>VZSG01000262.1:651284-663074 GCA_013398315.1 Nothoprocta pentlandii | reverse complement strand
TTGAGTCCAACTCAAAATGAGTATTCTGGGCATAATTCAAAGTTACAAATAATGAGCTGATAAAGAAAACATATTAGTACTTGCTAATGTTGTATATGAAGTATTGATAACTAACTAATGGATATTATAAGCATTTAAAGGCTATTAAGTGTTAAGGATAATTTCCAAACCATCAGCAGTGGGAATACAAAGCAGTGATAAGTCAGAGTTAACTGTAGTCTACCTGTCTACTGAACTGTATAAAAATGTATTATTTATTAAATCTCAAATTAGTTTCTTATTAAAGTACTTTAAGAAGCATGATTTGAATAAATATGTTTAAGGAGTGAATTACTAAATAAATTCTACTTTAATAAAGTCTTGAGTAGCTGGATGTTCTCATATGGCCACTGTAGTATTATTCTTTTATTGTTTCATTTAACAGAGATGACAACTTGTGTATTTTTTTTATCAAATTACTTCTTTACATTTGTTACCAGTGTTGAATATAGTCATAGGTTTTACTCTCAATTTGCATCACCTGTAAGAAAACAACTACTTCTAGTGTATATTTACAATATTTCAATAGGTCCCACATAAATTTTGCTGTTCACACCAAAGGGAAAATAGCTTATCAAAGTTATATTTATCTTCTCAGAAGAAATTGCATAATTCTTCTCATTTTTTATCTTCTTGGTTAATGCATGTTTCTTTTTAAACCTGCCTTTGAGAAAAGTGAAGAATTGTTAGCCTTGTCTTCTACTGAGATCCTATTTTAAAAGTAACAGATGGTGAAAGGACAAACTTTTAGAGACAGGTGTAAGTTAAAAATAGAGAGTATTGAATCTTGAGCTAAATGAATCACAATGTGCTATTGAAAGACAATAAAATAATTGATTTAGACTAAGGTGAATGGAAATACTACTTACCTTTTGCTGATTACAGAATATTTAAATTCTCTTGTCTGAAGTGAGTCATGAAAGAAAATGTCAAAGTCCAAGATGCTATCTCTGCTAAGCTTATGCAAGATCTGTGTTTTAAATTAATGAAGCAACTAAGGAGGTGTCTGTGCCAAAGTGGGAAAGAGATGTGAGGAGCCTAACTTGAGAGATATGCTTGGGCATGTTCTATAAATAATCCTTGTTTTTCGAAAATAAAGTATACATGGTGATTTCCATAACCCAGAACCTTCAGGAACAAGTTCTGAATTTCTTTTCATAATGACAGCCCTGTGGGACTTGCGGTGAGATTTTTTGTGTAAATACACAGAGAGAAAGCATTTGCTAGGTATGTCACATTTTTCAGAAATAGACTGCAGAAATTAATGGGAGCTATACCCTATGTAAGTTTACACTGTCCAGTTCTACTTTTATTTTGATAAATAATGATCATAATTACCATTGCATGGTCATATGAATATTTTAGGATAATCATAAATATTATGGCTAAAGGCCTTGCTGTGTCTGATGCACGGAATTTCATTCAGATATGTGATATTCAGCAACAGCTGCCGAAGTTTTTTCTTTCTGTACCAGGATGCTCTTTCTTTTGAGTTTCTAAAACGTCTCTATTTTGAGTGATTAGTTCTTTCAGTCAGTTGTAATCATGGCAATCTAACTGCCCTGAAGAGGCTTATGCAGAGGGTTAATATCTTTGGTGATATGTCAGTGTCAATTAGATAACTGCATTAAACTATCCTATTCTTGATGCTTTTCTACACCATTTATAATACTCTGACTTCTATTACTTTATGTATATTTATGCATATATATGCATATTAACAAATGCACATATTACAATATGTAGTATATTGTATTACATATATATTATGTTAATGTTTGAATATATATTAAATATATATATGTGTAGTGTGTGTATGTATATATAAAATGAGTGTGTGCACGTGTACTGCTGTGTATGTATGTGCAAACACCCCTTCTCCTGTCTAATAAGGTTATCACAGACATCATATCTTGCTCAAGGAAAATTCTGAAATAGCTCAGTGTTTGAACTTACCTTTAAACCTGCAGTTAGAACCTGGCTAGGTGCAATGTAAGACCCAAATGGGGAGGATAAAAAAAAAAAAAAAAAAAAGACTTTGAATGTGTCTGTTAACAACAGACAACTAGGTCTTTCGTAAAACAGGAAGAACATCTGATAGCTGAACTTCCTGCTTAGAGCATCTGAGGTACTAGAATTGTAATCATAGCAAGATATGAATATTGATTGCAGGAGAGGAAAAGTAAAATGAAGAGAAATTTTTTGAAGATTTGTTCCACAGATTGGCTTGTCTGCTAGAAAATTAGGCCTTCCCCACAACACAGTAGCCATGATCACCAGGGAGAGGATGTCTAAACAAACAGGAATAAAGAAAAGCTGCAGTTTACTGCTGTACCTCAGACTGTCAGACAGTAGATCTCTTTGGCTGCACTTATGTGAATGGAGGCAGGGTGCAGTTACCTAAGTATCGAGCTGGCCACTACCTTCTTTCGGGTAGCACTCTGTGCTGGCAGCTTTCCTTGCAAGCTGTTTTTCACTTTCATGGATTTTCCATTTTCCTACAACCTCTAAAAGTGATATTTGCAGAAGTGCTACTCTGATTTAGTAGGACAGATTCTAGCAAACTACAATGGGAGCATGCTTCTTGAATGCCTTATTTTCCATACTCAGACTTGTGTACTACTGACATGCTGACGTTTTTAGGTCAGCTTAAAACTTCTTTCCTCTGCGCGTATTACCATACTCTGTACTATTATTTTGTCTGGGCAGATATATGTGTCAATTCATCTTTGACTGATGAAGTCATCTTTGGAAAGGCTAAAAATACGTTCACCTATTATGCAGGAACCTTAAAATTTCTCTTAGGAACTTTTTTTTTTTTTTTTGATTTTTTTCGAGCAATCTGTGAGTAAGGTTCTAGTCTCTCTAAAGCCATACAATAATGTCAGCTTAGGATAACTGAAGCATATCCTGATCTTATTAAAACAAAGTCAATCCTAAAATGTTCTCAAATGGAGTTACTTATTAATTCTATTGGGTTCATAGTTTTTTTTTTCTTACAAATTTTGGGTTTATTCCAACTTCTGCCATGTCTACTATGCATGTCATACAAGTAACGGGGAAATATGCTATTCAAAGGACTAAAAAATATCTTTTATGCCTTTGCAAGGCATGATAAATCTCACAAATTTTATATTTCAGCATTGCATTACCATAGGAATATGAATTTTTGAAAAGTTATGCAAGGATTTTGATATAAATACTCATGCAGAGATAGACAGATATAGCGATTTATTCCCTCCTTCACACCCCCATTTCTGAGACTGAACACAGAAAAATTTGGAAATAGCAGAATAGGAATATTAATAATAACAATAAATCTTATTTTGTATATACTTCCAGATTAACTCTCAATATCAGATTCTGGAAATTACCCACTGTTAAAATCCCTGTTATTGTTCCAGTTCCTCTCTCTGTTATATATTAGATTAAGAGATCTAGCTGCAATCCTTTTATGAACATAAGGATGTCCAAAGATTGTTACAGTTACTATACCATTTATAGTTGCCTGTGCTCTCCTTAGCCTAACACCATCCAAGAAATGCTATGAAGTGCTTTCAGTGAAATTCACAGAAACAATTTCACTTAGTTGCACACTGAAAGCTTCAAAAGCTATTCTTTTATGTGAGAATATGAAACAAAAACACTCAGCCATTGATTATATAAAGTGTTGCTTGACCTTATGAACAAAATTTTGGTCTCATTAGACCACAAGTGCTCTGACTTAGTCCTTCACTTGTCAGTCTCAAATACAAAAATACAAATTTGTATATAACTAGCACTTTAATGCACAAAATTGAGAAGCCGTTAAACAGATTGGAGTTTATCACAGATAAATAAATAACTACATCTGCAGTAAGTTTTGCATCTCTGCTCCACAACTTGCAATAGACCATCATCTTACATCTGTGTTCACTCCTCTTGTAGGTGAATGTTCAGAGTTTGCCTACCTGTCCTTAGGTAAGTCTCATCCTTTATCCTACCACATGTCAGTTTGCCCAAACATCTAGCAGTAATGACTCTTGTCATGCACAATTATACTTGAGTGGAGAGATTATATAATTTAGGAGAATAAATAAAATTACACTCCCTGGATTGCTGACTCCATGTGCCAGAAAATGGCTGGATTATGAACCATGACACTTGCAGTGATTAAACCACAAATGCTCTAGGACAGCAGGAGGGAATGAAGAGTATCACTGTGTATTAATCAATACATAAAAGACTTCAGAGTTAAATAGTGGTCTGTTAATCCATTCTAAATCAGCTGCTTTAGGGAATAATATACTGCTCATTCACTGCTCTTAAATTAAGGAATCCACTGGACTGTAAAATCTGCATTCTTCTCAATTAGGGAGTACGGTTGTCTTTGGCAAGTATCTCCTTACAGCTTTTTATTCAGATAAAGAAAAAGGTCATATACATAAGGGATCCACATTAATTACACGGAAAAGAAATGGTCATGGAAGAGTGAGTACGGTATGTAGAAGAGTTGTTTTTGTGATGTGGTGATATATAATAAAATGTTAAATATGAAAATAGATATGTAATAATTACTGAGAATACACCCATATGCACATCTCAGATCAGGATGATTACTTGTATCTGATTTAAGGTGTCAATTAAAAAGACTCCATGAATAGATTGATAATTCACTTTTACTTGCCTAGTCTGTGTAAAAGCTGTATTATTTGTACAAAGTATAAATCTGATCTCTGGCTATCAATGGTTATTTATGAACTGGAATATGGAATTGCCCTTGGACTAAAATTTGTAGGATACAACAGTTTTCACTAATTTATTGTTGTTGCTGCTAGGATACAAACTTTTCACCAAAACATTCTTAAAAAATAATTTTGAAAAAAAAAATCAACAAATTACTCAATGTCATTGGAACACATCTTGCTCAAGCCTTAATATGATTTATGTCATAGGCTCTCTGTCTTTAATACCCACACAATGTGTGGCACTGGACCTGAATCATTTATGCTTTCAAAATTGCATTGCTATCTAAATAGCAGAAAAAAAAAACATTAAAGTTGTTTTTTTCAATTAATTATTTTCATTTTGCCTAAAGAAAAGTGGAAAATATCCAATTAAACATAAAAACTATGCCAGCACTATTTTGAGGCTTTGCTTTTTGGATTTTTATTTATTTGTTTTTAGGTAGACTTGAACTACCAAAATGAGTTTGTATAGTCAACACTTGTTTTGTATGGAAATAGTCCATGATTTGATGCTAAGAACCTTTTAAAGGTAGCTGTGCCACCTCCTACAGTCTGTATCCTCATTCTAACCATTCATTTTCTGTCCCATCCTAGATCTCTTTCCCTAATAACAACCAGTTTCAGTATTTAATTTTTCCCTTCCAAAATCATTTATTTATTTATTTATTTTCATGTAAGGAAAATATTTTAAGTGTTGATAGTAAGTCTTGCTAGTAATTCAAGCAAACGCTTGATGGTGTTTATTTAATCAATAGGAATAATTGTTTACTTATCTTTGTTCTACCTGACTGTTTTGATAGCTGTGGATATCTTCTTACTTCAGAATGAAGATATATGTGACAAACTGATTTGGATCATGAAACAGTAAGTAGTTCATTTGGGGGCACTTTTAAGCAAACTTCTCAGGAGGATTTCTTCTTGAAAATAAGACCATCAGCATTTTAACTTTTTCAATTATTACATTTTTTCCACATTAAATATGTTCCTTCATAAATTATAATTCAGCCACCAATATGAGTCTTCTCTGAAAGCCCCAGCTAATACAGGTAATTACAGATGTGTAGTTGCTGAGACCAATTAAATTAGGGATGTTTTCATCAGCTGAGAAGTTCCTTCAGCCTCTCTCAGCAAAGTAATTTACTAGAGCATATCAGAAAATGTATTAGTTTAATTGAAAGACAAGTAGAACTAGTCAACAAACAAAAATATCCCCTGACAAATCAAACCTTGAAAACATCACTTCTAGACCATAGATTTTTGGGTTTTTTTATATAAGTTTTTGTTGAATTTTTTGTTGTTGTTGAATTTTTTTTGTTGTTGTTGTTGTTGAAGGTTGTGTTGAATCTATGCCTATATCTTAAAAGAGTTTTTGTTATTTTTTTTGTCCTCTTTTGCTTAAGTTAATGGAAAGTCTCACCTGACGTGTAGCTCTAGTAAGCAGTTAGTTTCATCCCATGAATTAGGTATTTCAGAGCAGTTGTTCCCTTATTTGAAGTTCAGTTCCTTGCTGCACAGAAGAATGAGTCATGAGGTAGTAGGAGCTCAGTGATTGTTAAGAAAGAGATGAGAGTTGTCTGTCTTGTGTCTATGTTCATTCACAGAAACTGAATGACTGTTCTGGCAGAGTTTTTTTTGTTTTTTTTTTTTTTTTTTTACTTATTTGCTTTTCAATTGGATTCATTTGTGTTTGGGACTTATAATGTTCTTGAAATGTTGATCTCTGCTAAATAGGTAGTACTGGTTATCATCAAAGGGCCTACACTGGAAAAAAAAAAAAAAATCATCAGGGCTAGTAAAACACCAGGACCAGGTACACCAGAGCGCAACCCAGTAATTTTTTGCAAGGAGGCCTTATGGGGTGGAAAAGAAGTATAGGAATATGCTCCAGAAGGTGGCAAGGGGAGGTCAAACTACCTCCTCATGTAAAAGTCATACTGCAAGTCTACTCAGTTTTTATACGTAGTATACACAGTAGTAGCAGTGGATAGTGCTATTGAGGTGGATTTAGGAGTAAGAAGTGGGCTCAGTAATTTCCAGAACAAAGTACACGCTCTATATTTCTTACAATACCTGGAGAGACCAGGAAGGTAGAATGTAAACTTGAATCTGCTATGGCAATATCAGAAGTATGGACAAGTCTGGATGAAATGCATATTGCGCAGGACTCTGCACTGTGAAGAGACAAATGCCCAGATAGCCTAGAAAAGAACTCAAGGCTGCACAGATGGTTCCAAGTTAAAGATGTTATGAGATAGGAAATTCTTGAAGAATTCTTCAATACTGAAACTTTCATGTCTAATTTAGTATTTCTTGCTCTGCTAAATTTCTATTCAGATGCTGTGCTTGGTGTGAATTCTAGGAAGGAGCCTCTGACTAGACTCAGTTTGGATGTGAGGACAAGTCCTGCGCTGTTCCCGCAACACTTGACAATACTGAGATGTCTTTTACTAAGAAAAGCACAGGAATTCTTTTTTGAGAAAAAGAAAACAGCCACATTTAAAAAGATAAACTTATTGGGAATATGGCTTATGAGAATCCATGAAACTTATGGGAAAAAAAGTTACTGAGTAGAAAAAATACCAGAGGTTCACTAAGTAATGCAATAATTTCTTTCTCTCTCTGCTTTTCCTCTTTCTCTCCTTCTTTCTCTTCTTCGTTCCTTCCTTTAAAGAATCCTGTAGATAGTAACCATGATTTTTGAGTTGATGTGGGATCTGTGAATTTATAACTTTTCTATGAAAACAAGTACATGAAACATTTTCATGAAACCTAAATCTTTTGCTGGAAAGTCAAAACATCTGAGTTATGCCTACAAAATTGCTGCCAGCAACTCCAAAGTATGTCAACCTGCTACTGTAGTGCCTGTATGTTATATTTATGAGCAGAGACAGTGTGTTGCACACAGGCAGCTTATGTATAGTCTATACATTCTTTGGCAGCAATGGTAGTGGTGGGCTATGATAGGTAGGAAAGGCAACTTCTTAGTTCCAAAGGACTTCTGGGCACTTCTAGGATGATCACCGAACATAGAATTGTTTTTGTTCTTGTTTTATTTTATTATTTGAAATACTGTTCTTTACTAAACCGCAGACTGAGGATGTTTGGTTTATGCAAAAACTATTTCTTTTTCTAGAAATTAGCCATTAAAAAACACTCTCTCCATTTCCCCTTCTCTCTTCCCCCTTCCCCTATTCCATTCCACTTTCTCCCTTTGCCTTTCCCCTTGCCTCCCCTCACCTCTTTTTTAATTATATTGGGCGTAAAAGCATGAGAGCATCTGCCTTCCCAAATTATATCATTGGTGCTTTTAATTTTCTCTGAGCCTCAAAATGTGATATTTTCCAAATTTGCTACAGAAGTGTTTATTCCTGGATGTCTTTCCTAAATCCTCATCCCAACCTCTGAAACAGCGGAGACATCAAAATGTTGGGTTTACTTTCCTGAGCTCCAGAAATAAATTAATCCATTACCACTCTTTTGTTCCCAATGCTGTATTGAGATGGGATCAAAGTCATTCCATTGAGTCAATATCCCAGCTGTGTCCTAAACATTTCCCACTCATGTATGTTAACTAATAGCTCCTGTAAGTAGCACTGTAAGTAGCTGTAAGTAGTACTGTAAGTAGCACTGATGAAATATCTGTATTTCTGTACGTGCTCTGATCTTGTTCATCAAATTTCTAGCATGACATTTTGTCTCCTGTCAACTGTAGTGTCATCATCAGGTTAGTCTGCCATGGTTACCGCACTTAATACTTGTTTGTATTCTTCTGAGCAATTAGGGAGACAGCTATTAATTGTGCCCAGTGATTCTAGACTGTCCTTTATGAAACCTCATTAAGCAGAAAGCTTCGAAGACTGTTGCTAACTGTCATTAATTGTTTTTGTTTAAATCTGCTGCTAATTTTAGTCTACTGCTTTTGACAGAGCAGCTTGCATTGCTTTGCATTGATATCTTTGGTGTCATGATTCTTTGTTGATTTAAATTAACACTTAATTTTTTTTTTAAGAGGAATTCCAGCCTGGTTAATGTGAAGGCACATGATGCATGATTATTTTATGAAAGTGAAGAAGAAAAATAATATTTCTGGATAGGTCAGTGATAGAAATGAAACTCCTTCAGAGCTGGAAAAAAATTCCTTACTCATTTAAACAACTAAACATACTGTTTTCTGTGAATGAACACATATTATCTGTTTGTCTTCCTTGGATGGGATTTGCTATATTTATTCCTGCAAGCAAGGTTGTTCATATTTGGATATGTAGTGTGTTTTCAGAGGGGTATGCAGGTGTGGCTAATTAATGAAATTGACAAACTGCAGGAATAAATACACAAACAAAGAAATAAAATGGATCATTCAGAAAAGTTAAGGGCATCAAAATGTACCCCTCTGTAAATTTATAAACTGAGGTACATTTTACAGTTATAAGGATGGACCACATATGTTTTCTTTTTGCAGAAAACTTATGTAGATATTTTGCAGAAAACATATGTAGATATTTTTGTGTGTATGTGAATTTCATAAGCAGCACAAAACCAGCAAAAATCACTGCCTTTCCCTGTAATCTACTGTATTCACTCATACAGTGGAAGTAGATTTCCTGTTATCTATCAATTATAATTGTATCATAGGGGTCCTTATTATAACCCGTGGAAAGAGAAAGAGGAAAAAAAAAAGGACAAAACTTTTTTTCTTCTGCCAAATATTTCATTATATTTTAGTTGCAATGACATTGTTGTGGTAGATTTATTTATATAAGGAATGACTGAAACCTTAGCTGAATTTTAAAATATATTCCATGAGATCAAACAAGTGATCAGGACAGCTGTAAATTTTATAATCATCTCCTTATTTAAAATAATATAAGAAGAAAATTTTAGCTGGATCATTGAAAACCCACTCCCAAAATATATTTCTATTAGGTAATATATAAATTTGAAAGTAATTAAGAGTGCTGAATATCAGGAACACATATAGAGATTTTGTGGCTATTCAGTTCTATTTTCCTCTAATGAAACATTTCCTTCCATTTTATGCAGATTTCAAGGCTTTCTACCACTTCACTTTTCATTAGTCATAATATAGTATGCTAAAAAAGTTCATCAGTCATTCATTTATCTTTGTTGCAGGATCATACAATAGCTATACCTGTTTCAGTATTCATGTATTTCATGATTCTTTGATGGATATAAAATAATAAAGACTGATTCAAGGTCATTTTGAACAAAACAGTTCAATATGAGAATGCCTCTTTTTTCTTGACTGAAATATTTTGATGTTAAGAGAATATGAGACTGTATAATCTTTGTCATAAAGATTGTGTAACATGGACTTAACTCTCTAGTAAATCCAAATATCAAATATCAGGTTATAGTCCAATTTTCTTTCATAAAAACATATTTCTGAGAGAATAAGTGACACATTCACCAATTTATAGTTTGTACTGTTTGCTTTAGATACAAATGTTACATGATTTTAGGAATGCAATATACTGGTACAAGTTTTTAGGTGCTACATGAATGACAGTGGGTAGGAGAGATGAGTCTTCCCAGAAAATATGCAGGAAGATCTACTTATTAAGAAGTAATATAAACTAGAGCTGTTTGAACAGTCAAATCTAATAAAATGAAATGTACTGGCTTGAAGATTAGTATCGATACAAACGGTGTGATACGAAGTTAATGCTTACTATAGAGTTACTATGGTAGCAGTGAATTCGCTCATTATTATCCTTGCTTTTTTTTGTCAATTTTGAGAATAAGGACTTGACCTAGAGGGAAAAAAGAAGATATATTTTCAGAGATGTAATTCCATTTCCTAAAGTTTATTTTTCCTCTAAACATTGATTTTCATGTTTTTGAAGGAAAGGGGAGAAATTCTTTTTATGCACTAGTTATTTTGAGAACCCAAACACACACTTTTCAGGTTCCAATACCATGGGAATTATATCTTTTTTACCTATCCACAATAGCAGATATAAGAAGTATTTCACTGATCAACTGTATATATATATTGAAAAAATAGTACTTTGCTCCAGTGATGATGAATGTGGCTGGCCATAATATTAATAATATGCAAAGTCAACAGCATACAGGTACCTTCCTCTACTTCCAACATTGCCCTGGGATTTATTCTTTTCTGTCAGTTTTGGAGTTAAGTTTGTGAGATTCAGATGAACCTTTGTAGAAGTCATTGCACTTCTTCTTGGCTTGGGCAGAACATTAATCCTACCTGATAGGGTTCATAAAACAAGTGCCAGCCTGAGGTGATGGTTTCACTCCCTAATCGTAGATGACACCTGCGATGAGACAACTGTAGCATCAGTTTCTGTCACAGAGGGAGCACTCCTGGCCATATGAACCGCATTTCGTCGAATCAGACATGGTGGCTGAACGTGTGCATTGCTTTGTGGCGTGACATGTGTGGGCAGAGATCTGCACTGTCCAGTGGCATTCAGAGTCCAGAACCCTGTATTAGACCCTCCAGGTGGACACTGTGCATCAGTGGCAAGCAGCAGAAGTGTGAGCAGGTAGCACGGCTAGTCCTGCTGTCCAGAAAGCCGTGGCTTCTCCCAGATGTGGTGTCTTGTAGTACCATCCTGTGTCCGAGTAACCTTCTATGGGTACCAGAGTAGCAGTGACCATTCAGAAATGTGCATGTACTAGAGAAAGGTATTTTTAACAGGGTCTGGCATGCAAAGCTATGGTGTTTGGGTAGGTCAGGCTTTAGGCGTCCAGGTGTTAAGAACTAAATTGTGTTCCTGAGGTTGCCATTTCCAGTAAGTTTCACTGGCTTCTGTCTCTGCATTTTCCCTTCCAAGCCTTGCCCTCCACTTTCAGCTTGATAGTGATTCTGATTTCCCTTCTTCATTAATTTTGATTGTGGCAAAATGTTCCTTGCATTCATACTAATGCTGCACCACCTCACACTGTTGTGGAGTTGCAAAGCAAGAGTGGAGTCTTCCTTCCTTCCTTCCTTCCTTCCTTCCTTCCTTCCTTCCTTCCTTCCTTCCTTCCTTCCTTC
>VZSG01000262.1:609149-621826 GCA_013398315.1 Nothoprocta pentlandii | reverse complement strand
AATAATAATCAAGAAAAGCAACAAAAAAAAAACCCAAGTCCTCATATTATCCTCCTGATATGTATTTTATTCAGCTAAATTTGCCAATCTGTGTAGACCTGCACCGTTGTTGTGCTGTTTTAAGAAGAAACCATAATAAACCATACTACATAGAATGGGCTTCTAGGGAAGCTTCCCCAGAATATTGTTTTTTTTTTTATTTTTATTATTTTTTAGTTCAGTTGGTTTGGAAGACAGTCCACGTTGTCTATCCTCCCTCCAAAACCTACAGAGACAGACTGCTACCAGGCTATTTTAGCATGCATCCTTGGCAGCATGAGTAGCATTTGCCATGCTTGGCACTCAAACAGCATATGGCAGCACCAGCTGCAAGAGTACAATGAAGCTCTTAGCATTTGCAGAGAAACAGCACTTTTTTTCCACATCTTGTTTTTACTGCAGGCTAATTCAAAACAAACAAACAAAAAACTTTAAACAATAGTTTTAATGTTTTTGCATTCAGCTATGGATCTTGTGGATCTCGCAAGTGAATTCCTTGTAAGTCCTTATGAAGAAAGAACTGGTAGTTTTTCTGCACAAATAATGTGCAGGTATTGATTTCTTTGCAAAATACTACCATGCCTGAAGGCATGGTGTTATCTACAGTGCAGCTGACGGCGGGGGGGGGGGGGGAGCCTTTTGAAATAAAGCAATTGTAGGCACCAACGAATCCCAGGGAAAATTTGTTTTATTGAAAAACAGACTGGAATGGTTTGCTAGGCTGGGGACTAAAGGCAGCACTCCTGGAAGGGGAAGCCAAGACCGCCTAGGGAGCACTGAGGATATGTGCCAGGTTCCTAGGGAGTACAAGCACTGACAGGACCAGAAGAGTCTTCCAGCCAACGTGGGAACCGAACTAGCTCAGAAGAGAAAGGTGCTGTATCTTGTAAGAAAAAAAATAAAGGCTTGTATAATTTACTACTCTCAGAGCTGGATACTTTATTATAGATTAATACAGAATAGGCTGTTCCTCAGCCACCATGAAATCATTGCACTCGTTCCCAAATAGAAAAGAATCTTGTCAAGCATTTTAAGTATGTTTGAAAGTTGTCTTTTGATTTAAAGGAGAAAAGGAAATGGACCCCACAAACCGAGGCTTAAGGAGGCTGGAGACTAGGTTCTTGCAAATAAAAATCCTTACTAGCAGTTGACACGAAGAAAGTGGAGAGCAAAATGCCAGGGAACGGCAAGAGCATGTCAAAAGGGGAACAGGAGCTGAGGAAAAGCATGCAGCCAGGTTGATATAAAGAGAACTGAGTTTTGCTGAGATTTAGATCTTCATCTCTTCCTTTCTTGGTGTGCAAGAGAGTATATGAAGAAACTAACATTTTCAGAAATGTGCACAAATGTGGTCTTTGTCATTCATTTGGGATTTTCTGATACCTTAAACGAGACAGAGACAATCTAATCAGTTTAGAAACATAACTTGTAACTCACCCAGAGCAATATATTGGGGTCATTTCACAGAATCACAGGATGGTTGAGGTTGGAAGGGGCTTTTGGAGATCCAAGATACCTCCACTAGTAGGAGCACCTAGAACACATTGCACATGATTGCATCCAGGAAGGTCTGGAACATATCCAAAGAAGGAGATTCCACAAATTCTGTGGGCAGCCTGTTCCAGGGTTCTGTCACCTACACGGTTAAGATATTTTTCCTTATATTAAAATGGAACTTTTGTTTACAGGTATAAATTCTGTAACAGGCGTGACTACCTTTCAATGAACAGCACTTGAAAAATACATATAAGTGGAACAGAGTGGAGTGAAGTAGAACTAGCAGATAAAGGATAATTAGGGAGAAGTGATTACCTGACTAAGTAATTTTGGTCTGAACTAGTTTCACTGTGGCTGAGAATTCAGCATTGGTATTTTCAGTTTTTAAGTGTGTATACAGCTTCATGCCATTCCTGCCTTCTGCAAGATAAAAGTAATCAAATGCCAGAGAGGTGTTCTATGCAATTGCTAATTGCACATTTTCAGTACTGAATATGATTTTGATATTTTCCAGAATTTTAGGTGTAATTAATTGAAAAGTGTTAAAGCAGAACATCATGAAGAAAAAAAGGAAGGCTGGCAATTTTAAATCGAATGGAAGGAGGGAATGGAGAACTTATTATTTCTTTGTTATTGATCCAGGCATTACTTTTAGGTTTCTTATTTATGAATATAGCAACTATATTTCAATATAGCCATTTTTACCCTGTCAGTCTTATTCCTGTGAAAGAGCACATACTCAAATTGTGATAAAAAGTAAAACATCCAGAAAATTCCTGCATTTTTTTCCTGTCTTTCATAATGAATGTCTACTTACATACGTGCATATGTGCACACACAGTGCTGTCTGTGCATGCACACACATATTTGGGAACAGTTGTCTCACCAGCTTGCTTAGGACTGGATGGTCTTGGGCCAGGATCTGAGAGGTTCTTTTCCATTATGCGGTGCACCAGAAACACAGGTGCCTGCCAAACTCCTCCAAGTGAAAAATTATTTTTCCATATGCTTCTGTTTCTGTTAAATCTGCACTCAATTCCATCTCCTGTGGTCCCATCAATCCAGGCTCTGGACTTTTTTTTTAATTATTATTTTTTAAGCACAGGTCTTTTGAGACCACAACATACATTTAATTTCTATGTGAGATTATACTTTGATTATATCAAACATAAAAGCAACGAGGAGACTGTTTTCTTTCACGCCTGTACTTCTAAAGGAGGAGAAAAAACACAAAGAGCAATAACAGATGTAAAGTCTAGTTATATCTCTAGTAGCAGATGTAAACTCATTTGACCACAGCTATTGTGTGGGCTCATTGGGAATCTCCGTGGTGCAAATATTGTAATGAGGTATTGTTATGATGAGAAGGAATTTTAAGGGCATTTTAAAGCACAAAGCATTAGGTCTGCTGCTGAATGTGTAACTAAAGCTTTTGTGTCTCTTATGCCCACAGAAGCCCATGTGGTATTTGCTGCTGGGCCTGGCAAGTGCTGAGGTGGCCATAAGAGTAGGTACACAAGAACATTTGTTCCCAAGAACCCCCAGATCTACAGCATATAGCGCCATCACTGATCGCAAGGAAAGCAAAGCTTAGCAAAAGATGTAGGATCCAGAGGTCTCATAATTCACTTCTAAACTTCTGTGTGTTCGTTCCCTAGTTACAGAGACTTTGTGCAAGAGATGGTATTCGGAGAGAGGATTATATATCTAAAAAATATTGTGTCCTTAGGGAAAGAGGTAAGATGGCATGCATATAAATTAAGGAATAAAAAAGCTCTTCCTTCCAATTTATAAACAGAAGTACTTAACCCTTTGGAGGCAGAGCAGGACCACCACAAGATTTATCTGGTGTTTCAAGGACCAGATACAGATTTGTTTGAAAGCCAAGCAATCATCAATAGGTGGGCTGAACAAGCTTCTTGCTGAGTGATCTTAGCTTGGCTATAGGCAGTATGTAGGTAGGTGCCCTGTAAAGGAAAGCCATATCGTAAGGATTAGCTATTGCTCTCCTTTTATATGGCATTTTTAAATAATCCGTATATACTTAAACAGGTATTTAAGATTAGGAAGATTTATATTAAATTTGGCATCTCGTCATGATTTGATCCAAACATAGAGGCTAAGACTCTAAAGCTTTCCTGAAGTAGGATTCTCTCCTTGAAAGTACTGTGGAAACCAACTATAATCCAGTGTAATAAATTACATAAGAATAAATGAAAACACCCTTCTGTTAGTGTGCAACAGGTGAAAAATAAGGGCCAGGTTTAGTTTACACAAGTTAAAGATAGACACCACATTTAGTCCATAATACACAAACCTCTGGAAATAAAATTAAACAACCAGGGTGTTCACTTAGCTGTAATTCTCTATATTCAAGAGGGAATCGATTCTTCTCCAAAGTACTTCTATAATTATACACTGACCTTCTGTCAAAATGTTAGTAACACCACCTTTTCCTCACTACTGTAAACCACTAATTACAATCTATGTTGTCTAAGAGCAAAACTAAAGTGCCAAGTAAATATCCTTTGTTGGTTCTTTTTCCCCTCTCAACTCTCAGACCTCTGGAGAAATCTGAAATGGATGGCTGTAATCTCCTAGGTGTTAAGGGCCGGTATATAGCAAAAGTAATGACCAGTATATGAAAGTATATGACAAGGTTGGAGAAGCAAATGAGGATTAAGCAAGTGTTTTGATTAATAAGAAAATTTCTTTACAAGTAGATAAATGTCCAATCTGCTCCCTCTCTGTGCTCTTGCATCATACACTGTTCTATGTCACAGGACACAGTAATTAAGCGGAGCTCATATTTTAGGACAGGCAAGACAACAAATATGAGAGTGTAGAAGGAAAGACAGTGAGTTCTGTATTTTTTCTTTTTGACACTATGTCTTCCAAGTTTTTTTTTTTTTTTTTTTTTTTTTACCTCTAAAAAATGCTATGGATTCACCATTTCAGCCTGAGTCTAATATTTCAGTATTTTCCAGATCCTGGCTTTGATGTTCTAAGATTTCAGTATACAGCCCTTTTTCAATATCAGTAGCATGTATCGTATTACTCAAGTGGGATATTTAAATGAAACAACTTCAAAAAGCTTAAAGATCTTGAGATGGATTGTTTAAATATAAGTTACAGCCGATAAGAGACCATTTAGATGAGATTAGAGTTTAAACCTGTTTTCTCTGAATCGTCTATAGATAGAATACTTTTAATTTCTTCCAAGACATAAAGTATAATATCAATAGATGCTTAGCTGAACAGAGGTCAGCTGCAGTTTTTCATTCATTGGATATTTGGGAAATGTTTGTTCATTTTCAAATAAGCTTTGTGGGTAATTTTCTCTTCTTTTGTAGAAGACAATAAATTCTTTCAGTTCAGTGGAACAGTTTCCACTGACCAAAAAATAAAAACCTTGTTGGGATAACACTTTTTGCTGAGATATTTTAGTATTTGAAATTCGAAAAAGATATCTTTTAGAATATGTGTATCTATCAGTGAGGCAGGGAGGGATTTTTTTTTTTTTTTTAGTCTTTTTTTAGTCTATTTTTTTCTAGTTTTATATGCATAAAGAGATTTCAGTGGAGATGGAAAAACTAAACTAAACTAAATTAAACTAAATGAAACTAAACTAAACTAGACTAGTAAACTCATTACACCACAACTTAATCCAATTATGAAGCGCATGACATATTGTGTTAGGAAACATTTATTAAAAACATTTCTTTCTCATTTAGGAAAAGCAGCTTGGGAAGTTTCAGCACATCTGTGCAATAAATAAAAGTTATGACATCTCACCCAATTCTTTAAGGTTTTGCAATTCATATATTCATAGATTTTAAAGCCAGAGAGACCATTAACTCATCTAGTCTATCCAGGGAATTTCATGCAGTTACTAATACACTGCATCCAATAGCACATGTTGGACTTCAACTTACTCTGGAAAGTTATCCTGTCTTGCCTGGGCAATGTTATAAAATGGGAAATATGTTCCTTTCTGCTTTAGCTCATTTACTTCTTAATCTCCTTCAGTGTTTGAATTTGCCTGACTTTACTTGGCAACCCTCTGTTTCCATTTTCTCAAAGAATAGCATACCCCAAGAATACATAAAGCTTTAGAAAGATAAGTTGACCGTGACCTCTTCATCACCATCAGTAAATCACAATTTCATCTGAAAACTCACAAGGTTTTATGATTAACAAGAGATTCATTGATGTATTTATAAAATGAAATTTTATAACTAATCCTTCATTTAAAATGTTCAATTCTAAACAGTGGCTTTGGCAAATGTAGAAGTAATTGCATAGACACAGAGATATGAGCTACTTATTATTATCATTTATTGTATGATACAGCATTGGGGTGAAGGGTGGACCCCTGTTTTGCAAGGCACTGATTGCATGGCCAACATTTAAGATTAAAACTGAATAATACTAAAAACTGAAAGAGTTTTAAAAAAATTATAAAAAGTAAAAATTACGGTGTCATTAGTTTAAGCATTTTCTTACAGACAGATCTATCTCTACATTTGTCTATCACAGACTGAGTGTCTCTTCAGGAATCTTCATACCACAACACAAACAAAACAGATGTTCCCTATAAATTAAGATCCGTCACCTTTGCATACCTTATTTCATATCACGATCAGGAAAAGACTAAATAGTAGGTAGGTAAGGGACTTGCTACTCTGAGTAAGCCTTGGAGCAAGGGGGGCTGCATGGGACAGAGCTGGTTGGGTGCATCCACTCATGACCCCACTAGGGAGAGCTCATGCACTGTGGGCACACAACTGACAGCACTTGCACGGTGCTCCTGTCTAAACTCTCTCTGTTTATTGCCTACTTTTGCTATAAATAAGCAATCTCTTTGCCAGAAAAATCATCATCAGTATTTCCTTTTTATTCTGAGGATATACCTCAGATAATGTCTTACTTAGGATACAACAGAAACAGGGGGATGCAGTTAAAATTCAAGCCAAATCTGGCTTGCACTTTGAAAGCATTGCCCAATGCCACGGTAGTGCAACTAGTGAAGGCAGAGTTGAGAAGTGTCATTATCACAGTTTTACAGATAAGAAACTGAGGTGCAGCAAGATTAGCTCTCAATCTGAGCTGTGTATGCAAGGGAGATGAAAAGGGTAGCAACCTTTATTTGCATGACCTGTGGAAAACGTGCAGTGTTTGCATTACATGCACCCACTGCATTGGGACTAACACATCTGCTATTCTGCAGCTAGATTTGCTTATTTATAGCAAAAATAGGCAATAAACAGAGTGAATCATTTTCAAATCTCACAAAACTGGTTCACATCAAAGTACAGATGCCATTTGAGAGAGTAGGCTCCTTTTTGCTCTCAGCATTGAGAGAGCATTCTCTGTTAAACTGATACTAAACAACTGTAAGTGTTTCTTTAAACCACCAGAGGTTGCTATTACCATATCAGAATATCAGAAGGAAAAAAAAAAAAAAAAAGAGACTCAAAAGAAGAAAAGGACCTGAAACAGACAGGTATGCTGGAGCTTTAACTTTTAGCAAGTATGAAAACTTTTTTTGGGGGATTGAGTTTTTGTGAAGAATCAGTTTGCCTTGTATTTTCCTTCCCTAGGTCAACCTTGTCATTATGTCCATGGTGCATGAAGAAGCACAATTACCAACCTCACTGGCCCCGGTATGCCAACACAGCCTGCCTCAAATCAAAGGGTTGAAAGTGCCAGCTCTTCTTCCCAAGGCACAAATCTGAAAGAGATAAGACAAGCTCCTTGAGTGACGTGGAATCCAGTGTGTCCAAGCTACTTTGGAGAACATGTTCTTCCCAGAGGACGAGACCTTCCAGAGTGCCACAGACCCAAGGTAATGGGGCAAATAACCTCTACCACTCAGAGACGACTGGGTAACACACACCATCCACCACCCACTTCACTCTCCCCCATACCTGCTCTAGGATGTTGAGAGGAATTTTTCAGTCTTATTTCTTTGGGCTGAATGCACAACCGGAATGTGCCCCTCTGATGTGGTTTCAGTACCATATCTAACACAATTTCCATGAACTTTATCACAGCAGAGGCTGTACCAGTTTCTCATAGTCAAATACCTATTCCTTGCCTCTTCTCTGCATGGATAAACAGGAATTAACCCTCTTCACAATCACTTTGGTTTCTGTTACTCAGCAGAGACCAAGAGTGTTGTCATCTATGTTGCTGACTTTGCTTGATGGATATAGCAATATCCATATTCTATGTTACCCTGTGTTTCTTCAATGGTGAGGGGTGTGAAATGCCCTTAAGCACTTTTGGGATTTAGAAACACAACTCTCAGTCTTCCTATCACCACTCTTTGTCAGCCACTACTATATGAAAACTTTTTACCTGCACTCAGTTGTCAGCAGTAAGGGCTAGATTCAGCAGCCTCCTCATTAATAGGTTGAGTCTAGTCACAGAAACCTGAAAACCTCTTTATCAGCAAGTGAGACCAAGTAGCACACAAAATTGTATTTTTTTTTTCTTTTTTTTCATCGAGGAGAAGAGAAGCAGTATAACATACTGTGAGAAATTATTCTTTTGCAAAAGTGGGACATTAATTATTTTAAGTGTTCTGGACTTCTTAGTGTGGATACTCTGGAACATCCGAGGACTTCTTTTTTATACTCTCATGGTGTCTAAATGCCAAAGCATGTGTTTTTTATCACAAAGCTGCTTGATAGTGAAGTCTCCGTTAAATTCCATAACATAAATCTATAATTTCTGCATTTTTTGTTCATGACTGACCTTCATCGGGTCTTGTTCCAGCATATTTTTCATACCCAAAATACATGATGTTATGTTTCATTAGAGAAGAGTGACAGCACACCCCAGCATAACTGTTTAGAATATGTTTGCTCAGACATTCCAGTGTTAGTGTATGTGTTTTTTGCTCCATTATCACCTGACCACTGCTTAGCATTGAAATACTTCCATATTACATCCCACACATACCTACTGATGCATGTTGTGTTTTCCTTGCTCTCCATCAGACTGATCTCTACCTTCTGGTCCTCACAAGATCTGAATTTCAAGAATTCCCTTTCAGAAGGGAATAAAGAAAGATGAAGAATGTGGTCACCTTTTTAACATATGACCAGTTTTACATACTACATTAAAAAAAAAAAAATCTTACAACATAAAAATCTGGTGTCGAAGATCTAAAAGAAAAAGCAAATCCCATAAAATAAAATAAAATAAAATAAAATAAAATAAAATAAAATAAAATAAAATAAAATAAAATAAATATAATACAAAGTCAAGCAATCTCTAAAAAAATTACGGACAGTAGTCAAGCACACTATACATATCCAACAGAAATTTCAGGAAATAAGTGGAAAGGGCTACAGGCAGTCCTGAGTTATATCTATTTTACATATTTTATTATGTTTGGGAAGCATTTTTGTTAAAAATAAAAAGAGGAAAAAACAGGCAATGGCACATGAAAGACCATCCTATGTAACTCTTCTAGAAGCCTGTTCCCATCACATTAAAGGAAATAGTTAACAGCCTTGGTTTGAGGCGGGTAGAACTGAAAGGGAGAAAGATTTTGCTTACAGGTCTATAAATGAAAGTTTAAAAGATTTACCTATAGACTAAGGAATGAAAACACTCATGTAAAAATGCAATATACTCCTGAATATCATATGTAGTCTGAGTGGGGAGCAGACCAGCTCCGGAGGGAGCATCAGTGAGCATCCAAGCAGCTGAAGAGAAAAATTTCAGCAGGGCAGTAGAATGGAAGTGGCTGGTGGAATCAACCTTGATTTGGGTTTTACTTCTCTGCAGGGCTGGTGACATTAATTCAGGGCTCCTTACCTGCAAGTAAGTTCCTGCTCCAAGAGGATAGAAATATTTGTCTAGCATTGCAAGTACCACCTAAGGAAAAGAGAGAAAAGGACTGTAAAACACTTAAGGTTATTTCAGTCATTAAGCATAAAGAGCTACTCCAGCTTCATTTGAGGTTTATTTTTCAACTTTCTCTAATTAAAAAAAAAAAAAAAAAAATTAATCATTGGATTTATTCACTTTGTTTTCTTTAGTCTTTCATTGCTTTATTTCACTATGCTCTGCAGGGTGAGCAAACTACCTCCTGAACATCTGAAAGTTTAGTATAGTTTTTCAGAGGCTTCTGGCTGGGAACTTGAGGTAGTGCTTTAGTAGCTAGCCGTTTGAGCTAAAACTGAGCTCTTCCTGTTGCTCCTTAAGCCCTGGCAAAAGGGTTGGGTACATTTGGGAGAGATAAGGCACTTCCTGGCAAGTCTTTGTATGAAAAGAAGATTATTGAGATTTTGCCTCATTTTATTAGAGGAAAATAACTTTTAATCATTAAAAACTGAAAATATCTGCATCTTTTAACCTCTTCAGCTTATCTTATACAACCTTTTTCACAAATTATTTTTCCCTTCTTTTCCCTTCCCCTCTCTTCAGTTTCCTTCTCTTCCTTTCCCTTCCTTTTTTTTCTTTTCTGACACACATTACAATGTCTGTTTAAATGCTTTGCTCATAAATTATAAAATAAAAAGCAACAACACTATAAAAGAATCAGAGAGAAAGTCATTGATACTATTATGGAAGGAAGTTCTCAAAAGCAGCTCTCAGATGTAGGTGGTCATTCAACACACCTGTGATCCCAGCTTCTTAAGAAATGTTCTTCTCTTGCTATTCTACCACTTAAGAGCTTGGAAAAGTGTCCTTTCCTGTATCTTACAGACAGTTACAAAGTAGGTCAGACATACATTAGGGGAACTGAGTGATATTCTCTCCATTTAGAGGAGTCAAATAAATTGTTTGAGCCTCTGGTTTTGGGCAGGCAGTGTGTTGTGGTTTTGGAAAAGGAAAAATGACTGGAGAGGTGCATCTTTTCCTGATGTTCCTGGAACTGTTTAACAGAAAAATACCCAGTATTTTTGATCTTTCTCCTCTCTCTTCCTTTTTTTTTTTTTTTTCTTTTTCTTTTTCTCCGTCCTGTTTATGTCTCTACTGCTTTCTGGAATAATTTTTTTCTGGATAATTTTGCATTTAGTCACAGTTAGAATAGTCCTTTTGTACAATGGTAACCTTTATTATTTCTGTTTTTTTTTTTTTTTTTTGGTTTAATATGAATCATGGAAGCCTTATTAAAAGGACCCAATGTTCTCTATTTCTAAACAGCGACTCTGATATGTACAAATTTCCTCTACTGCTCAATCCAGATGTCTTCCTTAGTGGTAGAAAGTTAATCTAATCTCTTTCAGCTTTTAGAACAATACAACTGCCATAATGTTTTGCAAGAGGTACTCGTCCAATAGAAGCTGGCCTCACAAAATGAGTTATTTTTATAACAACAACATAATGCTTATAAACGTTCACTTATTACTGGAAAAGATGTGCAACACAGCAAAAGACAGGAACATTTCTAATGTTTTCCACGACCTGATTTGAGGAAGTTTTTGTGTTCACGGCTGTCTTTTAGAATGCCTGGACTTCAGTGGAAATTAAATGAAAATCTTGCTTAAGCGATGAGTACTTATGAGGCAAGGTAGACCTTGAGAGACATTAAAAAGCTCTTATGGCCATCGGGCTATCTGTAAGAAGGAAAGACTTCTTCACAGATCTCATGAAATGAGGCACAACCATAAAATCTTTTTTTCTTTTTGGCAATCAAGATGAAATGTTTAGAAAAAAAAAGTGCTTTGAGGCAGTCCACAAAGTTCCATTTACTCAGAAAGGGCGTGATGACATATGCAATGCTCTTAACTTAAGACAAGATTATTTTAGTCCTAATATCATCATGTCTTTACTGCCCAGCATACAACTAAGATACAGTTTTGTCTGTCTTCACATATTCTTTGAGATCCTTACATCATTGCACAAGTCATTATATGGCTAGCAATTATTTTTATAGACTCAATTTAAAGTATACTGATTATGAAGAGTCAGCTCCAAAGGTTTTAAATCTCACTGTAATGGTATGCATAATTCCACAACATTCAAAATAAGGAAATAAGGCTAATAAATTTCTTTTTTTTTTTTTTTTCTGAATATGTACTTGTAAACCACCAAATATGAGGATGAGTTTGTTTCACTAGGAAAAAGAAAACACAATACAATACCTTTGACAAGTACACAATGAAGATAACTAAGTGTAAGCTTCACCATTTTATTTTCCTGCCAATATGTCAATACTGCTCACAGTACACAAAATGGGAAAAGCAATCTCATGAAGCTGCAGGCTTAGATTTGAGAGCACAGTTTGAAATACAAAAAAAAATACTTGATCATAGCAGCAATCTCTGAAAGCAAAGTCAAACAAAAGGATAGAAAATAAAGATGACAGAACCAGCAGAACTGACAAGGGATCAAGTGTGGTAAACCCTGCATAATTTTCCTTAATGCTTGGACAATTTGGTTTTTAATTATTTCACACGTGCTATTTTTATTTCTCATATGAGCCCTATTTGCCGCAAGCCAGATCACCCCATACAAATAAATAAAATTCAAGCAGGCCAGGGGAATCTTTCTCAGAAGAGGGCATTGGCAATTCAGATATGAACAGTAAAGCTTGCCGTAAAATAATGCAGGCCAAGATACAGAAATTTATTTTAATTAGTAACTCAGGCAATCTACTTTGAAGGGAATTTAGAAATTAAATTGAAATGTGAAATACACAAATGGAAATATCATGGCTTAATAGATAAAGGCCTGGCAAGTCATTCAGAAAAATCATCTTGGTGAGTGATCTCAGGCAAGTCATCTGTGCCTCAGTTGTCCAAATTGGTAATAAAGGAATAATACCACAGAACTCCTTCTATCTGCACTGAAGACCTGCAAGAAAAGATATCTTAGTGTAAAAGAGCTGATTGTTTTAATTTATCATTTTTTCATGTACGAGAATACTAGACAGGAGAGTGGAAACCTCATGAAGTTCAACAAGGAGGGCAAGTGCAGGGTCCTGGACTTGGGGAGGAATAACCCCGGGCACCAGTACAGATTAGGGGTGGACCTACTGGAGAGCAGCCCCACAAAGAGGGACCTCGGTGTCGTGGTGGATGACAAGATGACCATGAGACAGCAGTGCCCTGGTGGCCAAGAAGGCCAATGGGATCCTGGGGTGCATTAAGAAGAGCGTCTCCAGCAGGTCGAGA
>VZSG01000262.1:598385-608934 GCA_013398315.1 Nothoprocta pentlandii | reverse complement strand
GGAGGGGCCGGCCTCTTTTCAGTGGTGGCCAGCGACAGGACTAGAGGAAACGGCCACAAGCTGAGGCACCAAAAGTTCCACAGGAACTTGAGAAACTTTTTGACAGCGAGGGTGCCAGAGCCCTGGAACAGGCTGTCCAGACAGGTTGTGGAGTCTCCTTCTCTGGAGATCTTCAAAACCCCCTTGGACGCAGCCCTCTGCCACGTGCTCTAGGTGACCCTGTGTGAGCAGGGGGGTTGGACTAGATCACCTCTGAGGTCCCTTCCAACCTTAAGCATTCTATGGTTCTATGACTCTATTCAGTTGTGATGATGAGACACTAGTGCTAAGTATCTCTAGAGTCAGTTTTTGCAACTTGGCAAGCAAAAACAAGGTATTAGCTGCTTCCAGACTCTCCTTCTAAATCAAATTATGGTGTATTACTGTCAGGCTTACAGCAATAAATGGCTTTGTATTTCTAATATTTTCCAAGCAGAATACATGGATTTGATAACACAAATTTATGTGAAACTCTAAACACTCAACACATCATTGATTTTGCAAATGTTAATTTGGGGGATGTTTCGTGAACAAAAACACTTTCACAATTAGAGAATAGTTTGTACTTGCGTGTAACAAGGTACTTCAGTTGGATACATTTGCTGCCTTGTAAGGATTTGCTTGACACAAAGCAGAACACTCTTCCAATCTTCCAAATACAAATTCCAACATCTGCACTGACACATTGACACGGTAATTTTTTGTGGTGCCTCTGTAGAACAGGATCAACTAATAAACTAATTAGAAGGAATTAGCAAGGCTATCAGCTTTTCAATTAGCAAGGCTATCAGCTTTTCATTATCAATAGGATGATGGAGATTCTTATTGTTTCCATTGCATCCTTCCTACGCCGGTATTGATATCTGGAGAAAAGCATTTACTTAAAACAATAGCAAAATGAGAGAAAACATAACAAAAAAGAAAACAAAACGAAAAAGAAATTCTACCACTTTACTTCAATTTCCTTGTTTTTCATGGTGTATTCTTATTCCTAGAAGCAAATGTCCTTTTCAGATTATTACTGATTATTACTGATTAGTTTATTAATTACAGATTATTACTCAGAGATTATTATTCAGATTACATTGATATTAAAAGCATAATAAATAAAGAATATATAAAAAAAGTTTAACTTCTGCACTGTGCCAAGTCCTTCAGCCAGTTATGGAAAAATAGTTACACATGTTCTTCAGTGCTTCACTTCAAAGTGGGTACACAGAGTATGAACAGTTTGTGTAGAGAAGCCCAAAGGGAAATCAATAGAAATTAGAGAAAAAGGTCCACTGAACAAGTCTGTAGAAGGAGTATAATGAGAACCTGAAGCACCTATGTCCACATTTTTACCAGATTTTTTTTAAGACTATTTACCAGTCTTGTTGACTGCCTCAGTTTCCACACTGCTATTTCCTATTTGGTAAGCTCCAGTCTCAAGATGAGGACATGTGGGATCACAAGTTTTGACCATTTGGTTACCATCTTCAGCAAGGAAATGTTGCCTCAAGGCAAGGTAGACAGATAAACACATGATCTTGGAACATGAAGTTCAGTGAATTTGCAACTTAGTAATATACCTACAGGACCTGGTGATGCCCTGTGTATATTTGTTTATTTGCTTGCTTATTTGTTTAATTTTATCTTGTATATATAATTGAAAAATAATTGGAAAATATCTAACACTCTAAAAACAGTTAAGAAACATTGGATTACTTCTGTTCAATGAAAGAGCAATAATTTACTATCTGAATAACTATCTGATATCCAAAATCTTTTGCCTTTGTTTTCACAGCAGTGAATTGGTGGTGTTGAAAACTTCCCTTAAGCACCTGAAATTCAGTTAGCAGGAAGCACCACACAAGAATAAATTGATTTGTTAAATTAACACTCTGTTTTCTCTGTGTAATATGATTTGGGCTTTGAAGATGTTTACATAGTGGTTCGCTCATGCTTAAGAAATTAACATAAAATAGAATCAAGGGTTCTGAAATTTATAAGTGAGTTCATATAGTGCCATATTTATTAAATACTACGCACAGTTGTAGGGAATTAAATGAGTTTAAATGTTATTCTCTATATTAAGAGTTCTATTAATGTTTAATAAATATCTATGAAACTAAACCTGTTTTCAAAAAATATATTCATATGACTTAAGATTTATCATTTTGCTAATGGTTTATTGTAGCAAGGATTTAAATATGTAAAATAAGATTTTGGCAATTATTTTTTAATAATTTTGAATGAATTCAATTCTAATATTAAAAAAGAGAGTTGATATTTCATGTAATGTAAATTTTTAGCATTGCTATTTATGGGAAGGTATTTATCTATCCCGAAATAATTTTTACACCAATCTACCTATAAAATTCCTTCAAGGAAAAATACATATAAAAACAATAGCATATTTTTATTTCTTCATTACCTCTAGAAAGAGTCATTTCTTTTTTAAATGGAAAAGGTAACCTACTTCCCTTGAAAAGACATGTAGTACCATATTGAATTATTTTCTCTATTACGTATCTTTCCTGCCTAATGCATTGGCCTTCACAATATATTGCTTAAAGAAAAAACTAAGTTAAAGCCTAGTACTTTTACCATTGCTTTACCTTCAACACTAGAATGAGTTAACAAGAAATGAGACTAGAAGAAATAGTACAAAAGCAGTCTGGTGTATCATAACCAAATAATTATTTATAATCATTTCAAAAGCAAGTTGACTGATTACCAGCTCCTGATACACCCACTCTCTCTAACTCCACTAAGAGTATGTCTGTGCGGAGAAAAATATCAGCATATGGGCTTGACTGCTTTCTCCTTATCTCAAGAAAGACTATGAACCCTACATGTTACAATAAGAAGCCTGGAGTACCTCAAACAAAAGATGCAAAGGAAAAGGCACAGGCAGAGCAGATCATCAATGGCTCTGACATGACCTGAAGTGGCACACCTTGTAATTGCATTGAAAAAAAAAAAAAAAAAATGGTGACCATTCTTTCTCAGTCAATGTCTGTCTGAGTTGGACATCAGGCTGGGATGGGAAGAATGCACAAGGACAAGTGCTCCTTCTTTCTTTCACTTGCTGCTCTGTCAGAGGAGCTTATTTCAAGACTTGTATTTCAAGAGATTATTTCAGTTAAAAAGATACACTTTTACTTGTCCTGGTTTTCTACTGTTCTGGATCTGTCAAGTCTCCGGAGTGAAGCACAAAAATATCTTCTCAGCTTTTCATTTTCATTCATTTTTAAAATAAACAAATAAATAAACAAATAATTAATCAAACTCCAGCCTCTGGAGAAGGTTGAATATATGAAATCACAGATTTACTTTAAATTAAAAACAAATAACTAACTTACTCATCAGATTATAGACCAGAGCAGGAAAATGTTCTATGACTATATCTTGATGTTTCAGAAGGTTATGAAGAATTCAAACTATGCTTCATCCATGCTTGTTTTCGAGATATCTTAGAAAATACCTGATCAAGTCTGATCATAACACTTGAGGGGTTGCTCTAAAGGTGACACAACATGATTCTGATTAAGCTCATCCAATTTGCATCAGAAAGGTTTCAGAATAGAAGATGATGGGTTTATTAACTTGGAAAAAAAATAGCCTATTTTTGGTCAGATGAAGATACGAATAATTAAATGGTAAATTAAATGTTATTAAATTCAGAAGGATGCTTGACTTGGATTTATGGACATGAACAAAAAAACGCTTACTTATATGATCCTTCCTAGGCATTTGCAAAAATCTTCCAATTTCTGTGTAGCTCCTGCTATCAAGCCTGCTCACTACAGGTCTTTATAAAAGCTGAAAATATTTATTGTCTTTCTGGGACTCTGATATAAACAATTTACAGGGAGGAGGGAGAGACTGAACTGCTAAAACCACTTTGGGTTTTGTCTCTTAAAATCCAAGGTTAGAATTACATGACAGGAGACTGCTGAGTTCCCCCTGAGCTAGAAACAGAGTGGAAATAGTCTGAAATATAAAATATGTGATATTGAAATGGATCTGAAGTGAAACTAAAATGAAACTGAAATAAGACAAGAGCTCAGGGCACCAGGAAAAACACTGAACCTACCACAACCAAATTCCTTCTTTTATTTTATTTTTTTTTTTTTTCTCCTTTGGCAATATCCATGTTTTCCCTTCTTTATTTGACTATGAACAACCTCTCTTAGTACAGCTAGTGACATGTTTATGTGTGTGGTGTGGCCTTCTGTTTAATCAAGAAAGATTTTGTTCTACCTCAAGCTGCTTCTTAACCTGACTACATTGTGATTCCTACAGCTTTCCAGCTCTCTGAAAAGTTTACTTCATGCCTCAGAGCATAAGGTAAATGGTTTTGATAAACTCATTGCCCAAACATTATATTCCTCCTCCAAAGCTTACTGGATGATTTTCACTCAGATCACAAACACACAAATTGTTCAGCACTAGTCAATTAAATACCATGGTAACCTGCTGTTTTTAATTATCCTTCTCTGTGCCATAACAGCTGTGAAACACATAGTGACAAGCCAATATAATTTAAATACTTTGATGTGCTCCAGATGTGCTAATACTTTGCCAGGTGTTTATTGTTAATATACAGCTTGTCATTTTACCCCATTAACTCATCTTTTGCTCTAGAAAAAAAATCACAAAAAAACATAAGTTTCCTTCCACAAATACTTTAATACACAATTGTGACCCTATTTCTTCATGTATTGTTATTAGAAGGATGTTTTATTATTATTCATTTCCCCTTTAAGACTGAATATTAATTATGAACATTATTGCTACTACTTTGAATAAAGTCCACACCACACATAACCTGATCCAAAATCAACAGAGGGGAAGGGTTTAGGTTGCTGTTATTGCTGATTTCTGTGTAGTACAGGTCTAGGCTTAAGTTAGCTGCACCTTATATTATGCCAGTGTGGTATGCTCATAAGAGCTTTTCCCCATCATTCACACATACAAACAAAGCTGGGCTTTGCATTTTTATTGTCTTCTTTAAAACTTCTACTGTCAGGGCCTGAGCTCCTTACATGATTATTCACCCTGCTATATATGCCATACTAGTCACTGGGAATTGTATGAATTTATTCATATGTATTTATGTATGTATTTTAATGGTACTTTGATAACTCCTCCATTAAACACAAGGAAAATTGTTATATTGTGTTGAATTTGCATTTAAATATTATATTACACTTTCTATCAAATGAACTTGGAACTCTTACGACGTGATCTGGTGAGGTATTAAAAAAAAAAAGAATACACACACAGAAAAAAAAACTCCCCTTTAGGAGGTTCTATAAAGAAAGTTTAGAGAAATCATTGGCTTAGATTTCAAAACAATAAAGAATATTATTGGGGGGCAGTAACCTTATATTAATCTCTGCCTTTCTTGACTGAAATAATAGACTTCTCATGATACCAGCAGAAAATGATCTTTTCATGAACACATGGTTAAATTAGGATGTGTAATCACTCAGAGGGTTTATTATTAAGGCCTAGCAACCTATAAGAATATATTGCCAGCAAGCTTTGTTCCAGTATGGCTAAAAGAGCCATTACTGCAGTGCTTGCACCTCTTAAACAAAGTCGTGGCTGCCTTTTTCCTTTGCACTTATATTTTCTCTCTGCATTCTGCCTGTTAGTGCTCCTTTGCCCTTCTCCCACTTCATATATCTTCCAAAGAAAAGGAGTGCTGACCTTATCGCTCTTATGAACACTAAAAAGCTGCTGTAGCCACTCGTGAATTTTCAATAACACACAGAAGGAAGACAAAAGTGTGGCTTAGGGGGTCTGAAACTGTGTTTTCTACAGAATATGATAGATCCCAAATCCTTCTCGAAAGGCAGTTTCTGTGAAGACATCTATACCTGAACAAATAACACTCTGCTTGTCCGCACAGGACACACAGGTACAAGAGCTCATTATTCTCTTCAAAATGGGAACAATGCACTAAATCCATCTTTTGGAGATGAACGAGATATTCTTCACCTTACTGTCTTTGTGGTCTTCTATAAGAAAAGCTTTGGGATTTCTTTTCTTTCTTTCCTTCTTTCCTTTCTGTCTGTCTGTCTGTCTGTCTCTCTCTCTCTCTCTCTCTCTCTTTTTCTTTTTTTTTTTCTTTTTTGTTTTTTCTTTCTCTTTCTGGACTGGAAAACAGAACTGTTGGGACATCAGTTTGTCATGTTTTTGTTTCGTCAGTTCATGATTGATCACCAAACTGTTGCACACAAGGCATTGAAAGATAAATGGATTTGGCTCTGTAATGTGACAGAAAGACCCGTAAGATCCTGTGCTCACAGCTCTCCCTGGAGAGCAAATGGCAGAAGGAGTTTGGCTGAAACCGAAATCAAACAAACTTCAAGATAAGCAAGCTCTGTGTTTTGCCCAAGAATCATGAGGTTGATTCTTTGTTACATTGCATTTGAGGGATAATTTCCAAATGCACAAAGCAGATTTAATCTGATCCTTTCTCCAAATTTTCTGTGACGTAAATAATTACTCCAGATTTTGGGAATAGCAGTCAAACTTCACAGTTCCTGGTTTTTTTTTTTTTTTTGTTTGTTTGTTTTTGTTTTGTTTTTTTTTTTTGTCCTAGGGCAAAAATGATTGGACATAAGGCATTTCTTCGGAAACACGTTATACTTCTGAACTTGTCTTCATGCTCAGCCACTCAAACAATTTGCCAATGAACATATTTCACTCAAAAATTGACTTAAACTGTATTTCTTTGCATTTTTAATCTCATGCTCTCTTCCTCATTTTGTTGTATTATTTCAGAGATCAGGCAATGAAACACTGTTAAAACCATAGGGACTATGTAGTCAGCTTTCTGCATAAACCAAAGACCAATGTTTTATCCTCTCAACTATAACATAAAGTGAACGTCAAGTACTTCACATTGTTTTGCATATAGATGGTGATAAATACTTAGTCATTTTAAAAATACAGACTTCAGTTTTAAATTCAAGTTCCTTTTTAATGTGGCATTTAGAATCATGACATCCACAGATATTGACACTATAAGACTGTCAGTATGGGACTGAATATTGGAAAGGGTTTTTATTGATTTAACATGCATCTACATGTTCTTTAATGTTTTTGATTGATCTCAAATCTGGAATATTTACAGGGCAGGCGTGAGGAGTAGGAGGGATTGAGGAAATAATTTGAGTGAATACATTTCCATCTCCCTGTCTTTGGCTACCACCATCTTTGCTTTAGTAGATTTTCATAACTGAGAAAAACAGTATAGGTAACTTAGGAACCTCTAAGTTAAAGGTCATTAGATAATAACTTTATCAGCAAAAAAAAAAAAAAAAAAAAAAGGTACCAGAAAAGGAATGTTTCCTAACAGAAATGGTGGAGCACACAGTGTAGAAATCTTCCTATGGAAGTAAAATCTTATTTACTATGGTCAACTGATTAAGTGGGATTGAAGGTGTGTCACTAAATGTGCAACACATGATGGAAAGAGCAAAACATTCGTCAACATTTGTCCTGTTGAGACACAATCCTGTGCTTTTTACTTGGAAAATTCAGTTTACATGCCTGTGGTTGCATTAGCTTCTAGCAGGTTATATGGGACACAGGTGAGCAAAGGATATTTAGATAGGAAAACTTTATTACTTTAAAATTTTAACTTAATTCTGATAAAGAAGAAGTCTAGTTGTTTTCTGTTGCTTCTAGATCATTGATTTCAATTTAATGTATTTGTTTTGGAATATAAATGAAAAATAACAAAAGAGAAACCTTCCTACTTTGAGACATTTCTCTATTAGTACATGTAAAGATAGGAAATATTAGATGCCCCTGCTGTGTACGCAGAAATTTGAGCAAATCTTGCAGATTAATTTTGAACTATAGAGTCCACACAAATCTTACCATAGGTGCAGGTGTTTTGGTTGTATATGTTTTTAACATTTATCAATGACTTTATGATTTCTGTTAATACATTTTTACTATTTTTTTTAACAGAAGGAATACACTCATATGGGAAAAAAAAACAAAAAAAAAAACCACAAACTCTTTTAAGGAGACATGTTTGAAAAGACAGTACAGAAATCAAAGCTAAAGAGAAGCTCTTTTGCCTTAATTCCTCACACAGAAAGCATAGATGAAATATATGACCGTGAAACCATGATCCCATTTCATGAGACTATGAAATCAAAGAATAGACTCTAAGGTGTTGACAAAATAACAACAGCACATAGTAACTCCTCTGACAACTGAGCTAAAGGGCTTGGACACAGACATGTCAGGAAAGCCATTTGAATATATCAGGAGCCAGATCTTCATCCATTCCAAAACCTACTGCAGAGACTACAAATCACAATAGGGCCTTCCTCATATTAGTAGGCAGTGGTCCTATACCAAATCCTAAAAATCTGCCTGAATTATTGCAAGGTTTATCCAATTCTTTACATGTTTCCAACCTTTGAATCCTCTATGATGTTTCTATGATAGATATAATGGAAAAAATATCTTTTCTGAAAGGGAATATTATTAAAGAGATTTTGGTGTTGAGAAATCTGAACATTGGTATTCACTTATTTTCTTGCATGGTCTTGAAGATCTTTCTCTACCATCACATACAGAGCACAGTGATACAAATACAACTGCTGGGTTTCGTATCTGGGGATAAATCAGCTATATTGCTGTTGGATCTGAACTAGATTATCTGCAAATCATATCCATGTGTCCCCACTCTAGCACCAAGGACTTTGGTTCCATGGTTCCAGAGGGATGATGAACAAGACAAAGTATCTCTGAACTCACAAGAAGATACAGCCTAGGTCATTTAGCAATGACCTCAGCTTCATGCACTCAAAAAATATACTTCTGAGGATGACTGCTTAGAGGCTCACTGACTCTCTTTAGTGAAATATTTGACCTTGGACCTTCCTCTTGTAGGCTTATATACATAAATACGTGAGTAAGCATCAGAAGGTAGATCAGATTCAGCAAAATGGCATCTTCCCAGGAGATACCACTGCAATTGATAACATACCTAGTTCTCTAATTGCAGATTTTTTAGTTGCATTTAATTATGCAAAAATATTGCAGATACATTAATTTCAGTCCAATGCAAATTACATTTGGTTCAGTTTAATGTTCTTCCTAACCTCCTAATTTTAAGAAACATCTAGTTGCTTGTTTAATCTTTTAATCATTAATTTAATCATTGTGGGATTAAAAATATTTTTAGGTATAGAACCTTTCTTTTTTGTTGTATTTTATTTATAGATTATATACAGCCTTATCACATGTGAGAATAGTAGATGTAGATGAAAGTTTGTGGAATAGCATAGAAATTGTCTTGTATAATGAAAGCAGAAGGAAGTTCAGTAATTTGCAGTATGTTCTCACACACAAAAGAATATAGTTATTTTCATTTCCAGTCTGATTAATATTGTTTTATTCATGTAAACTCTTATCATAAATGACTGCTACTGCAAACACTACAGTATGTGTGGAGTTTTACTCCCTACCTCACAACCTCAGTGTTCATGTGTCTGATTTATTCTGACTCTAAAAACTGCAGCCATGCTGGGAGCTCATATCTGAGTGCATATATTGGAGTACTGCATATGTTTGTAATGATGTACCCCTTTAGTTCTCAGTACTGCCATTGTTTGAACTACTTGGTCAAGGTTTTCCAGTGAAGCTGTGGAAGGATTTAACTGGTCTTTTCAGGATACCTAGAGAAGCAGTGTGAGGGTGATTTTAGAAAAGTACCACTTGGCCCATAACCAAAACAGCTGTGTCGGCAGCATATGAGCAAAGGCCATCCAAGTGTTGGCCTATGCCCACTCTCAGACCAGAGCTTGTGTGTGTAGTGGGAAGGTAACACTCATTTAACTCAAGTTGTAATAAGTCCATGTGCATAATGAGGTTGTCACACACGCATGCCCTCTTTTCTAGAGATGGTCCTCAGTAAGTGTGCATGAGCACTTTCTGCTGCAATAAAGCTAAGCTTTACCACACACCATTTTACAACAAAATATTTCCAGTGCAAAAGATTGCAAAAATAGATCCCAGATGACTGAAGCCCTGAGTCATGCCCAAACAGTGTGGCTGAAAAACACTTTTAAGTGTGACAGTGCTTCAGTACTGCATATCTTTGATTTCAAATTCTTCTTCCACGCAGCTTAGAGATACAAAATTTTATGAAAAATAATGAAAGCAGAGGTTTCCGTTTCACTCATTTGATTCCAGAAGGTGAAGCTTTTTGACCACTCAGCATAAACTCCTAGCCTGAAAATTCAGCCAAGCACTTTGCACAGCAAATAGGCTGCAGTTTGAGATTTGAATTAGTTCAAGGATTATGTCATTATTCTTTTATTTTTACATTGAGACAGCTTTTGGGTATTCCCACTGCCTGATACTTTGAGATATAATTGCTCTGCTCTGGAGACTTTGTTTAAGTGAGAATTAATACTGATTTTATTATATTTGAAAATTATATACATATATATTTTTGAGGTGTGAAAAAAAAATAATCTGC
>VZSG01000262.1:546955-588128 GCA_013398315.1 Nothoprocta pentlandii | reverse complement strand
TTTTTTTTTTTTTTTTTTTTTTTTTTTTTTTTTTTTTTTTTTATATAGAGATGTGTGAAGTAACCCATGTCTAGGGTTAATAGCTGGATAAGTTTATATAGTAAGATACTGTATAAGATACAGGTTTTATATTGGACCTATTTCATCCCCTGAAATATGTATATTTTTTCCTTTCACAATATGAATTCTTCTTTTAGAATTAATACCAGTTTACATTCTGGTCTATGAATATATTGTGGCTATGGCTGTATATTTGTGTAAATATGAGAGTTCTATTTCTTTCCCTGTTTTGGTTTGGTTTGGTTTGGTTTGGTTTTCATTTTTTTTAAATATGTTTGGAAGAAGAATATGAAGATCACGTTGTTCCTGGGTATTGGGGTCAGGCTGTTCCAGAAACAAAACCTCCAGCTAGAAGGATTGAGATTCCTTGGAAGCTGCAATAAGGAAACAGTTGCATTCTGACAGGCTGACTCACTATCTGCAATTTTATTTGTGCTCACAGACTCTAAATTACAACAGATTCAGAGGGGATTTAAAGGAAAGAGAGACAAAGGGCATACTCTTTGTGAAGAAATGATCGGACACTTTTAGCCACTGCATTTCACCTTAAGCTGATCACAGTTTAAAGAGCCTTGAAGACACGGGACATTTTTATGTTCTTTAGTCAGAGCAGAGCAAAAATTTCATATTCCAACTGCTGCCAGTACAATAGGTTGAACAACTGATACAAGAAAGTCTTGCTCTTGAAATACTTGTTCTTCAAAATATTGTTCTTACTTGTGCATAGAAACTATATCTTCTGAAATACAAGGATTGAACTATTATTAGTATTTCTAAAGACCTGAGTCAATAGTTAGGGATTCAGTCAGTCACTGTGCAAGTGCATAGGGAAAGATACCTCTTCTCTTGAACCACGTCCTGTGTAATTAGATCTCCAACACTGAGGAGAAAATCAGAGGCACAAAGAAATGATGTGACCTTCCCTCAGGCACTCTTTCTCATTAGTGCCATGTCCATTAGGGTGTGAACCTAGGGAATTTAGTGCCAGAGCATCTCTTGATACAGAGACACTTCACTGTATAGTGTATATTCTCCATGGGTGATATTCCCTACACCTGGAGCCTGGGACCATCTTAGGTCTTTAAATTACCTATGTGAAATGCTGACATCACTGAATTCATATAAAAAAGGTTATGGTTCATAAAAATGGATCCCAGGAGAGACTCAGTGAAGCCAGTGTCTGTGTACTGTCAAGGTGCTCAGGGAGAGGCACTATTCTGCTAACAGCACCCTTTAATGGGTTATGTTGAATGTGTCATCATTCTTAAAAATGCCATGTTTTGCTTCACTAGCATCAATTGCCAGGCCTGGACTGACCAAGAGAAATTCATTATACATTTATTATACAATGTAGAATGTTCATTGACAGTCAAAGACATAAAACCGGGCAGTGACCACACAGACTATACTGCGAAGTATTTACAAAACCTGCACAACACTGGAAAGCATTATATAGATTCTTTTTGTCTTATACACTGGGACTTCTATTTTACTTTGCCGCTTAGACCCTCTTAATACCCTCACAGAGCAAGACTGTTCTCTGGATTCCCAAGTCCAATTCAGCTTTTTGCTATGGCAAGCTTCCTTTTTTCATATGCCAAGGGAAATTCTGCACTATGCCAAATGACTCATCACAGTTTGGGAAAAGATATAACTATTAAGGGCACTCATTATGAAAGTTCATCTCATTAAAACTGTTTAGAAAGTAAATCTCATGATGAAGGAGGATTTTATGAATCTTTCTCTGGAAGAATATTAATCTCTAGTAAGATAAGATATGATACAAAGCATACCACTGGTATGACCTAGAGTAACTCTGAAATTTTATGAAAGATGAATTTGTCAATTTCAATCTGTAATCCCTCCATTTACTCATAGGCAGCATTCAATTTGTTGTTGTTGTTGCTGTTATTTTTTATTTTGCTTCTCCTCACCCTGTCTTCTCCATAAGTGTATGGGATACATAATAACACAAATCAGCAGTCTAATGGGGTATTAGCGTAAATCCCCATGAGGAACCATTATAGGCACTGTGACACATTTTACAGGAGCAGGTTTGTTTGTGGAAGGGCTGATTCACCACTATAAATCTAACAAGAAGCTGCTTCTTAAAAAAAAAAAGATGAATCAAGAATAGCAAGAGGCATAGCCTTGCCTAGAGGGCAATGTAGAATGACAGACGTGCATTTTTCCTATGCATACATATTTTTACAGCACTTTAGTATGTCTATTCCTGACAGTGTCTGAAGCATGGTTTTAGATATACCTGATGAGTTCTTGCTCCCAGGAAAACAAAGGTACCAAGTTTTTGAATACATGAACCAAGTATGTACTGTTCTTGAACTGGAACTGTGTAAACATCTCACCTCTGGGAAATGAGTTGGTTGTGGGGTGAATGCTTGCACATGTCCATCCATGATGAGACTAGCAGAAGGAGATCTATCCATCCCATCGGATCCCTTGGAGATAAGGACAAGCTAGCTGGCTTTCCACATCGATGTGCACAGAGGGTTTCTCCTCCCCGTTAGTACTACATGGGGAAAAGGTTAATCTCAGTCCATGGCCTGCATAAGAAACCTCAGAGTAGGTAGCAGGGTGCAGGCTCTCCTTTATTCACAGTGCCTGTTTCATAGGTAAGCTAAAACAGCTTACAGGTTGAAGTGAATTCACCTTCTTTCTAGGTCACACCTCAAAGTAAACTCTGTGCTCTGCCAAGGTTTAATCCTTAGCAAGCTGCTGGCAGTGCTTCTATAGAACGAGGAACCACCAGTGGCGAAAATCTCTGACTCCAAACAAAAACGTTCCCTATAATAAAGGAATAAAGTTCAGTACTTTCTCTCAATAATCTACAAGTCATCCTGGATGCTGCCTTTTAAGACTTTTACATTTCAAGCACAGCCTTGCCATTAACTCTTTCCTTACTTTTTACATCAAACAGAACCATTGTCATTTTTTTCTCTATTTCATAGTCTTATTGGGCTGTGATTCTAGTTCTACCTCTACCTCTAGTTTGAACTGTTTGAACTATATGGTTTTGTCTAGTAAAGAAAATCTTCCTTTGGACACAAATTTGAAAAGAACCTCCTGAAGAGGAATATATATTTCTTTCTGTTATTACCATCTAGTTGGTTCCATTTCAGATAAGCAAGGGACAAAAGCAGGACCAAATGTTGTAAGTTTGTATGTGTTTTAGCATCAGACCTTCAGACAAAAGGTATAAGAAATCCTCTGCCAGCAAATATATTGCAGACCCAACTGACACAGAAAAAAAAAAAGAAATTTTGACTTTTCACATATTAAGTAATTATTTATATGTTCCTTCCCTCCCACCTGATACTGAAAAATAAAAACAAGAGATTTTATAACTGGTCTAATGCTGTACATTATGCTACAGTGCGTAATAAATTGTGTCCTGCTTTAATATATTTCTGCAGATCATCTAGTCCAACTCTCATACAACACCAAGGTCACTTACAGCAGATTGCACAGGATTGCATCCAGGCGGGTTTTGAAGATCTCTAGAGAAGGGGACTCCACAATCACTCTGGGTAGCTTGTTCCGCTGCTCTGTCACCCTCACAGTAAAGAAGTATTCCATCATATTCAAGCGGAACTTTCCCTGCATTTATTTGTGGCTGTTGCCTCTTTTCATGTCATTGACCACCATTGTAAAGAGTTGGGCCCCATTGTTATGATCTCTTCCCTTAATGTAGGGGTATATGTTAAGATCCTTTCTTAGCCTTCTCATCTCCAGGCTACCAGATCCAGCTCTCTCAGCCTCATAAGAGTGATAATCCAGTCCCCTTATCATCTTTGTACCACTATGTTAAACTCTTGTTTCATGTTCCACTTGTACCAGGGAGCCCAGAACTGGACACAAGACTCCAGATGTGCCTTCACTAAGTAGGAGGAATTGCCTCCCTTGAAGTCCATTTCTGGTATCCTGACAGTCATCCAGACAGATTTTTCAAACCTCAACATATCTTTTGGGACTGTGTTATCTAAATAGTGCCTCCTTCCCTGAATACAGAGCAGGGGAGGATGTGGAGATTCCAAGTTGTCTGCCTGCTGATCAGAATTTTCTACCTGTGTACATGATTTATTCACTAAGGGGATTTGTCCTTTTTGAGTCTACTCACTTTACTAGCTATCTTCATCCATTTTGGCATGTGTCATGTCTCCTTGATACCAAATACGCCTTGGAATTTGCATGTTAACATGTCTCCATGTCTAAGCATGCAGGGCAGCTAATTTTGATCCAAGACTTGTACAGCCTTCTACTTTTCTTTGCAGCTTCCTTTCTTTATTTCCTCTCTCCATCAACACTTTTACTATGAGTTTATTCCAGCTTTTCCGTCCAGGAGAACACTTGACTCTTCCTTACCTATGGACCAGCTTCCTTCCAAATGAATTTCTTTGCTTCCAAAAACCTATTTCCTCTACACAGAGAAAATAAATTTCTTGAACTAACACAAAATATATTTTTGAAAAAACTTTTCAACTGCTTTCCAAAAATTTTAATCATAATGCTCCAGAACTACAAAATAAGACCATATGAATGTTGAAACAACTTGAGTTTTCTCCAGTCTTACTTACCTATTAGCATTATTGCACCTAAAGCTCCAAATCTCTATTTCTCACCAGTGAATAGGGAACTCTCCTGATTCCTCTTATTAGGAAAGGAAAAAAAAGTCGTAGTGTGAAATATGATAAGCATAAAAACTCTCGATATAAGGACAGACTGAGGAGGCCAAAATCAAAATGATACCAGATGGCTAATACGAACATGAACTCTTTGTACAAATAAAAAGTTATTTTCTTATAATTTAAGAATTATTACTAAAATCTAAATTCCAGTAGAATCCTTATATATATATGCAAACTTATATGAGCTATGCATACATGTATAAGTTTGTAAGCGTATACAGTCTCGTTTTAGGCAGTTCCTTGCTCCATATCTTCTCTAGACATTTGAATAGTTCTTTGGAAGTGTCTTGATGGAAAGTGTACAGTGACTCAGATTTTGGACACTTGAATGCAATCTTTCAAGATTTTAATCTTCCTGAGATCTCTTTTAGCACTATAGTTTTAAAATACTGTGGCTTAGGCAAATAAATAATCTTGAGCAGTTAACTTTTTGTGGAGATATTGCAATGCCATCCACATACAGAGGATCACAAATCTGATGATAAAACAGAGACAGAAAGTAAATTAGTAAATTCAGAGTGAGCCTCAGGGCACAAATGAATTAACATGAAGGTCTAGTTATGTATATGATGTTGCAGACTTCTCACCATCTTAAAAGCTCTTAGAGCTTTATATTTTCACAAGTCTAGACAGCTTTGCAAGTTTTCACCCATTTCTCAATGACATCTTAACCAGGGAAAGTAAGTCTGGGTTCAGATAATGTCTGTGCAGCTCTGACTACCTTGTGCTTGAACTTCACAAAGATACAAATCTGAGATTTGAGCTAAATTAATTTATCTCCACTTGTTAATAACAGCCTTTTGATCAGAAAAGTCAAAATCTTCAAACCCGTAGGACCATGTCAAATACTATTTTCATTAATTTGTGGCTGATTTCCTCTTCCTTTTGAGGTCTAAGGTTGCTAGGATGAGTTCACAACTTTCTGAAGAGAAGATGGAATCTCTACAGATTTAAAGGTGGACATTTTTTCTATTTCTTTTTCCCAAGGACAATGTGTTGTGTAGCCATTAGAATTATGCATGGAGTTACTTTGGCTAGATCACAGCTCTTATACATTAATTTTAAATCTAGACTTTAAGAAAACAGGCTAATTTTAGGAAAAGTTTATTCTGAAAATCTAACTATAAAATTCCAGGAGTTATTCTTTACATTCTCTTTATAATATCTAGCTGAGAACTGAACAGATTGTTTGAGTGCTATCAGTCTTTTAGTTAGTATTTATTCTGGTATAATTTATTTATCCGCACCTCTCCCTTGCATCTGTCTCGGTGCAATAAATTTCTGAGCATATTTCACTACAGCTTACTGTAGCGTCACGTCCTGACAAGTGGTAGGGATGACGAGTTTACCTTTCCAAAGCTCAGGCTTTTCCTACACCTGCTTCAGACTAGGCTACCAGGTAGTGCCTCTTATGTCAAGAGTATTCCTCATCTTAGGGACTCTACCAGCCCACATGAAGATACTTAAAAAAAGCTTGCTAAACTTGAAAGTGTTCACTTGTTTACTTTAACAGAGGAGCAAAGAGAACACCACATGAAGACTGTCTATGCTTTACTAAGGAAAATCTTAAGCTACTCCAACTTCATTCAGCTAATAAAACTTGTTTTATTATACTTAATAAACCTTCAGTGCATATCCTTTCCCATAAGAAAGATCAGATCTGAAAGCTGCCACTTTTTTACCTTCACCATCCTGCTCACCTTGACAGTAAGAGAAAGACTGAAATCAGTAATATTCCACCTAGCTTTCTGAGCAAAACAGCAGCCAGAAGTCTAATTGGTGCAATGCATTCATTTTATTATACATGCTTGCTTCCTAGATGACCTTAAGGATGGGTTACTGACCTAATGTGGCATGTGTTATGATGTTTTGCTAGGATGTTTCCCTGTAATTTCAGGGAGAATAACCTTAATAAAATGTACTTATTGAGAGCAAAACAAAATTCTATTATACACTCCAAATCTTAGAAACTGATCAGCCCAGCTGAACAGAAATTGTAGTTTATACAGGCGAAGCATATTTTCAAAGATCTCTGTTCCTCAGACTACTATACTTTTTTAATCTCTGGTTTGAAGTGAGTGTAACAGTAATTAATGAGTATGCTGTTTAATTACCCTTATTCAAATCACTGGAGTGTTCCCATAACAGGAACCTTTTAAAACTCATGCTGGTAGGCTATCCTACTAGCTGTATAGGGTATTGTATTGACTGTACAGGGTATTGTATTACTGCAGGAATATAAAGTATTCCTGAAGAATCCTACGAGTTCGAGAATTCATTGGCATAGAATTTAATCCAGTCTAATCTGATTGTACCCAGAGCTAAATGAGATTAGATAATGGAAGAAGTTAATGGATCAAACTTCATTATATATATCGTGTACAATTCTACTGAATTCACCTTGTTGCACAAAGAGTTGCAGAGAGAAAATTTATTCTGACAATAGTGCACTCAAACTCAGTATTCAAAATAAGTTTGTGAATTCGTTGTCCAGAAAAATCTGTTTCTTGTGTTTTGTTGTTTTACTCTCTCCATTAACTACTGGGAGAAAAAATTATGAGAAGAATGTCCACTCATTAGTGGAAAGACCTCAAAAATCACATTAGAAAAGAAAAATACTTATATAGTAATACCAAAATTATACATCTATTTCAGTTGTGTAGAGGTAGATTTGCTATCCTTGGTGTTCTTCCAGTGCAACTTGTCAAACCAGGTTACATTTGAAATGTGCCTGCAGCTAAGTATGTGAGAGCTCAGCATGACGATGTGCAGAGGCTTGTTTGATTTGGGCTGATTTTCACTTTTCATCAAAGAAGCCACCTGATCCTCTTTCATGGGCAAAATTTCTGAAGCTCATTATTATTATTCTGTTTGCTTTGGTTACTGGGGCTCATTGGAGGAAATATCTCATTTCATTTGGATATATTTTCATTCATTATGAGGCATTTCTTCTGTTAAAGATGAAATGTTCTACTTTATTCTTTTGACTTCTAATACATAAAATCCTCCCTGTCTTAACCATGTTTACTGACATTCACGGGAGTCTGCATTGCATAACATGTTGGACTGGATTTGTTTGTTTCTCCTTCCCAATATTCTCTGTTTTCTTAAGGAAAAGTATTCTTATTATGTTTGAGGCATTATTGACTCCACAGTGTAGACCAATTCATATGACCGCATCCACACACAGAAGATGAACAATCAACAGTTTCTTTCATGATACAGGTGATTTTCTTAAAACTCAACTCACATTAACTCAACTTGCTGTGATTGTCCTAGCTTACTTCTAATTAATTTTCATATTACAAGAACGCTCACTCTTCTTTTTCATGAGTTAGGTACCCATCTTACCATTCAAAGAAGTAGCAGCAGATTAGGCCTGATCTTAATGATCAACACAAATTTTAAAGTAATATTCTCTTTAGCTTCCATTAATTCATAATTACAAGAAGACAAAATAATCAAATATGCATAATAGATCCATTTGTCCATATTGCCACAGTTTGTTGAATTTTTAGCATTTGGAACATCAGTATATATATATTTTTTATGTTTTTGTTTCAGTCATTGCTTTGTTAAGTTAATGAAAAGTTGTTATGACTTGTCAAGAGAGAAAGTCATGAATAAATCTTCAGTGTTAATTAAATAAACATTATGCTTAAGTAATACTTCCCATTATGTATACTGGAATTTGGTCTTTCTTCTTCCATTACCCATACACTGACCTTTTCACCTTTTCATCACACACTACTTACAGTTCTTGAGGTTTGAGTTTCCAGTTCTAGTTCACACTGGTTCCACTTCTTCCAGTGAAACCATCTCCAGTTCTGATCTATTTTCTGTCCTATTTCTCAATAACACTGATGAGAACTTCTTTTATTTACCTGCTGGAGATCAAAATCGTGTCTAACTTATGGTTTAAAATTTTCCTTTTTCATCCTTTTCCCTACTCAGTATCTTCTAGACATTTCTAATGAAAAATCTCTTCTGATTTCTCTTCTGATTCTTCATTTTTTCCTGTCTTGCCAAAGAGATCAAAATGTAACTCTCTGTTCCTTCACATGTCATCAAGCCAAGTATCCATATCTGCTAAATTTATAGAATCACAGAATCATTATGACCAGAAAAGAATCATTACGGTTTAAGATCATTGAGTCCAACCATAAACCCTTCAACACTATGCCTCCTAAACCATGTACCTCAGTGCCTCATCTACACATTTTTTGAACACTGTCAGGAATGATGACTCCACCACTTCTCTGGGCTGTCTGTCCCAGCACTTCACCACTCTTTCCATGTAGAAATTCTTCCTAATGTCTAACCTGAACCTCCCCTGACACAACTTGAAGCCATTTCCTCATTTCCTCTTTTCCTATTGGTAGTTATTTTGGAGATCAATCTCCACCTCACTATAATTTCCTTTCATGTAGTTGTAGAGAGCAATAAGGTCTCCCTGAACCTCCTCTTCTCAAGACTAAATAACTCCAGCTCCCTCAGCTGCTCCTCGTGAGATTTGTGTTTCAGCCTCTTCATCAGTTTTGTCACCCTTCTTTGGATATGCTCTAGCATATCCAATGTATTTCTTGTAGTGAGGAGTCCAAAACTGAACTCAGTGTTTGAGATGGGGGTTTCACCAGTGTTGAGCAGAGAGGAGAATATTATATTGCAACTTGCCACACCACTGGAAAAAATAAAAATGATAGAACAGTCATGTTTTGAAAAATACGAAAAAAAAAAACGCTTCTTTAAAAAGAGGAGAGGTTATTGAAGAGAAAGAAGCAATCATTTTGGGGTGAGGGCAAGGAGAGAGAACAATAACTGGATGAGAGCTGTTTATACTGATCTGGCTGGCTACAACACCAGTAGTGGATGAAACACGTGTCTCTGTCATACTCCCTGACTCTGAGTGGTTTCCAGACAACTGCAATGATGGGCCTGAGAGAAAAAGAGATGTGATCTGATTCATGATTCTGCTTGGAGGTGTTTAGATCTAATTTTCTAATTAACAGAATTTCAACTAAACTCCAGGTACTCCTGACTGTTTGCCACTTGGGAAGCTTATCCAAACTGTCAGCAGTCTTTGTTCACACTGAGTGAAACCACTGAAATTGTTCACGTTGTTCCAGGTCCATACAAATGAAGAAGGGACACTACTAACGAGAGCAGTTAAGTCAGGAGCTGTTTTGCGAGGTCGCAGAACAAACAAGGAAAGGAGCATCAAATACAAGAGAGATTAGGAACATTGCGCCATTTTCAGGAAGAGCATCAAACTATGCTTTCAAATGCTAAAATTCCTTTGCAGAGTGAGCTAAAGCTTCCCAAACATGCATGATGTGATTCCAAAACTCTCCTGTGATTGGAAAGTGTCCTCAACCTTGGGATCTTCTAACAAAGATTTAAATAAATGTTATACTGGATCTTCTAAAACAGAAATATCTGAGCAAAAGTGCGTGACTGCAAAGTAGATTCATAGAGACATCAGAGGGAGAATGGAGCTAGTTTTTTTTTAGTCTGAAAATACTGTGTTTTTTGACTCTACAGAACTACTCCTTCCCCTTCCATGCAGCAGAAATTGACCAGTGTGTTCTCCAGCATTGTTTAAATTTATGATTAACGTAGCTGGTTTAGTGTTTCACTCCTTTTCCCTCAGTAAACTCCTTTTCCCTCATACAAACCCAACAGTTTGTACTGCGAGTAACCAAATAGTGGTGTGTGGGACATTTCTTAAAGTATGCTTGTGCAAATGCCAACTCAAAATATTGTGGAGGTAATGAAAGCAGGAACAACTATTCAGATTAATTTATTTCATTTACTTCCCTCTGCTGTGAAGAGACATATATAGCCCTTCTGAAAAGATGTTATTTTTTCTAAGTAAGTCAGAAGCTGCACCTAGTCCTGAAATTCAGAGCAGTCATTTGCTTCAGAACGGTGATACTAGCCTAAGAGTACATCCAGAAGCATGAACAACCATGGACCACAGAAAATCTGTATGACAGATTAACCCAAGTGTTAACTCTGGAGACAGTCAGTAGCATATTCAGAACAGAAATTTGAAGAGGGTGAAGGAGTTTGTGACAGAATCTACTAGAGAGCGATAAACAAAGTTATGATATCACATTGTTTACACTACAACCATTTTAAAGCAGATTCAAACCTGAATTCAAGGCCCCAGTACTTGTGGCCACAGAGGAAGAAGCTACACCAGAGAAGTACAACCGTGACAGTGCTCAGGATCTGAGGTCAAACAGGACACACCAGAGGAACTAAGTCATCCTATGAGTTATAAATAAAAAGTACTGCATGTGCACAACGTCCAGACAGCTCTGAACAAGGTAAAATAGGGGGTTAGTCATTAACAGAGTATCCAGTATGTCTAACATACTATGGCCTTCACCAAGATTATTTTGCCCAACTGCCCTCTCTTGTAATACCTACAGATTCTTCCAGGTCCAAGAATAGCTTTTCTAAATGAATTTGTTTTTCTGAAGCACCTGGCAAATGCAGAGCAGCACATTTATACAGATACAGTTGTGCAGAGGACTTGGGTGTTCCTGTCTTGTGCAGCCTGTGGAAATGCCCATATTTTCACACACCTCTTAGACAGAAGTCCATAGAATCCCAGAAAAATCAAGTATCTTATTGATAGATATATGACTGAAATTTTCAAAGTAAAGTAATGGCCATCTGCTCATGAATTGTATCACATTGTCTTTCTTTAGAAAAAGTCAAAATTGACATACTTACACACCTATGTGTGTATATGTACATAAATATACATTTTATATATGTAATTTTATATAGGTGTATACATATATATATAAAAGGCTTTTGTGGGGAGTATTTCTGTTTGTCTTCATGTCTCTATGCGTGTGTCCACATAGATATGTATACATATATACACACTTACATGTTTCACTAATTAACAAAAAACACTTTCTTCCATTTTCTATTTTATTGTTATTGATTTGCCATAAAGTTGTGCAGAATAGTAATGGAATTAAGAATAAAACACAACGTAGTTTGCAAATTGTATTTTAGTATTTATATTCACTCATTTATTTGATTGATATGTACTAAATATTAAACTTTACAAATATACATTAAATATTTCTAATACAATAGACTGATTGACCAAAGAATGTTGCCATTATATTATAATATACAATAAAAGGAAAAATGGTATAATCTCTAAGAGATACGTTTTTTTAGAAAAAAAAAGCAAATGAAGACAGAAACAAGAAAAATCCAGTCAAATAAGATCTTTTTTCTTCCTCGAGAAAGAATAGTATCACTAAAAACTTCTGTTTTTCTTAGGAGCATTTCTTAATATCTTAAAGGATATAGGTACCTGTTCTGAGTGTAAGTACTACCTCGTACCTCTGATCAAGGAAAATTAGTTCTGATCAAGGCTAAACAGTGAAAGGCTAAAGAACTTCCTGGACTTGTTCTGATAATTCATTCCCTGAAGATCTAATTTTAGAATTGTATATTTTATCAACATGACAGTATATTTTTCATTGTAGAATTTACTTCTAGTTATATAATAACAGTGGTAAAGTACACTTGCCTAAGACTTTGTCATCTGTAGTAAGGTGATTCATTTTTCACATATAGATAATCTTTTAGATGATTTAATCTAACCCAATTAAACTAATTATACTTATTACATAAATAATATCATATTTCTTTATTTTACAGTGCCCATTTCAGAAAGGCAGCCAGTCAGAACTCTTACGATAATATTCATATTATGAAGTATGTATGCATATGTCTACATATACTTGTCAATACAGTCTGTTATAAATAGCATATGCTTTATACTTTTTCTTATCATTGTTATTTACAATAATTCTTCTAGTCCTAATTCCTTCCATTTCCTCTATTTTCCTCAGAGTGTTAAAACTGAAGAACATTTAAGTATTTTCCTGCTTCTGTGATGAAAGATATCTTCTGCTCATATCATATTGAAAACAAGCGCTAGTGAATCTAGTCTTACATATCCCTGTTTTGTCCCAAAGTAGCTGAAATGCAGTCAGATTAATTGGCATTTTCTAATGTAAGTAAGTCAGAAGAAATTCTTGGATAAATTCATTGCATAATGCTTGAGCTGAATTTGCTTGAGCTGAAAAGGATAGAATGACAGCAGTGCTTGAAGAGCAGGCTGGACTGCAGGTATATTCAACATATAACAGATGGAACGAGATGCTTTAGGAACTTTTTGAATCACGGTGAAAATTGGAGGATAGAACTCTCAATTAGCCACAGCTGAGGTCACTAGCAGAGTTCAGTCTCTTTTATCAAATTTTCAATAGCCTCAGAATTTTACTGGATATTTCCTTCTTGCCATTACTCCCCAGTATTCTAGCATATGGCTTGGTAAATTATTTGAAATCCCTTCAAAGCCCTTAAAAATGAGTTCAGTTCCTTTTGTCTCTGGAAATTTTGACAAGTATATATATTGTAAATCAGTCCATCTCCCATAGCAAAGCATAAGGTAAGAACTACAGAAAGTACAAAAATCAGCTGAGAGCAAAGCACTCTCATTTCAAAACATGGCATAGAAAGAAATTATTGCTAGCAATTTTACTCAAGTATATTTGAATGCAGTAGTATTTCTGAACTGCAGTCATCATAAATGCAAATAGTAGCTTTTTTAATGGAATTTACATTTATTTGCATAACAACACTAAATATGATTGCTTGTTCTGATCATTGTAATATTTCCTTAGAAAGATTTTTTTTTGTCTCCTCCAATTTTTATCTCCTATATTTGGCAAGCAAACCTTGAATGACATGAAGAGCTTTGTTGTGGTACATGATTCATTTCACTTATTCCCTGGCCACTCCTTGGGTGTGGTTTTAGATGAGCTGGATCTTTTGCAATCCAAACAAGTACACCTCTGTAACAATGTGGCATCACCTGCCTGCCAAAGAAAGGGAACACCGTGACTCACATCTTCGAGAGACAAATGCAATATCCATTCATAAGGCTTCCATGATTTGAGCCCTGATTCAACAATTTTATCAAAACAACCTGCTTTCAAAACATACTTCTAGAGTCTCAGAAAAGTGACCCTCATCATTGAAACTCTATTCAAGCTTTTTTTAAGCCTCTGCTCACTTTTTATTGTTGGAAAATATTTCCACCAGAAATAAAGAATACAGGAAGAGGAGTGCTGGAGAATGTTATGTACACAAAAGAAATGAAGGCTGCAGTGCTTGCAAACTCAGCACACTGTGATACAAAAGCCGCCATCTGTCCTATGGTATATCACTCCACACTTCTGTGTGAATGTTTCCCAGACTATCCTTTCTTTTCCAAGTCTCTGCTTTCCTAGTTGCAAGAGCCTCTTTCTGATCTTCTGATGGGGCTAGGCATGGGTGAACTCAGTTCCTTGTTGGTAGCTCTGGGCCTGCTTTAATATATATAGTTACGTAATGTTGCACTTGTGTGATCTTCAGAATGGATATTCCTTATTCATTCCATCCAGAGTTTGAATCTTGGCTCGGGGGGGGGGGGGGGGGGGGGGGGGGGGGGGAAGGTATTTTATAGTCCACACAGGTAATTTTAGAGATATCTGTGATCCAGAGTGTTATCTCCATTTATTTCTAGAGAGTTTCAGCGTTCATAATTCCTAAGGACTCATCTGTTACTGGTTTCCCCCAAAAGAAGACTATGAGATGCATAAAGTGTGTTAGGACAGAGAAGAAGGAGATGTCTGTCTCCAGAGTGGCCTCATGCACAGCACAGCCATCATCATGAAACCAATGACTGATCTGTTTTATACTGAAGTATTCCCTTTCCCAAGGTTTAAGAAAAACTCATACCTAATCACATCTAGTTTCCAAGAGAGCTATTATATCTCTTGATATCATTGATTCTCTGGAAATTTTGGTTCTCCAGATTCTTCATTCTCTGGAAAGAATCTGAGGAACTTCTAAGCACAAAAGCGGAAAAGAACAAAATTCAGAATGTACTTTCTGTGAGATACTTAGTAGAAGGACATTATTTGACTTGCAATCTGGAGAAAGGAAGGGTCCTGAAAGTGCAGTGATGGTTTATATATAAGAAAGGAACTGTGCTATTTGAACCATATATGAGACCATCTGAATTCTCAATCAAAAAATCAATTAAAAAGGGAGAAAAAAATACCCCAAACCATATATGAAGTTAAATATTGCCTCAAAACCTGGTGTGAAAACCTCCATATTGACATAAATATTCAAAACTTTCTCAGTCAATAAAAAAAGGAAAACAGAAGCCAGGAAAAAAGAAAAAAAGATAGAAAACTCCATAAATCAAAAGTTTTGTGTCAACCATAAAAACGGTCATTAATAAAAATCATTTAACTTTCACTTTTAGAGAAAATGTGAAATAATTGTGCACAAGCATTGCAATATGTTCATGATTATTTTGTGTTCTTGGACCCAAGTAATATATACATGTGGTAAAAACATCAGCTGAATAGTGTGTGAATAAAGACATAAACATCTGTGGTACATGCTTCACTAGACAGGCATGGGTACACATTTACCCACCATATCTGTGAATACATCATGTTTTATCTTAGGTGTTGCTTATCCAGCAACACTTCTACGTCAACAACAAGAAGACCAGCTTGGAAGAGGAAAAAAAGATTTTTATTAGATTATTGTGTATCATCCAACAGCACCTTCAGCATCTTAAGACAGTGCAATCAAGATGTCTCAATCTCAAACATGTATCTTACCTGATACGTCAATTGCTTTGCAGTGTAATTTGTTCCTTGATGTATAACCCTGACTCAGAAAGGTACGTAAGCACATGTATAATCTTTAGCAAGTGCATTATCCCATTGATTTTGATAGATGATTCATATAGCTATTGAATCATTCCTTAATCTTGCACTGTTAATTTCTCTGCCTATGAATAATTCCTTACAATTTAAGCATCATATTTTCTAATTGCTTTTAGGGCAGATTTTCTCATTTAAACTAGCAACAAAGTCTTAGGGAGCCCACAGTTACATCTATAGTTCTCTGGTCAAGGGACAATTATACCAAAAATGAAATCTTCATACCTTTCCCTTGACATTCCAGCATTTGATTTGTTGCATCCAGTATGTCCCAGTACTTATTCTGGTCACTCATCTGTTTTCAGATAAAATAAAGTAAATAAAATACTATTTTTGATATTTTTTTGGGATCTGCAATCATATTTGGAATCATATTTGATGGTTTTACACGAATCCACTTGTCTTTGAATGATCATTCCCTTCTACTCAGATGCCTATGAGTTTGCAGGATCAGGTCCTTTTTCTGCTGAAAATTATCAAATAGTCTTTGCCAGAAGTTTTAGCCAAGTAAATTTTGACAGAATTTTTAACCAAGTCAGCTCGTGCACTCCGGTGAACATTTGTCAGCATCGCACTTACAGCACCAACTATTTGTGAGTGGAAGAATATTCCCAGTGGGTTTTCATCTGCTGCTCTCCTTCAAACTGTGACAACAAGGACCACAAGATGGCAGTACAGTATGAGCAATTGAACCAAGAGTCAAATTTTACACAATTGATTTCTTGGGAAGCACATTTACTACTGCCAACTTCAGCAATTTCTGTAAATTCAGTCTGTCTCAAACAAACTTTGCAACAGTAAAGACATTTGGTGAAACCTATATCTTTAACACACTGAAGTTATGATTAATGTTTTCATGTGAAAGAGGTTTTTTTTTTTTTTTTTTTTTTTGTATAGTGTATTATGTACCTGCACTGGTAACGTTAAAAGGATGACATGATATTTAGGACATCACGGAAAATCTGTATTTAGGAATTAAGACCTCCAGTTTGTGAAAAGTTACCTTATGAGAGCAGAAATTGTCAGCATTAAGTAAATCAGCACTGCTGTACTGGACAGGAAGACAGGAAGACACGAATTATTTGCAAATATTATAACAGGAGCATTAACTTCCTTTGAAACGGAGTGTTCTTCAGTGTCAGCATGGATGGTTAATTATACAGCTCAAACTGATGTGCTGAAGTGACTAAATTGTTTCCAGTTTCAGAGGTTGAACTACTTGATCATATTTCTGCATAGTGGTCAATTCTGCATAATAATAAAATGTTTAGTAATGTTGACAGGGAAGCAAATGGAAGTTAGACAACAAATGATGAGTTTTTAGCAATCTCAACAACTGCATTTTTCCTCTGTTCTTTCATTGCTTAGTGGGCATGAAAGCAAAAGACCTTCCCTATTTCATTAAGTGAATTAGTCTCAGAAAGATGCAGTACATGAAGTTGGTCTAGGAAATCAATCATATCACATCACTAAAGCATGACCTCCTGATTTCAGAGTCTGTAGAGATTGGTGATAGGGCCAGGTCCTATTTGGGGGGCTGCTACCCTTGTTTCTCTTGTTTACTTGCAGAATTCCAGTTCAGTGAGTCTCCTGGGAGAATGTGTTGAGATCATGCTATGGATCCCCATGGCCTCTACCTGTAACTATAGATGTATCAGCAGTCACTGCTCTTTAACAGATCACTAAACTTTTTTTGTATGTATATATAAAACTATATATACAAGGGAGTGAAGGGAATTATGCATTTAATGAAACATTATCTCAGGCCTCCTGTAAACTTTCTAGGCAAATTCAGGGTAGGTAGGTCCTCACTACTGATTACTCGTGGCAGTTACTTCAACCAAAACTAGGGAGCTCCAATTTCTACATTGCATCAAAGTGACTCAGAACAGCATTCAGCTTTGTTGCTCTGCGCGGTTATAGCTGTCTTCATCAATGAGGCACCTTAAAACAACAAGCTGGCCCCAGACAGGTATTTTCATTTGTAGTATTCAAAGATTCAAAAACCAAAGAAGGATAAAAAAACGGCTCCTTCCTTCAAGTACACCTCCAAAGAATAGGTGGAGGAAATTCAGTCCCACAGCAGCACCGAAAAAAAGTAAATAAAAAGAACGAAAATATAACAAATGAGGAATAATTGAATTGGGCAGAAACTATCATCTGTCTCTGAAAGAAATCATCTGTCTTCTGGCATAAAAGTCTTGAGATTAAAACTCAAATGCAATATGAGCTAGCAGATGAATTACTGGAGCACTACCACAAAGGTGAGTTTTCTTTCACTAATTCAAGATGAAATAGGAGAAAAAAAAGACATGGTGCTTTCAAATTGCTTCCTATTTAACAAGAAACAGATACCTTCCCTCCACTCTTCAGAAGACGATTGAAAGCCATCTGACACTCACTGTGTTTACTCTGGAGATACTCCAAAACAAGAGGAACATTCAGCATGAAAACATGTACAACAGACTCCTGTCAGTTCTATCACTTCATCTGCAGCATGGAAAAAGAAAATTGGAAGAAAAGCATTCCTACAGAACGGCTAATATGAACAGATTTATGTGTATGTATATATAAATTTATGTGTATGTTTATATAAATATATGCACAATATATGTGATGGAGAAATAACCCGAGGTAGTCAAACTGGTGCTATGATCAGTAATGGTAGCTGAAGGACACAGATGCTTATACCCTTTCAAATATATGGTTTTTAATCACTGTTTTTCAAGACAATACCAGAAGGGTAAAAACAAATATCAAGACAAAATACATTCTTGCAGATTATTTAGTTCTCGCTGTGACTGTCTAACATCCAAGCCTGAATGGTTCTTTTCTATTTTGTGCTTTAACAATCAGCTATCCTGCAAGACAGCTGAACAGCGGTTGGTACACAAAGGCAAATGAAGGAAAGATCCTAAAATAGTTATTTTTGCACTTTTTCAGCCATAAAAGCTTTGACCATTATTCATACAGGGAACTATGAGATGTGTTAGGAGAGTAACCCTCTTAAGATATTGGCTAGGTGAAGATCTGGAGGAATCAAAATGAAAATTGCCCATCTTTTTTCTGACAGCTGAATTTTTTAGCTTGCCCTTTCCTACCTGTTGAGTGTCTCCCAAAGGCAAGTGGGATTTCTCTCTTGGCTTACTCCAGTGAAGGAATTGCCCTGTCTTGGACTAACATTCCCACTCATAGAGCCAAGCTCTGATTCTGAGTGCATAGCAGAGACTGATGCTGCAACTCAGAAAGTCAGCATGAAAACTGCACAGCCAATGGGTATATATTCAGTAGGGACCCAGTCATCCATCCAAAGCACTACTTCCCCAAGAAATCATAGCTAGACTTACATAAAACTTATATAAAACTCCCTGAAAAATGTATACTGCATTCTCTGGGAAAAAGAAAAAAAGTTTCCATTTCATTGTCTTTTGATCCTCATTTTTTGAATGTCAAATTAATTAATCAGAAAAGACATAATAGTTCTACTTCTTATTCCAAAATACTTTTGAAATAGAGGGCAGTTAATATTTAGCTGGATTTCCTCACTCTAGAGAACAAAACAATCAGCAAGTGATGATGAGTTGGGCTCCTCAGTGCTACCATTACCATAACGAAACAATAAACAAATGAACAAAATAGAAGAAAATACTCAAATGTCTGCATTGTAGGTTGAAATATGAGAGTCAAGAACTCAGAACAGCAATCACCATTTCTTTTGTTTAATACTTATTAAAAAATATGATTAGTCAATAGATGAAGAGAAACTATTTCCAAGAAAGGATTTCTTTTTAAATAAATATGCTTTTAATTGGAAATTAATATACAACAAACATTGGTCAATAATTAACAAGTGGTTTCTTTTCTACATTTTACCTTCTGTTCTATACCAAATTATACCCCCCTAACAAAAACCCTGTCATGAGGATATGTTACCAATGCCAAAAGATGACACAATAGATGTATAAATCTTTGCAATGTCTTTTGCTTCTAGGAAAAGCTTTCAGGAAAGTACACATGTTCACCCCATGCATATTCAAATCTCAGCAGACGTATCATGATGACTTGTCTTGATTTTCCTCCAGAACTAAAAATTATAGCCATCAGAAAACATTCTGACTGGAACAGAGAATTAAACTCTGTGTAATTCAATCATCTTGCATCCCATAGTTGCAAGGCAGGATTGTTTGTCCACCATTGAAATATTCTCTAAGTGATTTGCACTACTATTTATTAGCGTGACTATTCAGAAAAGACATAGAAAAGGTGATCTTTTTCCTTTGCGATGCTTCTCTTCCCAGATCTGATCATACTGTTTATTACAGCTGACTGGAACTGAATAGATAAAACAACATTTCATTGTAAAAAGGCTAGTTGCTGAGCCCAAAGGGTTTCACTGGAAATATCTGGGCTTGAAAAACGTCAACCAGATCCAAGATACAGTTCCAATGTGGCTAAGCACGTATTCCTGGCAAGCCTAATTTTATAATTCAGAATGCTGGGAATTTAGCAGTCCAGGGAACTCCTGTTATGTTTCTGTTTCTCTTCTTGTATGGCGAATAAGGGCAGTGAAGGGGAAGATTTTTAAAACATTTGTTTTCAGTCAATTTGTGGCAGATCAAACTTTTCTTAAAAGCAAGGAATGAGGAAATACTGGTGAACTGGAAATGATGATTTTTTGTCAAAACATAGAGTTTATAATTACTGTAAATAATTTCCTATTAGAATTCCCTCGAGTAGAAATTATGGTGATAATTATCTCCAGATCACACTTTCTTATTTTCTTATTTTGTTTTCTTCCTCTACTACAATTCGGCCAGTTTCAGAGAGATGTCATATTGCTTCTGATGTTTTTCCAATGTGGAAAAGACTTCAGGAAAACCACCAATTTCATAAGATTGCCTGCAGCTGGGATAAAATCTGCAAAATATACTTACAGAGTGCTTTTTAAATGAAACTTTTTTTGATTTCTCAAAGCAGATAAAGTCTTTCCAGATTATACTTCAGTTGGTGGATCCCAAAACGTTCTGTCAGTCTGGAATAGACTGAAAGGGGATCAAGGTATGACAGGGACAACTCAGCATTGTTTCTCTTGCAGGATTTTCACTCCCCTTTCAGTCCTTTCAATTTCTGCAACAGCTGAAAGAACAATTCAGTAGCATCATAACTCAAGCAGCCCTCAGCACAGTTCCCTTAAAGAGGCTAATGAGGAAATTGAGTAGTGGAAAGATGAAACATAAGACATTGTCATAAGACAGATTAGAAATTCTCCAAGAGACAGAAAATAGGTCAGGAAGATTAAATCAGTGTTAAATCATAGACAAAAAGCAGTTGGAGTCTGTATAGCTGGACTCTGCCTCACAGGCTTGGAAGAGACCTCCTGCTAGATTCCTTGCAGCCAGGCAGTAGAAAATATGAAGTTCGAATGATGCTGCCCAGTGACAGCCTTCACTGAATGCACATCAGGCCACACTGGCCTCTGCAGATCCTGAAAGTCTTTAATGGCAGCACCTGATCAAAATTGACTTTTCCCGTTAGCTTGTCCACATGCTTAGCACCCCGGAATATTAGGCAGTTATAGGGGCAACTAGACACAGCAGACTTCCTTGCTATATGGACACTGCTAGCAGAACATGACCAACTATGGCTCCAAAATTCTTGATATGGTCTCAGCCCCTTTTGAACTTAGACTTATTTCAACCATCTCATATTTTCAGTACTTTCCAAGTGATGGCATTTCAGACTTGCTTTAGAAGTCATTGATTTAATGTTGCTTTGACTCACTGACTGACATATTCAGATTATATGGTGATCAACTTTTTTATTACTGTTCAGTCTTTGTTTACTTGAAGGTAATGATGTGGTAGTGATTTATTAGGTACCAATATAAATGCACAATTACTTGAATTGGGAAAAATATGGGAAAAACATGGGAAAAATATTGTATATTTTCTTAGTGAATATTTCAAAATTATTTATTTTATAATAATAAAAAATATTCTACCTACCTTTTACTAGAAAAAGGAAGAGAGAAGAATCAAAGATCATTTCATATATGTTCCTTCTGTACTAGACAAGTAAAATACAAGATAATATTAGCTCAAAATATGCAATGCATTTAATTTAAAATAATATTTTGAATTTCATTGTTCTGATTAAATACGGGAAACAGAAGGGCAGGTAAATACTTGTTTAAGGTAGAAATCAGAATCCTAATATCCATCTGATTAGAAATGCAATGATATATGTTTACTATTGTAGCAATGTATTTTTTCAATGAATTGTCTAGCCAACATCCTACCATTGAGCAAACGACTGCAGTTTCATTGTATGTGGCAATCGAAACCATACAGTTTCAAAGAGCGATTGAAGTTTAATAAAGCGTTCCATTGCTAACCACCGAACAGTGTCAGATTTCCACCGGCAGGTTTAGGCAAAGAAACCTCTTGCTTTTTCAGAAACAACTGAATCAGGGATGTGTCATCAAGAAGCAGCATTTTTTTGTTGTTTTAGCTTTATAGTGACTCTATAACTGATGTAGAATGGTATGTTGCATGTTAATAAGGCAAACAGCTATTCAGCTTCCTCATGTCCTGCAAGTATTAGGTCAGGCTTCGTGAAGGATATTGTTCTTACTTTTGTGACAGTATTTGTTGACTTGGATGTGCACTTTGTAATAAATAAATAAAATTTCTGGAAGATTACAATATATGCAGAACCAAACTCTACTTGGGATATTTAATTCATCACTACAGTAGACTTTAGAGTACAGCTCTGTGTCACAGTCAACTCTCCTAAATCTGACAGAGACATGCAGATAGTAAGTACTTGTCATGTAACTTTTATTGTCAAAAACATATCAAGCACTGCACACAAGTCAGGCAAATTTGGATCTCAATCAGCGACATAAAACCGTTTCCCACAAGGAAGAGCTATGTTGAGTGTAACTGGCAATAGAGTGCATGTCCAAGTTTTTCTGTTCATGCTTGGTCTACAGAATGTAGAAGTTCATTGCAACACACAGATAGAAGTCTTATCTCATTAATTGAGTTCTACAATGCTTTCAAATTTGTGGAGGACTTATCTTTAAACTCAGGTCCTAATGAGTTGACATTGTACAGCTTTATATCATCTAGGAATATATTTTTGTGGATGAAGTTGTTCCAATATAATTCAAATACAGCTTAAGTAGCTTATGATTAACTTAAAAAGTAGAGATTTTAATTTTCTATTGCTGAAAAAGTAAAAACAGAGCCATTCTTCTCTCATCTGGATGTCACTGAGAGAGTCTAATTCAGATGCTGGGAAAACTGGAGTTCACTTCAAAGCTGATTTTGTGTTGCCCAGTGTAAAACTTTTTAAACAGTCCGGAAAAATCAAGATATGAGCCATTCACTTCTATTCATCATGACATTGTGGGAATCTACTGATATTACCCTATGGACTAAATTAATTTCTGGAGAAATTCCATGGAAAGAAAATCACAAGAGATTAATTTGGTTTTCTATAGTTATTTCTTCCTTTGGAAATTTTTGAAGTTGTCTTTCTCTCTCTTTCTTTCTTTTTTTTTTTTTTCCTGTTTCCTTCCTTCTTCCTTTCCTTATATCTCTAGAATTATCTTTTTTTTTTCTTTTTTTTTTAATTTTATAAAGTTCTTACAGAGTTTTTTCTTTTTTGAAATATAAAAGCAATTTTTACTGTATCCTTGATTCATTTAAATAATTCATGTCATGGTTCTTAAAGATTTTCCTAGTTTTAAGTCTAACATATCTTCTATAAATAATGACAGAGGATCTAATCAGGATCAGATCACTTAGTGATCACTCATTGATCTTAGACTCTAATTGACCTTGCAATAGAGAGTTTTAGAAGATACAATCAATATATAAATGCACAGTGAATGGAGGTGTCCAACCCAAAGGGTTTATACCACACACTACACAAGATAGGGAGTGAAAGAAAAAGGAAAAGAGTGTCAGGGTAATGAAGTGATAATTTCAGTATTATTTTTCTGTTTTACAGTTGGCACATAGACACTTAGAGAATATGTAACTTGAGTCAATGCATACTGACAGTTTCCTGTAACAGAATCAAGCAGTAAATTCAGTCAGTCAGCTTCCTAGTCTTCTATCTCTGCCAATGAGTCTATGACAGAGGCTTCCTTCCTTTTCTCCATCTGATCTTTTCATTTTTTCCCCTTTCATTTCAAGATTTTTTAAAAATTATTATAGCAGTAAAGTATGATAGAAAAGCTATATGACAAAAGTGCTCAAAGATACATTGGCATCTTCTGCTTTCATGGCCACTAATAGGAAAATATTAATGGAAATATTTTGAGGTTAAAAAAACATACAAACAAACAAGCAAAAAGCTTTCAGAACTGATTTCTGCTCCCAATAAAAAAGACTTAATTTCCATACACACACACACAAAAGGGGATCTTTTATTCATGCTAGTCTAATGCTTTGAGAACAAAAGGTAATTTCCATGACAGTCGCACAGCAGTCATATTATGTTACTTTCTCTCAACCTAAAGACAAGGAAGTAGTGCTTTCTTGATGCTATGTCTTAGAAAAGGGATCTAGATTCTACTGAAAGACAAGAGTGACGGGCATGGAAATCCAGGCATGCAGTATTTAATGTCTGATTTCCAGACTAGTGGAGGCTAAAATCTCCTTGATTCTTCTTTATACTACAAAACTCAACAAGATAAGCATTGCACTTAGTTTGTTACTTTAGAAAGCAAACAGCTCTTACAACTCTCCGTACAGTTAAAGGTTGCCAAATGCTGGATTAACATTAATTACTAATGTAATTAATATATGAGATTTTTTCTATAAGATTGAATGACTCTTCTACAGATCTTCAAAGTCATCTTTGTGATATAGAATCAGCACTTTTAATAAGAGGCTGTAATCAAGAAATCATGTAATGGGAACAAAATTTTTATTTCCTCTTGTAAACAATGTCTAAAGGCCCAGAACTCTTCCTCTAAAATTATTTACAGAAAGAAAAAATGTCTTCAGCTCAGCTAGCCGAGATAAGACAGAGCCCATAGTTACAGCACAGAATCTTCCATATAATTTGATTTTGCTGTCTATTCTCCCAGCCTTTATATAGTATAACATATGTAGTCTCATAAGAAGTTGAATAATAGATCAAAGCATATTCTTATCATAATAATTAAACAAAACTACACTTTGGTGAATTTCATTACACTGAACATTTGCCTATATATAAGTTGTTGCAATAATACTTCAAGGTGTTAACACTTCAAGGTTAAGCTAATACAAACACTTCCTTGGGCTCATTTTGAGGGAAGATTTCTCTCCCTAAGTAAATGCATCCATACTTGTGATTTCTTTGCTAGCACTAATTTTAGCAATTTTGTCTCTTGGCCACTGTCACAAGTCAGCTATGTCAGTACATAGAACCACAGAAACACAGAATGGTTGAAGTTGGAAGCAACCTCTAGACATCATCTAGTCCATTCCCCCTGCGCACGTGGGAAGACCTAGAGCACGTGGCACAGGGTGGCATTCAGGCAGGTTTGGAAGATCTCCAGAGAAGGAGAGTCTGCAACCTCCCTGGGCAGCCTGTCCCAGGGCTCTGTCACTCTCACAGTAAAGAAGTTCTTCCTCATATGAGGACAGAACTTCCTGTGTTTCAATTTGTTCCTGTTACCCCTAGTTCTATCACTGGCTACCACCAAGAAGATTTTGGCCCCATCCTCTTTAACATCCTCCCCTCAAGTATTTGTGCACATTGGTAAGATCTCCTCTCAACCTTCTCTTCTCCAGGGTAAACAGGCCCAGCTTGCTTTGTCTTTCCTGATAAGATAGATGCCCCAGTCCCTTACTCTTTTTTTTTTGTCACTCTATGCTGGACCCTCTCTAGCAGCTCCACGTCCCTCTTGTCCTGGGGAGCCCAGAACTGCCCCCAGTGCTCCAGGTTTGGCCTCCCCAGAGCTGAGCAGAGGGGCAGGATCCCCTCCCGTCCCCTGCCGGCAGCATCCTCCTGATGCAGCCAGGAGCCCATTGGCCTTCTTGGCCACAAGGACCCTGCTGCCTCATGGTTAACTTACTGTCAACCAGGACTCCCAGGTCCTTCTCTGAGGAGCTGCTCTCCAGCTGTTAAACCCCTAATCTGTACACTCTTCCTGAGCTTCCCCCTGAGACAATGTCAAAAGCCTTGCTGAAGTCAAGGTAAACAAAATCCACGACTCTCCCATTGTCCATCTGGGTAGTCATCCCATCCTAGAAGGCTATCAGGTTCTTCAAGCATGACTTCCCTTTGGTGAATCCATGTTGACTACTCCTGTTCACCTTTTCCTTCGCACACTCCTTCATTACCTTTCCAGGGACAAAGGTGAGGCTGACCAGCCTGTAGTTTGCTGGCTCCTCCCTCTTGCCTTTTTTGAAGACTGGAGTGACACTGGCTTTCTTTCAGTTCTCCAGCACCTCCCTTGATCTCCATGAGCTCTCGAAGATGACGGAGAGGAGCTGATCAATAATCCTCACCGGTTCCCTCAGCATTCTTGTGTGCATCCCATATGATGATGAGATGGATGCAATTCATCCACAGGATGAGTTCCTGCCACTAAGACACAATTTCTCCCTCTAGGGCCCATGCTTACAGCAGAGAATGCACTCTATTTCTCATCCTCAGTTACACTTCAGATTTGTTTTTCCTGAAAGCCTTTTGAAGGACAAAGGTTTGCTGGCTCCTAATCCCTGAAAAAAAATGAATGTGTGACATATTATAACAGCTTACATAATTCTGAACCAAATGAGAGTTTCAGACAATATTTCTTAAATTACTCCTAAATCTTAGAACACTAAGTTTTCATTCCTGCAATGACAATCATAATGTAACAGAAAAGGTTCAAAAGCGATTGAGACTTACAGAAGGGAGCACATGACTATTATGTTAGCATTTAGTTCTATGATCAGTTTAGGAAAATCCAAATACATTCCATGTTGCATGTTGCAATGTTTTTCTTAATGTCTGTATCCTTTGCTCACACATTTGCTGATGGTCAGCATGGGAGGTAGGATGATGTCTGGTCTTTTTCTGCTGATTTTTTTTTCTTTCCAAGTGGGAATGCTTGCTTCATGAGAAACATTTTTACTTGGCACTGAATTTCTACCTTCTAATTTTGAAAAATTTGGAATGATGACCTTGCCATAAAATGTAAACAGAGTTACCTCCTCCTTCCTGATCTTATTCTTCTGAGAACTGCTCACTAAAAAAAGGCATATGAGGAATGAAATTCTTCCCTGAGTCATATCCATTCATCCTATTTTGAGTTACATTGTTTGCAAGGGCTTTTGTAAGTGACTGAGAACAGAATGTAATCCAATGGGCACCTTAAGCCTGGCATTATCATCTTCTACACAAAGTACAAGGAAATGTTGATTGTATGCTATCTTATCTCATTATCTTAAGCCAATGTAACATTTGGTTCATCGTTTTAAGACCTGAATTCCACTATATCAGACAGCTAAAGTTTAATGATTCCCGTGAACGTGATATCAAGTAGCAATTTCCAAAACTGAATCTCTGACAGGTGACATACTGTCCTTTCCTGTACTAGGTGTGGAAATACTACTTGCTGTGCAGAGGACAAACCAGAAATTGCACAAGAGCAATTAACTAAATCTTCCCGTCAGAAGAATCTGTAGACACACCTTGACTTCTGTAATAAGATCAAAGAGCTCTAGAAATATGTTGGCCAAGGCCATTAGAGAGCATTATCCCCAAATCACCTGGAATGTGAGTGACACAATGAGTACTGTTGTCCTTGCTGGCCCTTCTAAGCCCATACCTGGGATGGCACGCAACTCACATTTTTAGCTTCAGAGAGATGAGTTAAGTAACATTAGAAAGAAACATGAACAACCTGCTACTCATTGGGTTCAGGATTAAGCAGGAGCTCAGTGGTTTATATTAGGTGAGCAATCCTGACAACTGTTCAATTACATTCTTTGCTGTCTAAAATATTGCATACTTTTCTTTATCTGCATTTTTATTTTGAACTACAGAAGCCTTTACTAAAACGTTTTGCCTTCCAAAACAGAGCTACCTTTTTAAAGATTTCTGAATCAAAAAGATAGATCTGTACTGCATAGTATGTGCCCCACTGGCAAGGGAAGGAACTTTTTGATGTGCAACAGCTGCAAATAAACTGAAGAAAACAACATATTTGGTAAAATTAAATGTGTAAAATGCTCATAAAGTGACAAATATATATTAATATATATATATTTTTAATCTGCAGATTTTAATAATAGCATACTTTAGAACACACTAACTTAGAAATTTCTGAGTAAGAACTTCACCAGAGCACCATAGGAATGTGAGCTTTTCTAACCACTCCAAAGAGAAGTGTAATTTTAGACTTCAGACATTTATAGTTAACATCGTATACTACTCCTGAAGCACAATAATGACTCAGTTCTATTGTACAGTTTAGTTTACCCTTTAGTCCTCCTTTAACAGAGGATGCATGGAGACAGGGGCAGAAAGTCAAAACAATCCTACATATTGAATATTTAAGTAAAAATTAGTAACGTATTAAAACTTATGGATAAAAAAAAAAAAAAAAAAAAAAAAAAGTGAAACAAAGCACCCAAAGTCTAATTTCTATTGTCAGTCATGTGTGAAGGAGTCTTTTTTTGAAAGCTTTCGTTGTACCTTGGACTGGCTTACAGCAGCATCCTATTATTTGTCTCTTGTCTTGCCTTGCTTTTTCTTGCTCCTTTTCCCACAGTTGAATTCATGTTATCCCAGTCTTTCTCCATTTTCTCCCTATGCTTTCTTATCTTATTCCTATTATTCTGCCAGTTCTTTTCCAAACTGAGAATCAATGACAGTGTAGGGACTCCAGTAGAGGAAGTAGACTTCTGAGGTGTTTCTTTGTCCTCTTAAAATATTCTTCCACTGTGCCAGCAGTAAGATGTATCTGCTGCTTGGCAAGTAATACAGAAGAAGTTAAACATAGATATTAAGATAAATAATTACCTAATCGTAGACTAAACTACGCAAAGTGAGATTGCATAGCCATTATTTGCAGGACAGTTCACCTTGGCTTAACTCTAGAAAGCCTGTCAGAGAAACTTTCACTGCTAGAAATATTTGTTCTCTGAAAATTATCAATGGCTTCAGACTGTGTTCTTCTGAAAGGAAATAGTACTCTGGATTATCCAGGCCAGAATTTAAAAGAACACTGGACATGTAAAATAATCCATATCTTGTTGTTTTGCAAAGAAGAAACCAGTTCTGAATATTTTCAATAATGATTTTTAATTGGTCCCATAGTCTTTGAAAAATCCAGCTACTTAGGCAGTTGTTTCATAACCCAGACTTTAGCTGCATAAAAGTCCCCATTTCCACTAGCAAGACCAAAGTTAAAGTTTGTAAGTCATTATTCTAATGATTAGTGATCCATTCATTGAATAGGGAAGGGTTTCCAGTTCTAGCTATTTCTTTCATGCAGTTTGGTTTCATATGCACCAGATATCAAACCATATACCATATACCAGACTTTGCAAAAGCCATCAGCTATCTCATTCTCTCATTCAATGAAGACTTCAAGTGACTCTTAAGAATTCAAGTGAATTCTTAAAGAGTTCAGGATTTAAACTTATTTATAGTGTCATGAAAAGGAGGAGTTCTGATGCTTTTGTATAGATGGATAAACTGTCATCTTTTCCCCATCACACTTTCACTTCAAAGATTACTGCTTTGACATGTTGCTGTCAGTTTGACATATTTGTGTTTCTCTTATATACCTGATGAATGATAAATGCCCAAGATACAGTATTTTAACTCCGGTAGGACAAGAGTCCTGATTCTTTCATGGCTTTGTCATGGTCTTGTCATCTTGACTCCAAAGAGAAACAGTATTTGTACCACAGGTNTAATGTGTTTGTACTTCATTTTACTTAAGAGAATTTGCCGATATATTCAATTATATTTCTGGTAAAATGCATTTGTTTTGTCTAACAGTTCCAAATGATAAGGAAACTACAAGTGACAGTATAGCACCACGGGAATAAAGCATGAATCTACAGTTGACTTCTCAACCTCCTGGTCAGTTAACTAGTCTATAGGAGATTTCATGAGCACACTTCAGCTAGTTATGAGGGCCTAGATTATGGATAATATGTCTGGGAATATTCCTTTAATGTAAAATAAGGGAATATATGATCTAAGAATTTTTTTTTTTTTAAATTTCCGGTTCAATTAGGAAAGTAAAGTCAAAGAGATCAGAGTCAAAAGTTTTGCCACATTCTTTTTACTCATAAATTGCATACATCTATATCTTTATCTCTTCATATATGTAAGACTAATAATGTGAAAGAAAAGAAAAACCTTTGAGGATCTTTTCTCTTTAAATAAGAGGTCTATATCTCAGAATTTCTGTCTTAACAATAGATTGCTACTACACTAAATGTCTTAAATTTGAAAATCAATATTTTGTGTGATTTAAGTAAGTAAAGATGCATGTCCTATTCATTAGGACAGTGAAAAAAAAATGTGGTCATGATTACTTTTATAGTAATGATGTCCTCAGCTTTGCTACACTCTTCCAAAAAAAAGAGAATAACATAATTCAAAGCTCTTTTTTTCTTTTAATTCCAATGAAACAAAGAAATCTTCCAACATGCTAGCTAAGTCAAAGAATTTAATCATGCTCTTTGTATGTCAAGACTAGCTATTTTCAGTTGAAAAATAATCCTAACATTTGGAAAGAGACTCACTCTTGAGATATAGATTCCCAGTGTTGAATATCTTACTTTAAGATATTTCAGTCAAAATTTCACACTGAAGCTCTGACATTTCCATATTAAAAAAAGTATCAAATCAATCTTAAATATAACAGCCTTTGGTAGTTTTAAGCATTAAATCTTTAAAGAGATATTTTATGAGAAATAAGAATATTATTGGACTTTTTTTTTTTTTTTTTTTTTTTTTTTTTTGTGATGAAAGCTCAAATCTGGGAACAGGAAGGAAAAATGAACTTTTTCCAAAACATATTTTCCGTAAAATTATGAATCTCTGTATAAAAGAACGCAGTCTTTTTCCCAATTCTAATAAATACATAAATAAAATAACCACCAAAAATGCTACAATTTCTATAAGATATCTTTATGGTTCATCCTAGTTTAACATTTAACATTTGCATTATGATTGAATTTGTCTATCTCTAACTGTCAGGCAGTCTTTACACTCTGCCTCTATATTTTACACTCTGCCAGAGTCAGGAAATCTATCAGATCTTGTATATGCTGTTTCAGACTCTAATCTATTAACATTAAGCTTCTCTTGATTTAGCTGTTGCAGCTCGAAATTCAGTATGTTATAGGTAGGAAAAAAAAATACTAAATGCTTGTAAAAACAGATGAAATGTTTAGAGAATTTTATTCAAGATATTCTTTAAAAAACCTCAATAGTTTGTTTTGGCATAATACCCCCAATATCTGTAGATAATTACCTTTCAACTTTTAAAAGCCAGCACATCTATATATATAATAATGCAACTCATAAAACTGTTGGTTTACGCAGTTGCCAGGATGACAGAACAGTGCTCAGATGGTGAACTGAACCTTTCACTATCCTTAATAAAATAAGAGATCTGTTTAAAGAAGGCCTATTTTGGTAGCTCAATGTCCTTTAGAAAGAAAACAAAACAATCTATTATAATTTCTTAATAAGTTCAGCAAGGGAAAACATGTTCAGCAAAGCAAAAACTCTCTTCTTTAAAAAACTCAGAACCTTAACACACCTCTATTAACATTTCTAGATTTGTTTCTGATGTTTTTGCTTGTCCTTAACAACTGTTTCCTTTAAGTGTCATTCCAAACAGAGAATCAAAATAACTTTCTTTCTTGTGAGTTAGAAAATTAGAAAAAAAAAAAAAAAAAGGAAAAAGAAAAAACAAGTGTCACTCTTTTAACCAAAACAGTTTTCAGTTGTTTCTTTGTTAACTCCTGTTTCAAACCATGACTACTGAGTAGAGAATAAGAGGAATTCTTCCTAAAGTTCCAGCTTTCCTTTTTCCCACAATAACAGCATTGTGGTTTCTGTTATCACAGTTTTCAGATGGAAATGAGCATAACCATGGGGAATAAACTGTATATTTAAAAGACCTGGAAAAGTTATTAATGTACCAGTGAAACAAGTGCAGTGCAGTTTTGGAACACAAGGTTTTGTACATGTTCTAAATATGACTTGTTCTGTTTGTGGGCGTTCAATCTTCCCATGGACTGCCCAGCATCATTTCTTCCACCTACATGAAGCCTGGGATAAAAAGGTGTGAATGTTGAGTTCAGCCAGGCAGTTCAATGGTAGATGATGGTAGAGTTCAACCAGTTCACCTGTCTTTGAACACTAAGTTGCCCTTCATGAGACTCTCCATCGTAACTTAATTTTGGTAGTGTGAGCTCTTTCATTAGGAAAATCTGAAGGTCTGGTCCCACCAGACTCCTAGCACTCACATTTCTAGCAGGAAAATATCCTGCTAGAAGGAAGTATTGCCCTGAACAGGTTTTTGAACAAGGAACAAGGCCTTGAGCAGGTTCCTCTTGCGTTGGACTATACGGTAGCCAAATCTGCAAGACCAAGCTGCATGGGCTGGCTTAGTCTATGCTGTCAAGGACAAAAAAATCATTTTCCTGAAACCAGAATGTGAAGCTCTGTGGAGTAGGATATGTTAGAGGATTGATGACCTGTAGCAGTGGCAAGGCAACTAGTATTATCAAATGTGAACACAAAAGATGAGACATGGAGGGGAAAATATAATTTATGGTGTAAAATAAAGAAAGGTCAATGTCCTTGATTCAGAGCAAACCACACATATTGCCTTTTCTAAGACATTTTCTACTCCCTCAGGCATTCCCTCGAGCAATCCAACTGTCTCCTTGAAACCCAAGGTGTTCCTTGAGGTCTATGGTGAGGCAGCCAGACAGATCGTGATCTCTCCTTATGAAAGTCCCCAGAGAAACACCAAGGACTACAGCCTCAATCCCTTCCTTTCTCTTGGCTACCACTGTTTCTCTGTTTCCCCCTTCACTCACCCTCAGAATGCTGGAAAAGATGGTGCTGCATATCAACCTACAGTTACTTTGCTGAACTAGCAGATTCCTAGTTTGCTTTTTTTTTTTTTTTTTTTCCCTGTCTCATTTGATTTATAGCTTTGGAACATTATTTGAAGGCTTGCAGGCTGTTACTGGAAGATCCTGTTTGAACATGTCTCTAATGTCCCTCCTCCACTTCTCTTAAGGTCAGTTACTGAGAGGCTTGCTCATGATGAGTGGTACCTTCTGCCTCCAGCATTCTCCTGTGTCCAGGAAATGGATGTGTCATTTCCCAATAAATAAGGTGATACTCATGATTAGTAATGAGTTGAACAGCGTTGTCCTTGATTTTTGCCTAGGAGACTTTCCCAGCTGCTGAGTGCTGCATGAAAAAAAGAGGTTCAATACTACGTTTTTCGTATAAGGTGAACCATTGCAATGTATAAAAGATAGGAGTGATGCTGTGAGAGTAATCTAGACAGGGAAACCATTAATGTTGCCTCAGGCTTTGTGTGAGTTTTTTTCTCATATTCTTAAAGCTTAAAACAAGTAACATGTGGACATAAGCTCTGTTTCCCTTAGTCATTCGGGTTAGTCACATTCTCCTGTGTGAGGAAAAATTCACAGCCCTGTTTGCTGAAGAAAATCATGAGTTCCAGATACTCAAGTTGTTAGACTGCAGCTCTGCTCACTTTGCTGCTTAAATAAGTCAACTTCCATCCAAAATAAAAAATTCTGGATTAGTGTCATACCCAGCTGTGTCAGAGCCAAGGGCTGCTCTGAGAGGAAACCACAGTGAGATTCCTCTGTATCTCACAATACTTCAGCAGCAGCAGGCTCTGAAGCAGCCTGTTCTTGTTACAGAATGCTAGCAAAATATATTATCCCACAGATAAACAGAGCCATGCTGCCTGCTTGTGAGTCAATGACCTTAATAAAATGAAAGTCCTGGGCTTAATTCTCTATAAAGAGATTTTTGATCACCTTTTAAATACACATACTTTGAACTTTCTGAGGACATGGCCACGTGAGATGTCTAATTTGATGCTTTGTGAGTCAGTTGTGTCTTGGAAGACATTGTGCACTGGACAGTAGATAATAATCAGTCAATAGAAATTCCTAACAGAGAAGACAAAATTTGATGCCTGGTATGTCCATGGTATGGGAAAAATGAGACAAACAAGATGACCAAATAGCAAGAGGTTGACAAGAGCTTTGCAATTTCGCTTTACAATTTTAGTGAATTTCTTTTATCTTTTTGTTTCTTTTTTTAATTTCTAGTACTTTATTTTTTTTAACTGAACCACATTTACTGGTTAAATTTGTTCTGAATCAGTTTTTCAAATTTCTACTTTCTTGAGTGTAATATGGAAAGGCAGCCAAATAAAACTTCCTTCATAGGAAGATGCACACACATACATACGCACAGAATTGAAAAAAAATCACATATCAGAATATTTTTGGAGTAGGTCTCCCCCTAAAAAAAATCCTGCTCCCACTCAGGCATCCAAGAAGAAAGTTGCCAGAAGTTTCACAGTGCTCAATACTTTTTTTGAGAAAACATATACATATAGCCACCCACACGTTTGGAGCCTGGAAAATTAAGCCTTCCTGAAGGCTTTATTGAAGTAGGCATATAATCAGCGGGAAAACCTGACCCATGAACTCAGACAATATGTTTGTCAATGGCTCTTTTACATCCTTCTCAACTTGGTTCTCCTTGGTACTTCCATTAAAAAAAGAAATAAAGCAAATATCACCACAATATAGAATGAAAAATTAATACAATCCTGCAATTTTTAATACGAAATGTTGGAAAATTAAACTAGATATGATTATGTGAAGTCAATCTTCTGAAAGTCAAAATCTTTCCCCAGTACTATTTGAGTCAATTTTGCTATATATGTTTACAAATTACAAATAGGAAAAAAACCCTCATTTGCATAGGGCACGAAGGTGCTCTGTTGACACTAGGCTGGGAAGAGAAAGGAGCTGAGCTGGTTAGTCTGGCTGAACTTGTTTTGGGATGGTACTCAGTGGTTCTTCATGAAGCTGTTTATACATACACATTCCCTGAAATGTTCATCCCAAAGCACTATCACATACCTTTGCAAGCCAGAATGATTTGTTGTGGCTGTGAGGGTGGGAAGGAAGTTCATTTTAATTTTGTTTAGGATTGTTTTTTTTTGTTTTTCCCCCATTTTTTTCCTAATGTAAAGAGAGGATTCAGGAAGACTGACAGCTAAAAATTTGACACACATCCCACATACTCTCTTGTAGACGATGGCCTTAGGAAACCCGTAACATTGATTGTGTTTCTAAGACATGACAAGATACTCCCACTAATTCCAATGGCCTGTCATTTGAAATACAGCCATGTAGAATGCTAATTTCATAGTTTCTCCTGCAGCTCTTTGTTTCTGCTTTGCTTTGCAGGAGAAAAATATTATCTGCGTGGAGAAACTAAATTTTTCAGAAGGGCAGTGCCTCAAAGGTAGGGCAAGTTTTCTTCACTACGGAGTGTAAATCACTCTGGATGTATGTCCTCATCTCATCCCTAGGAAGTGGAAAAGAAGCCAGTCCTTGTGGTTGTGCAGCAGTCGAAATGCACATTTCAGAAATGCACTAGTAAACAAAACACATCAGTCTATTGACATTTACATCTTCCATCTGTGTGCTTCAGCTTTTTGTTCAGCTCTTACACACAGGCTTCTGCTTCCAGATTTGGAGCCATGACTGCAGCCCCTGCTGAGTACTAGCCAAGAAAACAGTATCTTCATGTAACACAGGCTTTGTGAGAAGGAATAGCAAAAAAAAAATGAATGATTTTTGACTTCTTTTTGGTGCTGAAGAAGGAAGTCTTCACATTAAAGGCTTGGGCTGATGATCAAGGTTCTGGCTGAACACAGCCAAATCCCACTCAGATCCCACCCAGTTCTATCTTGCTTAGCCTCCATCCCACACATTACTGCCTAGAGACCCAGTGCTTCACTAAAAACGCAATTTATTATAAATTACTCTGTTATGAAAGTGTGCACCATCCTGCATGAGCTACTGTAAGTCAGCCTCTGACTCCAGCTTGCAGGGTACTAACTGCAAAAATACAGTATACTGAGCTAAGGCCAAAACCATGCCAGCTTTAGGAAAAGGTGCTGATGTGGTAAATATGATAAAGTGATCTGAGTGTTGCTAATAATCTGGTGACAGCTCTCTCACTCAGTACAGGTGACTAAAGGAAGGAAAGAAACAAACAATTGTGAATGCGTAAGTCTCCAGAAATTTAGAAACAACTATTGTTCAGCTTTATAGAGACTATAACTTCAGAAAAATAAATACAGGTGTTTAATACTAATTTCACATGCTATTCCAATGAGAATAGGAGATACAAGTTATTTACAGCTAGGAGCTATAAGAGCTACTTATAGAGTATTTATGAAACTCTTATACAGTATTTATGACAGAGAGAAAACAGTAACAGTGTCAAAGTAACCCATTGATAAAATGATTGCCATTGAGAAAGAATAAATACAAGCATAGCACATCTAAACCATGTTCCTTCTCTTTCCATTGTCTTAGTGACAAGTATGATGATTTTTGTGATATTTCTTCAACATAAATTTTTCTTTCTTCTTTTCCCCACTTACATCCAGATGTGAAAGATGTGCAATGATGGAAGAATGTCACTATTTACTCACAAAACTCCATCACAATTTCCACATCAAACATGTCACCAGAGTTTGTCTGAAAGTACCAGTACTTCTATCAGGAGGTCTTGCAGATTTCAAGCATGATTATTTTTAATTTGTCAAACAAAGAGGAACTACTCCATCAAATAAATGTTGACAGAACCACTTCCACACTAAGCATTTACAATCTGACCTTGATTCAATGCATATGTTGTTTTTCTTTAGTATCTTTATATACTGACAGCTAAACATATGTGACCTTCTAGAGATTCTTGAAAGGTCAAAACATCACTGATAAAGCAGAAAGGGTCCCACCTCCCCACTCTCCAGTCCCCCATTTTTAAGCTTCTGTTGGCGGTAGAACTTCAGCAGTCCGCTTTGTATTATAATGCCTATTAGGAGAGTACACTTTGTGTCTAACTATGAACAAAGCTCCATTCTAGTTTGTACAGCAAACTACAGGATGATGGTGCTGAATTTTGTCGTGTCTACTCACTGCAAGTGATATTTAAATTCACTCAAAAACTAATGGACTCTAATAAGACTAATGATGAAGTGATACTCTATTTCCTTCAGTTTTAAACAGAGAGTTTGTAAATGTATTTGAATTCTTTCATTGTTTGTACTCTTGAAAGTAAAAATGGAGTTCTATGATTTCATTTTTCTTTTGAATTCATAATGATATGGCCTTTGGGGAGTCATGAATGGAAATGGCTAGACAAAACTGGGTTTTAAATGAAATGGAAGAATATTAAGGCTGTGAATAAGCAAAAGCTTTACATGAGCAAAACGTGGAATAGAAGAGTATTCCCAGGAAAAGAGCAACTACACTATGTACGAGCCAAGGTGGACTGTGTGACATTTGTAGTACTACATTATTTTTTCTACTGTCAGTCTTTTTTTTTCCCAACACATTAGAACTGTGATAGACTTTAAACCTGACAGAGGAAAATTCAAGAAATGGTGAAATCTCACAAAACATGCTGCAATTGGTACATTCTGTTGTTGCCCTGGAAGAGGTATCAGAGAAATGTGATCCAACTCATGTCATTGAGAAGGAAATGAGTGCATCAAGAAAAATGAAACAGGATCCTGGGTGAACTCAGCTCATGACAAAGAGTAGGACCAAAAAAATAGCTTAGAGGAAGAGAACTTTATTCCTTTTATTGATTAGGATTTTCTAACCTGCACCAAAACAAAGAAACAAACAAACAAAAAAAAACACACAACATAATCCTGAAAGATCCTCTGAGGACTGTTGAATTCTGAAGAGTCTCATGAGGCCTTATTCCCCTGTATCACATCAACCGCTAGATTAAAAGATTAGCCCTTAGCATGTAGAAATAAAATGTTAAGCACTTGATCAAAGTTGCATGCTGTATCTGTGCAAGAGTTATGAACATAACATAAGTTACCATATTCTAATCACTAAAAGGAAGAAATGTCTCCAAATCAAACCTAACATATAATGCAGGTCTGCAGTAAATACCAGAAGTTTCCCAAATAAACTTTTTGATAACAATGCCTGAAATGTAGCTGTATGGAAAGGCAGACAAATTAATCAATAGAATACTTATATTTTTGAAACTAGATTACTAGAAACACCCTTACTAAACATCTTAGAGTTGTGAGGACTCCTACACTGCTCTTGATCTTTTGTACAGAAAGGTTCAATTTTAGAAAACAAAAAACCTTGAACATCTTTCAATACTCTGGTTGGAAATTCTAAACTTCTTGCATATGTCTTACTGTGTTAAAAGAAAGAACATCAATCGGTTCCAGACAATTGGTATAGCTCAGCTGAACAAAATTTTAAGCTCCTACAAAAAGTAGCACTGGGAATATTGTTACGCCAACAAGGGATTACAGAGACCACGTTACTGTGTGTCATCCTCTGTTCTGCAGCAAACTAGCTCGACTCTGGAGTGCTAGAGCAGCACTCCTGTGCCAGGTTAGCCTAAGGGCCATTGTGCTTGAAAGGGGAAAGAAAAAAAAAAAAGAAGACCTACTTTATATAGTTTGAAAATTAACCCGGAAAAAAATACCCTCATGGAAAAAATATATACTCTGAAATCTGCAATGTTTTATTCTATTATTTTTTTGAGCACAATATTTTGGTAAAATAGTGAGAAAGGTTGCAAAAAGGAATTTTTGTTCCCTCAGATGTTTCATTAAAAAAAAAAAAAAAAAAGTGTAAGACTGTGCATATATGATAGACACAAGTATTTACCAATAGATATCTCTTTAGTTCTGCCCCTCAGTTGTTTTTGTTCTTCCCCTACTTTTTGATCTTCATTCTGCAAACTATTCTATGAAAAGCTGAAAGCAGTTTGTTTGTTTGTTTGTTTGATTGATTGTTTGTTTTAATTGAGAGAGAGAGAGATAGAGAGACATAAAGGAAAGAAGGGACATAATTCCTAATATACTTATACCCTCCAATAATTTCATAATCTCCAATATTTCACATACTACAGTTTAAAATGCTTTAAAGTTGCAGCCATCATGAATGATTTATTTTGTACTCAGTAATGGAAAACGTTTTTTTAAGAAATCTGGTTTTGAAAAAGTTCCTGCTGATATCATAAACATACCAGAAACATATATAGCACACTGAGCTTAATATTTAGAAGGCAAATATGGGATCCTCAAGTTTTATTTATTTATTTGTATTTATATATATTGAGAAAAAGGGATCTAGCAAGATCATGAAATCTATTTCTACTTGGAGAGAAATGGATGAACTTTGGACAAAAAAAATTTGCTTGTCCATAGATTTAATTGTGCCAAAATTTTTCAGGGTGATTTAGAGTAATGCACATACCACTTTCATCATCAAACTCACACTGACAGTTTTATTTTTCAGTGAACACAAATATTATTATGCTCAGTCTGTACTTTCTACTAGTTTTGTTTCTTTTTAATAATACTTTGTTAACATTTTTCCGCTCATTCTCTTTGAGTGAGCTAGGCGTTCATATGTATTCATTCCTAAGTTTCACTTAAGCCTATTGTCTGATCTCTGACAATAACACCTGAAAATTGCATGAGGAAGTGATTTTTTCTCCCTAGTGTTTTCATACCAGTTTAGTTTTAGATGATGGTATTCATCTTCTTCTCAGAGGCTTTCTCATGTAGAGATGTTGCCTTCTCACTTGATAGCCTTCAGTGGATCTTTTCCCAGGAATATATCCAAGCTCTGTAGGAATTCTATGTAAAGACAAAGTATAGTTTAAAAAAACATATCTAAATATCAATTTATAGAAAGAAGTCATCATGCACATTAAAAATTACAGTCTTAAGTGGTAGAAATGATTGCTACTAGAGTTCATCAAATATATTGAAAGTTTTAGATAACCTTAAAACTTTCCAAGATATGACTTCACCACTCATGTTGTGATTTTTATTGTCTAGAAGAAAATTTACTTGAGTATACCCCCAGAAGAAACTCTTTACAAACTGTCAGATTGGCGAATCTTTTGTTGAAATCTCACAAGAAAGACTTTTGCAGTCCACTGCACCACTTTCATTTCCATCACAGCTCAAAATACAGGAAAAAACAATGTAGGCCCTGGCAAGAATATGGCTGCCCAGGTTCTCTTGTCACTGCTCTTATCAGTAGTACAGGAAAACTAGATAGAGGAAGGCTTTTCTTTCCCTCATATTAACCATCCCTTGACCATTTTTCCAAGGACACAGCAAGACATCACTGAACCTGACTCCTGTTCTGCACAGTTGCATTTTGCCAGAAAAGGTCATCACTACATTATGTTAGCTGAATCACTGCATGCCTTAATCTTAGCATGGCCATGTCTACATAAGTAGATGCTGACAGACCTGAACTCATTCTGCCTGTCTTCCTAACTGACAGGACATAAGTTATATCCAGTCCAAAAACTGTATTATATCACCAATTTCTTTTGGATTATTAATAGTCGGCATGGTTTATTAATAGTAGGCATGCAGATCTAGAGAGAAAAAAACTAGAGAGAAAAAAAATCTTGCCATAAGATCCAATCATTCTGCACACAGTAGACAAGACAACTCTCACATAAGTCTTTTTCTGAGCTTAAATTATTTATGTAGAAAATTGTTTTAAGTGCCAGGAATTCCTATGAAATTGTTTAATGCTTTTTTAGACCACATCAACTCTGCAAGTATGGAAGCTTCTGCACTTCCTATCAGGCTGTTTACCCCAAGAATTATTTTGAAAATCTTATTGGATTAGGCGTTCTTCAAAGAGGTGTGATATCAAGACATATACAGAGAACAACAACAACAACAAATTCTTTTTGTTTTTGAATTCATAACATTCTCTCCTTCCTCTTGATCCACACTCGCCCAAAGGAAAGCAGCTACCATCACAAGGCAATCTACCTTTGTCTTAAAAACAAACTAACAAAGAAACCCAGAAACACAAGAACAAGGCCACCTCTCCAACTCCCTCCTGAAAAGCTGGAAAATGTTTATTTTCTCTGGCATGTCTTGTATTCTCCCTCCCTACTGAACCAGTTGCTAATTCAGTGGTTGACAGCAGTGCCTTTTTTTTTTTTCTAAACGTTTAATAATATTATCTGCTTATATTAGGCTACCTCTAAGCATTGTTGGATTAAACCACTCTACATCCTATACATTAAATAGTCACATGGGTCACAGTGATGTAGTAAAAATCATGCATCTCCAATTTTATTTAAACTTACTGTTATAGCACTGTCACATAATGTCTACTGGAGTTAGAGAGGAAAAAGGAAAGGAAAAAGGAAAGGAAAGGAAAGGAAAGGAAAGGAAAGGAAAGGAAAGGAAAGGAAAGG
>VZSG01000262.1:534375-546055 GCA_013398315.1 Nothoprocta pentlandii | reverse complement strand
AAAAAAAAAAAAAAAAAAAAAAGAATGGGACAGGATTGTCAAACTTGTTAATTTTAAAGGTAGATGGCACCATCACAGGCAGATCTGCTTCTGGCAGGACTCATCATCCTGTGCACAAGGTGTCTCCAACTTTCTCTGAAAAACAATTAAGATTCTAGGGCTTGATGAGTCCTTTCCCTCCCCAGTAGGTTTCTCCAGTGTTTAATAAATTATTGTTTAATTGGTGTGCTACCTTAACAAGTATTTTCCATGTTTGTTTATTTATTACTTACATGCTCTTAATAATCTCAAGTTAAGATAATTGCCTTATGAATAAGCGATTGGCAGAGATTTAAGAGGCTAGCTACATTTTATGCTGAAGGCATAAGATAAATCACTCATATTTTCTAAGATGTCAGTCAGTAATATCACCCTATGTTCACTGCAACAGCGTGCTTTTATGAAAGGGCTTAGCAAGAGCTTGTTGGTGCCAGGCACTTTGAAGCTACTTGCACAACGCCCTATGGTTTGTGCACTTTGAACGTTTTGCTTATGAGTCCTCTGGCACAGCACCAGCACCACAGATGATGCTTGCATGGATCTCATCCATTTCAGGTTCATCTCCAATTACCAGGGCTACTTATTGCCATGAAAATAAATGCACAAGCCTCTAAAAAGGTGCTTCCACAAGGAGGATAAATAGCAAGCTTGCTCAATGTTTACTACCTAGCCTGGATATTATTCAGGTTTGAAATCGTGCTAGTTTGGTCATTTGCTAACAGAACAGTTTCTTCAGATCCCCATGGGAGGAAGTGCCATCTTTTCAGTGCACGCTAGTGGAAACAAGTAGGGACTTTGTCCCATACCCTCACCTACGGTTAGAAAAGACCTTGCATTTCACAGGAACAGCCAGACACATGTAATAGGTAATGTTCTGTCAATGATTTACAGGAATATTAGTTAACATATTAATTAAATCATTGTAATTAAATAGTATGGAGAAACATAATTAAATGTCTCCATGTTATATGCTGTGACTGATTAACCTACTTTGTATTTGATGATTGTGAGCATGTCATTTTTTTGGTCAATTACTGTAACAGATGTTAACCAATGAGGACAAATACAAAACTACTTTCTCTTCCCAGTTATTCTAGTATCCTCCCTCAGTATCTCACATCAATAACAGCTTTGTGGTTCATGTTTCAGATAGAGTTCGTTAATGAGCTGCAAATTGCATGTGGTATCTTAGTCTATGGGCAGCTTCAAAGAAGTATCTATCTCTAGAGATAATTTTCACTTAAAATATGAAGTCAGTACTTCCCACCTCACAATAAACTTTTTTTTTAAATTTTTTAAAATGTTTATAATTTTACTTACACTGAAAAATAAACTGAAATTTCACTCTGCATCTTTACATATAAAATGTTAATTATATTGCTTGCAAATAGCAGCAGAGAAAGGGCAGGCACAGCAAAATGAGACGTGGTGTGGAACAAAACAGAGCACCATCCATTCACCTAAGAGGAATCAAGGAAGCTGCACTTACGGGAAGTTGATAGCCAAGAGCAACAGCATCTCAAGGACAAAACAATGTTATTTGGGGAAAGCATGGGATCTCTGGTCTCTGTCGTGCTTCCTTGCAGTGTCTTGGGAGGGGTCTTGCTGTGAAGGACACTTTTGCAAGACGTGATCTCCCTGGATCTTGCCCTGTTTGCCAGGACACAGGATTCCTGGTTGGTGCTGCTCCGTGCTGCTGCTGCACTCCGTGCCCGGACGCAGCCCCACTCTGCCTCAGCGCGCAGTGCCAAGGCCCCTGTTTGTACAGGCAATTTCTCTGCGGATCAAGAATGTGCCAGAGAGAGCTGATTTTCCCACCGAAGGGTGAAACTCTTAGTCACCAGCCCAAACAAAGGCAAAGGCAGGTAAATGACATTTTGAGAGAAAACAGCGAGGTTAATCTTCAAATCAGACAGATGCTTTCTCATCACGATGTTCATTTTGTTCAGCTCCTGCACACTGATTTGCCACTGCTGCCTCACCCTCTCCCTTCCCTGCTCCTTAGCAGAGATGCTATTTATGTTCAGCTCGATAAATAAAAGTGGCAGTAGGGCTAGCACTTGGCTGCCTCCACAGTATTTGCCCTAAGAAAGAATTACTTAAGGCTGGCTTTGTTCCAAAAGCTTGAAGTGCTCTTACCACTGCAGAGATACTGGCTCATACCTGTTGCATGCCTGCAGTGCAGTCTGCCTAACGCAACTGCTTTCTGCACTTCAGAATGTCACAGAATGGGCTTTTAATTTGTTGTGGGTTAAATTAAGCCTCCAAAGGGTATGTCATTAACTTATATATTAAGATAAAATATGTTTAAAAGTAAGGCAAATTTAAAGAAAAGGGGGAGGTGTTAGGAACTTTAAAATATTTTTGGCTTTTCAGCAAGAGTGTGTGGAGAAGTTAGACTAATGGTTGGAAAAACTGGGGCCCTGGCAGGGCTGGCTGGATTGTACTATGAACACGACAGTTTCCTCCAAGACATCTGCAGGTCAGAGGCAACCTTGTGTTCTCTTAATTGAAAAGCACAAATACATCCGACACCAGCTCAAACCATCAACCTTGACTGGCAGTGCTCATGTGAAGTCACAGATCCTCCAAGGACATTTTTCTTCAAACTGCCCCTCTTTTTTAGCTGAGATGATAGTCATATTCATGACTATCATGGCTTGCTTTCTTCTTCTACCTGCCTGTGATGACAATGTCCTTCTCTGTTCCAGCTGCCTTTGCATACCTCTGCTTTTCCCATGTGAAAACCTTTCCATTTCAGCCGTGATTAAGAGCTGTCACCCAAAAAAATGTTCCCTCTTTTGTGCTGACTTGCAAGTCAACCTCTGGTTTCTCTTTCTGTGCTCCCCTCTCCATCGGAGGCCTTGGCACACCAGAGGAAGCCTTGCTGCACTTCCACACCTTTACACAACCCAGGCAGCCAGGGCTGCCTACCACGGGAGCAGCAACAACTGTCTAAATTGTTCATTTAGATAGCAGGAGAACAGTGCTACTATTTTTAACTACTTGATGGAAGTCTGGAGACATGAGAAAAAAAAAATTAAACTAAAGAACAGAAAAGCCAGGTGTTCACAGCAAGGCTTAAGCACAATCTGAGTCCCTTGGGGAGACCATCACTAGAAAACAGGTATGGAAAAGTGTGTAAATGCTGTCAGTTTACTTAACTCCTTATTTCCTCCATTGGTGAAAGTAATGAACAGTTGCATTGAAACACCTTTTAAGACCATGTGTTTTCACAAATGTGTTCCTTATTTCACAGTAAACTCACAAAACAGAAGTTCTAGGAATAGAATACACACATATATATATATATATATATACAAACAAAACCATAAGTGTATACTATGTTTGTATACATATATACTATATATATGTATATATATACACTTATGTTTGTTATTTACAAGACACTGCCAGCAGGGGCAATGAGGTTGTAAATGTGATGAAAAAGTGACATGAAAATAGTCTTTCCCAGAAAAAGCATTCTATCGTGGCAGAATGTTGAGAAAACAATGTGGATTACAGCTGTTTATTACTTTATTATTATTATCATTATTATTATTAGGTAAAATCACACATCTGTGACATCTGCTAGGGCTGAAAGTGTGCTAATTCACCTAGGGAGAGTTTACTCTGAAGAGCTGGACCATCAGACTTACAAACCCTGTGTGCAAGCTGAGACTGTGACCCGATCTGATCTGATCTCAGAGGACTTCCACAGCAGCTGGATCTATATGTTGAGGACCCCACCAAAGCCTCTGATCTCCTCACAGGGAAGTGTGACTGCAAGATCCAGAGGGATGGCCTGTGCTGGGATGTGTCTCTGTAACAGGAGCTACCCTGAAGGGACACACAATTCCTGCACCACGATACCACCAGCGCCTGATAAACAGTCTCTCAAAGGGGTCCAGAAACATCATGCCGAAGGGGACTCTGAAGGGGACTCTGCTGAGAGAAAAAATGTATATACAGGATGTGATTACCTCCTTTCTACACTGTTGTGTGCATATTAACTTATATAACCTATTTTCCATAAAAAGAATATAACAAGGTATTCTGGAGGTGGCTTTCTGCAGTTTGACCAAAAAAAAAAAAAATACTGCTATTGGAATTCACAAAAATAATTACAATTAATTCTAAAGAGATATAAAACATAGAGTCAAACACAGATAATAAATTCATAGCTCCAGCTCCAAGAATTTGTCCTACTGCAATTACTGCTTGCCCAGCACAACAAGAGGATCCTCTCGTTGCCCAACTCTCCAGAATTTGTGTAGCCTCATAACTGAAATATCTCCCAGTTGTACAAGGTCATAACAGGTTGTGCTCACTTGCTAAAGAGAGTGCAATTCTTTTTTCTCTCTCAGTACTTCTTCCTCTTATAATGCTTACCTGAAATACTGCTGAATGCCTCTCAGACCAGGGATATTTACATCTAGTGAGTTCAGCCCTTATGGCTGAGGCCAAGGGATAGAGACGGTAGGTCTTTAGGTCTCTCCATTTTTTTTCTGAACACATGGAAGAGAGACTTACACATTCTTGCTAAGGTCACATGATCTGAGATTCAAGAAATTTAAGTCTCAATCACAGGAAAGATTCATATTTTCTCATAACTTCATCATAGTGCAAATCTTGATATCTTTTGATGGAAGGCAGCATATAAAGTCATGTATGCAACTAGAACTTGGCCTACAAAGCATGAGCATCCTAATCTCACTGTGAAGAAAATAATAACATCAATGAAGAAATAAAAATAAAAAATGAGGTTGGGTTCAATGAGATCCCTGTAACTCCCAGCTATAACTTTATTTGTCAGTCTGAATAAGATGAAAAGTATATTTGGTAAAATGTCACACTGCTTAAAGTCTATGGCCATTTCAACTACTGTGATTCTAAATTCCTAACCTTGGAAAGTTTTAGCCTCTTCCTCACCTCTCATGTCTAAAATTCTAATCAGACTAACAAAAACTTTAGGAAAAATAGATTGATCAGTTACATCCTAACCTATGAAATATATACACCTGAGTACAGGCTAACTGCATGTTCATAAGTCCTTGGCATTTCTGAAGTGTCACACAAGCTTTCATGCAGAGCATGCATCCACTGAACAAGCTAAAGAACTCTACTTGCTGTAACAGGACGCACTTTAGTGACAGACATGCCCTTTGCACAGTCAAGACAGTTGAGTGCCAGGAGTGCCTTTAGGAAAGGAGGTAATAGGTTGAGGCCACGTATTAGAGGGCATGATAACAGAAGTGCTTCAGGGAGGGGAATGTCCTTCATAGTGTATTCATGGTTCATATAAATAAACATGCTTTCTGCTCTGCCTTCTCCTCCCTTACTGAATATTGAAAACGTCTTACCATCTGACTTTGTCTCATTCATTACAGGTAATGAAAACACAAAATTTAGGTTCAAATCTTGACCCTGTTAAAGATTTTTCTTTTATTACCTCGGGCATGTCCCTTATTTTCTTTTTATTATCTCAGTCACAAGTTCTTCAGGACATCATTTTACAAGGATATTACATATCTTTTTCATAACTTGAACTTGATTTTAGCTCAGGCATTAAGCTGTGCTTTCACACATAAACTAATAATTTTCTGCCATAGTATTTCTTTTCTTTCCTGATGACAAATAGCTTGAAAAAAAAACTTGGTAAAAGGAGTAGTTTAAGACACTCAAAATATTTTTACCTGATGTGAAAGACAACTATTTAAAAACAAGGAAGAGGCATACACACAAATAAACCAACAAATAGGCAAAGGAATTGCAGATAATAAATTAAAAAAAAAAAAAAAAACAGACTGCAATAAAAACTAGTTTTACTTAGAAGAAACTTCTGAATAGCAATTTTCTTCTTCCCTCACTAATAAATTCCATTCGTGACCATTAGAGGGCATTTGAATTCAGGACCTGATTTTGTGACTATAGTCTCGTTATATTTGAAGTAAGTAAAAAAAAAATATACTGTAAATAATTGGAAGTCATTTGTGTCCCTCAACAGACCTGTCTACCCCACAGTCAAAATTCCCACTGAAGCCAATGAAGGCTGAAAACAAGATAATGAAATTAAAGTAATCATCCAATCATTTTTGCATTATAATCTATCTTCCTCTTATCTGATACCAAGGCCAGTGGCAGCTTTGCTCAATCAACATTAAAGAGAAAGAATCAGCTCCTGCTAAAAACCTGAAAAAGGACATGTTTGAGGTTTTTTTTTTTTTTTTTTTTTGCTTGGTAGATAGATTTTGCTTCAAAATTCAAAAGATTTTTTTTTTTTTTTTTTTTTTTTTTTTTACATACAATGTAAATGCTACTTTCTATGAATGTTAACTGGAAGCAAAACAGCAGTGCCTGAAAAGTGCAAGCTCTTGCAATTATAATTTAAAGCAGTCGGGACATCCTGAATTTGTGAAAGCTGCATATTTTATGGCTACAGGATGATTTTCCTGGAAATACTACTTCTTTTTTTTTTAATTTAAAACATAGTGATTGTCAGTTTTGATATTTAAAATAAGACTTGTTCTTAAAAACCCAGTGCTGATATTCCAAGAAAGTCAAAACAATGTGTTGAGGCTTACTGATTTTGAGCACAAACGTTTTTGATCTCCTCCAGATTGTGACATTCTTCTTTCTCACTCCATAAGAATTAGAATCAGAATTCCTCCAGATGGAAAAAACAAAATGAAACAAAACAAAACCCACAAACAACAAAAACAACAACAAACCTTTAAATAGTAGAATAAAGAATTCTGCTTCAACTTCTTTTGGTTATATAGCATTAATTTAAAGATATTCTCAGGAATAATTTTCAGTTCTGATTCTAGTCCTATTCCTGTTGACCCCAGAAGAACCTCCAGTATTACACCATCATGAGAAGAAATCCTGGCCCTGAGTACAGCTTGGAGAAGGAGTCACTGTCCTGACTGACTAAATCACATTCAGTTCATTGGCAGCTCAGGCAGTGACAGCAAACAGTAACATAAGCCAGCAGAAGACCCAGGAGGCCACAAGAGGAGTTTGTAACACAAAAGATCAGGATTAAGTTTCTTGCCAGGGTTTGTTTTCTAAATGAGTTTAGAACAAGCTGGGTCAGTTTGGTAGGTGATACATGAAACAAAGCAGGAAAGCTGTAATTTCAGCATTTTATCTAAATACACACTTCTCTCTTGAGATTGTAATGTATACATGCACGTGCCTGAGTATGACAATAGGAATTAAATACTCAGTGTAGATGAATACTGGAAAACAGAGTAGCAAAAACGCACTAGCCTGTTAAGGAGATCAACAACCTGGCCTGACAAAGGCTGGTTCCTGATCTGGGACGGGAGTGTACAGCACAGCTGGGCAGGTGGAATTGGTAGCTGACACAGCTCGGCCTGGAGCAAGATTCCTTACAGGTAAAGGAAACCCAAAATTTCATCAGAAATTGAGTTTGCCGGAATGCAGTAAGTTCTTCCACATACAGTGTGGGTATTTCTTCCCGAGAAGAAAGCACTGGTTGCTTCACCAAAGACCATCAGAGAAGGTGGAGTCACTGCACTAGAGATCTCTGGCCAGCCTTTGCAAGAAGTCAAATTCCATTATCACCATAATTTTCTTATTCCGGGTCTAGAATTTATTGCAGCAACACTTGCTCTAAAACATAAGATAGTGAGACAGACCATAGACAGTGTGGAAACTCACAGCCTGTTTCTGAATAACAAGGAAGTCTAGCTGTAAGCATATGAAGACGGATTGTTCAAATTTCTAGTTTGTCAAGATAATCATGACTTGTGAAGTACTTGTTAAATAATTATACACTACTACTAGTTTTCATGAATGCTGGGCAAACTACATGGTAAACAGAATCTCTGTAAGTAGCACATCACTGCCTCACCCTTTGGCCATCACTTTCATTAATATGTGCATTGTGTGGGAATGCCTGGAAATTGTGGCTTAATTACAGCAATACTGAGTTGAACTGGGGAATCTTAATCATCTATTTTTTCTCCGTTTAATGCATGGGTGTACGGAGGAAAATCTACCACAAAATTCTATCAGAAGTATGAGTTGCATCTTCACATTCCTTTGTGGCTTTAATATCACGGTGGGGCATCAGTGCAACACAGCCATACACCTGTTCTATTGTAAGTACTCAACATCCAGGATACAGTGAACTATGGAAACAACTGAATAAAGGAGCCTCTGCTCTGAAATGGCTGTATGATACTTCATGGCCAAGGCACAACACAGAAGAAGCACAAAAGAAGACCACAATGAGTAGAGAATGAGGTGATCAAAAGTATTGAACTGCATTCCTAAAAAGCAATCATATAATATACTAAAATTCTTCTTTGAAATGACACAAATGAGAAGGGACATGATAGAGGAATGCAAAATCATGAGTGGTATAGAGAAAGAGCTCTTCATATAGTGAGGGAATATTATTCATAGATATCATAAGGGCATCCAGCTATAGAGAAAGAAAAAATAAAAATACAGTGAAATGTTCATTCCACTCCAAGGAAACAGCTATCCTCTTCCCTTTAGGGAAGGGAAGAGCTGTGATACCACAGGTCTATGCCAGCAGAACTTCAGCAGATGGTTTTGGTGTCCCTCGAAAGCCATGACCAATACTCAGGGGAAGAAAACTGCTGCATGTGAGGGCAGAGGTGACTGTGTTGGTGATAAGCAGTTTATGTTTTTCTCTTTGAATTGATAGGTGATAGAAGGATGACCTTTCTGAACTGAAATGAGAGCAGTTCTGGAGAGATGAAAGAAGGAGCAGGATGGGCTACGAAATGTTGAGGATGTCTTGCTTGCTTGCTTGCTTGCTTTTATCTTCCCTAAATCATTGTGCTTTCTTGTTAATAATAATTGTTGCATGCAAGATATCTTTGCAAAGGCTTTGTGCATGTATGTTCACCCACCTCAGTCAGGAACCTTATATGTAATCTAGAGGACTAATCTCTCTCAGATCCATCAAAACAAAATATGGGCACAGCCAAGTCAAGCTGTGATGAGAGAAGACTAGCCTCCCCTCATCAAATCACCCCTGGGACATGAATGCCAGCTCCAAAAAGAGCTCAGAGATTTTTGGTACCCTCAGGATGGGTTCAAAGTCCCCCAAAAACAAAGAAAAGCGTAGAAGTTTCATATCCTGTTTTGTAGCTCTATTGTTCGTGCTCCCTTTTAGGCTTTATCTTTCAAAGGCCAGCTCCATCTTCCTACCGTGGCAGTGGGTCCTGCTTATTATGTATATAACAGACTTGCTATTTTATTGAACAAAAACATGCCAAATCCATTTGTTTTTCTAATGTTTCTAGCTGTGAGAAACAGACATTAATTGCCTCTCAAAAGCTCCAGGCTGTTCAGTTACCTTTGCAGTCGTGAAGCCTCCCACCTCTCATTGAGGATGAATCAATGTTCTTCAGCTTAAGTTATCTGTCAGGCTGCCAGTAATGAACCACAGAAATATCTATCTGGAGCTAGAGTAAGAGCAAGTTGGAAGGAAGTTCACGAGTGTTGGAGAGGGTTAGCAGTTGGATTTCATCTCCTCTTACCTTAGAAAAATATTTCGTAAATACGTGGTTAAGACCGGGCTGTGGAAGTGGATAAGTTACAGAGGAAGTGTGGAAGGAGACGGTACATGCTGTATTTTCCAGCATGAACTCAATGAGGGGTGAAAAGGGATGTGACACTTATGGAAGTCTTTGTCTCAGATTAATAGAGAAGGAGAAGGTAAGGAGCAAATGAACTTCAGCTCCCAAACATGCTAAGCAGTATATACACCTTAAAATATGTTGCATATTGGTTATTCGATTCAGATAAAATACTTTAAAGAAAAAAAAATGCATGCAGGCCTACTTTGAATATTTTGCGTACAGTCATTGACACTTTTAGAATTTTTCTGGGCCTGTTCTTGGAGAAGTTAAAGAAGTAGGTAAATCATTTTTCAAATATTGTAACTGAAATCAAGAGTTTTGCAAATTTGAAAGACCAGATAGTACTTTCAAAATGTAACTCAATTCATCATTTCCAAGACAAACTGTATTTTTAAGCTTTACTTAATGTATTTAATTCCATCAGTCATCCCTTTTTATTGCTTCTTAAAACATTTATCTTGGTTTTTCATAGATTGTTTATGTGTGTGTGTGCCTATGTGTGTTTGTGTAAATAATTAATACTTAACATAAATCCCCAAGGGCTTTTACTCAGTGGAGGCAATGTACCATGCATTTTAATCCAACTATTGTATAGTGCATGCATAGTCCCTTTAAGAAAGTGCGTTAGTGGGCAATTTGGTGTTCTCCATTTGCTGCTGCCACTCCAAGGCATCTAAAACACAAGCATTCATGATTGGTCTGACTCATGGTTTTATCTGGGAAACTAATTATAAGATTAATATGCATTATTTTATGGCCAGATTGTAGAGGCATGAGCATGTTTAGTACTAAACAAAATAAATCCAAAATACATGATGCTACTATTTGCACCTAGAAAGCACTCCAAACACAGATAAAGGGAGGAAGCTAGCAGTTTCCTTAGAGTCCTTCATGATACAGAGGGGTAGGGAGAGAACATCAAATACTCTGTAAATCAAGACTGTTATTCTTCATGCACGGGCTACAAGACTCTGTGAGTACCATGCATGTACCATGCATTGTCATTCCAGCTACAGCCATTTATTGACTTGCAACCAAAATCTTGCAACTAAACTATTTTCCATCACAAACCAAATCAAACAAACTGAATCCAATTCTAAGAGTCTGGTTCCTGATATTCTTTACAGATGCCACTTTTACTCCTCATAAAAATAGTAGCTTAAGCTTTTCAAGTATTCGTCCTTTTTCATAGGAGAAGTTTATCTAATGGCTACCACAGAAGATTGATATTTATGAATTCATGAATTCATGAATGAATTATTGGCAAATAATTTTCTATTGCAAGTTTAGCAAATTCAGACTATCATTGTAACTTTATTTATTAAATAAAATAATAAAAGTGTCTGTTTTAATGAAAATACTCTTCCATCTTCCCCCAGGTCCCTTATCTGTCAATAAAAATATTTTCAAAAGAATTAGTGTGGAAAACCACCCAAGGTGGATCTCAGAGCATGGTGCCCTTGTACCCACTTTGGTGAGGATTGCTTTAACATTATATCTTCCAAACAATAACTAAAGAATTGTAACACACAAGCAAAGCAGAAGTTACTATCATCCTGCTGCCGTGTATGGTGATGACATGTTTTTAGACAGATTTGTCTCTCAGTGTCACATTTGTCAGCCAGCCTGTCATGATGTCATGATGTTAAATCCATTTCAAAAGTTATATGCCAGTTAGTGTTTTCTACACATGGAATATGAAAACCCAAATAATTTCTTTGAGATATTGTTTAAAATACATTACTCATGATAAATATATTTAAATTTTAGATTTCATAAAATATATATCCTCAAAAAATTCTTTTTTTCCCTGTGACTTTATACCACTCTCTTAAGAGGCTATAAAAACATCTATTTTTTAAATAATCATTGTGATTTTCCATTTTAGGTCTGTATAGATGTTCAGGTTTAGAAATAAGCTGAAATCTGTCATCTGTCCCTCAGAGCTTATCTCAATACCATTTTCTACCAAATGGCTCACTTTGTACCTT
>VZSG01000262.1:495054-530816 GCA_013398315.1 Nothoprocta pentlandii | reverse complement strand
TCCAGAGAAGAGCAACCAGGATGATTAAGGGAATGGAACATCTCTCGTACGAAGAGAGGCTGAGTGAGCTGGGCCTGTTTTCTCTGGAGAAGAGAGGCTGAGAGGGGATCTGATTAATATGTATAAGCTCAGGAAGGGAGAATGCAGGGAGGAAGGGGAAAAGCTGTTTTCACTGGTGGCCAGTGATAGGACGAGGGGTAATGGGCATAAGCTGGAGCACAGGAGGTTCCATCTCCATATGATGAGGAACTTCTTTCCTGTTAGGGTGACAGTGCATTGGAACAGGCTGCCCAGGGAGGCTGTGAAGTCTCGTTCTCTGGAGGTCTTCAAAACCCGCCTGGATGCCGCCCTGTGCCACATGCTGTAGGTGTGCCTGCTTGAGCAGGAAGGTTGGACTAGATGATCTCTAGAGGTCTCTTTCAACTTTGAATATTCTGTGATTCTGTGATTTCTCCTGAAGAGTGAGTATGAAGTGGTGACAAAAAAAAAAAAAAAAAATTGTATTTTCTATCAGAAAACTAAGACGTGATCACTGTCAAAATGTTAACCTTAACCTTCACTCCACCTTTTGGGAGTGAATACCACTATAGGGATAGCTCGGGGCTCTGTTCTCCACATCCTCCTGAACTGGATTGATTGGTTCCCTCCAGTAGCCTTTGGCATCAGAATCATTTCCTGGAATATCACATGATGGAGATGGTGACCCCGAGCATCCTAATCCTCCCTTCTGTTTTTTTTTTTTATCTGTGACAGTCAAATAGAGGGACCAGAACAAAGGTTTAGATGTGCAATGAAAGAGTTGTGATCCAGGTGCTTGTGTTTTTGGAGCGGGAAGGGAACATTCAGGGTGTGCGCCTGTACTTTGGAGGCTATGTCTGTTTTGAACAAAGGAGAAATGTAAATTATTAAGCCAGGAAGGAGACTGAGACATGAAAATTCATCTTGATACGAGTTTGACCTTTCCTTAACCTATCACACAGATGAGCCTGACGAGACAGCTCTGGTTGCTCCTCTTGCTCTCCCCAGCTCTGATGTACCCACCAAGCAGGAGAAGCATGTTTGTGGTTCAGTTAATTATGTCATGAATTGAGATTTTCACTTTTTCATTTAAAAACACAAGAGACAAAATTTTTTACTACTACTACTACTACTACTAATAATAATAATAATAATAAAAGGAAGAACATGGATGGACAGATGGCAAAATCAGAAAGGTGGAGGATGATCAGGAAATAAGATGGACTCTCCTCCTTCCAGAGTCTAGAGTGTTTCTGTGTGGCTTCACCTTAATCTTACCAGGGAAGAAAAATCCATGATGTAAGAACCCAAAACAAGTCTTTGTGCAGCAAAGCAGTAAAATTACAGGAGTAGCATCATGGATGGAGCTGTAGTGGCTTTTTAGTGAGACTTGGCATGTAGGAAATGTTATTTCACGTGTGCGAATTTTAGTATAAACATTAGTTGCTAAAATACTACATGGGGCAAATAGCTTATTTCCATCTAGCAGGAGGAAAAATGCAGGCTGAAGGAGTCTACATGATTTTTTAAAGTCTCCCCAGCAAGGCGATTGTACACAAGCAGAGTATCACAGAGACCTTTCTTCTGTTGCACCATTTTTACAATAACTGGCTGTTATGGCTTGGGGGTCAGAGCTAGAGCTGATCATACAAGAAAAGCTTTTTTTGTTCTTGGCAAAGAAAAAAAAATGTTCTTTGAAACAAAGTGATCATTTTCATAGAATTTAAAATTCCTCCTTGAGAAAAGTAAATATGGCTTCAACTGAACAGGTATAGTGAAATATTTGAATTTCAGCTAGTATATTCCATCTGATTAAGAAAGGGAGCCAAAGAGAAGATAACCTTATAAGTAGGAGATAGGAAACAATTACTTAATTTTTTTCAGTTAAAATAGTAAGAAATGAAAAGAAGGAAACACAAGAAGGCTCTGATCTGATCTAATTTTGACATCTCTTTCACTTTATGACTAACATTTTTCATCATTATGAAAGTAAAAATTGGAGTTGATGTAAAAGGGAGATTTAGTCTTTTTGGTTTATTTCTGGTGGTTTTATATTTAGGTTTTTATATTCAGTTTTTCTTCGTTTTTTCTTCCTCTAACTTACTGTTCATTGAAGCTCTGGAGGATAAATATCTCTCCAATAGTGAATATCTCAAAGTACTCTGCTTATCACTCTCCAGTATGAAGAGGGACCAAGGGAGCATGAATAAAGAAAACAAAGCAAAGAGAAGAATATGGATAATTTTCTATGGACTCTTAGAAACGAATATCTCCACACTATATATATATATATATATATATCTTGAAGTCACTAATATAAAATGACAAAACATATCACTCAAACATTACACTACTTTCGAAGCATTTAGAATAACTAAAATGAAATTTTTGTCATATAAATCAAATGATGGTTTTTCTGACTTTAATAGAAGACACTGGGATGCTTGTTGAACTTGATTTTTCTCTTGACTTATTTTCTCTTTCCTGTTTCTAATGCTACAATGTCCCCATCCTCAGATGCTACGGTTTTCCTATGTCCCTGGGGGTTAAATTATGATAAAAAGTTTTGAAATATAAACCATATGTGGATACAAAATCAATTGTAAAAAGGAACAGAAAGTAAGAAGCTAGTAAGAATTAGTAGAAAAGGTATTCTTCAGAGAATTCTCAGTCCTGTTTTGTCATTCCAGAAATACATTCCTTATTGGATCTAAAGTATCTTTTCATCTCTGTGAGTCTTCTGGAGGAACAAATATCCCTTAAAAATTGTGAAAGTGGCATTTTGGGTTGTTTTCAGCATTAAGCCTACCTGTCTGTTGTATTGTATCTGCACTTCATAGCTGAAGAAAATGTAAATCAGTTTTATGAGAGTATTTCAAAAAAAGTAATAACTCCAAAAGAAAGAGAGAAAAATCAAATGACCTAATTTTAGGGTTAAAAATAAAAATCATACTGAGACAGAAGAATTCCAGTCTCATCAACAGAGATTTCAACTTCAGCTTCGAAGTTTCTTGCACATTTAAAAGCTTCCTTGAATTTGAATAAAGATTTTCCCATATGTAAAAAAAAAATAAATAAATAAAAATAATTCACTATTTAACACTACAAACAGTAATTGTAATTTAGTACTGTGTTAATTGTAATTTAGTGCTGTGTTTATGAATTTCATTTTTCACTTCACTTCTACCAGGTCTGTACACATCTTCTTTGCCTGTGACAGATTATTACTCATGTTCTGATTCCAGTGGTTTTAGTGAAGTTACTATGTTTGTAGTGGCAGAGGAGCTGCTTGTTTTCTGAATCATTTATTTCATTTCAATTAATGATTCTTACTGAGTCAGTAGGAGTGCTATAGTTTTATTATGCAAATTCAAATTATCTCTAGATTGACTAATTTACTCTAATGTCCAATTGGAACCTCATTTCCAGCCTCAACTAGTAATGGACTTCCCAAGGGTACCAAATATTACAGTTCAGAACAGTAGATGGTGCTGTTTATAGGTCAGAATTAAATTCTGTGCTTTGGTTAAAGCAGGAGAAAACCTGTTCAAATGTTGCACTCCACTTTCAAGATAAATAAAGTTTGTTTGTTTCTTTTTCATTTGTAGACATCTATAAGTATTTTCCATAGACAGTTTTCATACAGATGCATTCTTTTCCCTGGTTGATCCTAGTTGATCCATGGTCCTAGACTTGTTTCCACTCCTTTTTCATTTCAGATAAATATGAATAATGGAAATACAGAATGGCAAACATCTGAAGAAGCTTATGACTATATAGTAGCATAAAATAACAAGAATAACATAGTTATATTCAGAAACCATGAGAGCTTCAGTGGCATTCAGGATGTTTCATTCTTTCCATCAACATCTATGTGTTATTTCATTCAGTGGGGAGTGAGATGTGAAGAAATATCCTTATTCTGCTAACTCCTAAGCTAATGTTATAATCATACATCAGTAAGAACCTTTCCTAGATGTTTCAGCATGTGTGTATATCCATAGGTCAAGGAAGGGAGCATGGGGCACAGCAGGGTCTGATGTAAGGGGTAATGCTGCTGTGACCACCTTGTATGGCAAACGAGCACATAAAACAGTAGTCTGGGCATGAGGGAGTGGAGAGTTTATCACCCAAATCAGATACAGCAGGACAACATACAGAATTGAGACTGACTGTTGTCTGAACAAGTAGGTATGAAAAAAGAGACATGGAGTAAGTTTTGGAGAGAAGAGTAGCTGAAAATTTACAAAGACATATAAACACTCTTTAGGAATGAGACTATACAATAGATTCCAATATTGCACTATGTTCTAGTGGAAGGAAGAAAGGAAGGGAAGAAGGGAGGAAGGAAAGAACAGAAAGAACAAGAGAAAACCCCCAAAACTCATACACTGTGGTGTCAGAAGTTCCAGCTCTCAGGCAACCAAACCTTAAGCCACTTAGTTTAGTTTTAAAGAAGCTTAGTAAAAATGGTACAAGAAATTGATATTGTACTCTTATTTTCATTGATTTGACTGAAACTCTCAGGGAAACATCTAAGCCGAAACTGCAGTTTCAGGCTCCAGGCTATCTTCACCCCAATGAAGCATGAAAGTAGAGAGGCACATTTGATGAATATAAGGAACACCAGCTTGTTAATAGGGCCACATCATTAAGTGGTGGGATCATGTTGAATAAGTGCTAGCATTGGTCACATATGCAGCACATCAGATTCTGGGATTCCCATTTATAAGTAAGCTCAAATTTTTGCTTCCTGATAAATGTTCTCTAAAACTGCTCTGTGACATTCTGCTCTTATTTCTTCCATTTGTCAAAAACTATATTTTTTACTTTTTTTTTTACTTACAAAATTACTTTTCAGTAATTTTGAGTCTTGTAAGGAATGTCTTAACACCTGAAGTTCCTCACTCTTTCCATAGTCTCACTGGAGTCCTAGGAGAAGAGCATCAGCAAAAACAAATATAAAGCTGTCATTTTTCATAAAGCTGGCTCTGATACAAGCAGACTAACACATATGACAGCAAGTAGGCACCTACACAGTTCAACCTTACAGCTGTATGATTGAAGGCCTCTTGGTATTACCATGCTGAATGATTGAGCTCTAAAATGTGTTCCACTGAGCTTTCTTTCAGATTCCATGAACCATTTTAGTGACTGAAGAAATTTGTCTGTGCTTGGATTCTGAAGTCTGCAAAAGATGATTTCATGGCCTTTCTTAAATTCCTCTAAATCCTATAAATGAAAATAAATTTTATTCTGATGAGCCGTCTAGAATAGAATTAGATGTGGAACAATACACTCTATTATCAGTTGCAAGCCCCTTGCCTAACACTAAAAAACAAACAACAACAAGCAAAGAACAAAATCACAAAGAAATCAGTACATCAGATATAAAATTGGGAAAAAATAAAATGTCCCAATTTTTAAAGTTGGTCTGCTTTAGTTTATTTCACCACAGTGAAGAATAATTGGTGATCATATCACCTGGTCTGTGCATTTTTAACTCTGTAAATCACTGTACTTGGATAAAAAGTTTAATTAGAAGAGAACAATATCTTACATAGCTCAATTTTTTTCCCAATTTGTGTGAAACCCACGTACTAGGGTTCTTATATTCTAAAGGTAATTTCTTATAAAAAAAAAAAAAAAAAAGAAAAGTTAGTATTCTTTTTATGAGTCTATGAGATATTTTTATGAAATATCTTTTTCCGGTATTACAGGAGGTTTTTTTTTTTTTTTTTTTTTTTTTTTTTTTTTTTTTTTCCCTAGCTTTATTCTCAAGATAATTACTCACACATTCTCAAAAGAGGAATAAAGTAGACTATAACTTAGTATAGACAAGAGAATAGTATTTTATATTTTACTTCCTCAAAGTGAGGATAGTGTGTATCTATCTACTCCATTTCATAATTAAGACAAGTAGGAATAAGGATTTAAGGTCACCATGTCTATCTTCCTAACTTCACAGGCAACCACACACCAATACCTCCTCACTGGTGCTCATTATTTACAGGGCAGTGAACCACCAATCCTTAGGAGGCTTTTGGTCAGAGAAGCATGATATCAATTGTGAAGACAAGAACCTAGTAAGACCAGATGAACCAAATCCCCAACATCTTTTTCAATTGAAATCTCCCCAAACAGGAAGCTAGTAATCAGTCTACTGTTGAGCAACCATTACTAACCACTTAAGTATTACCCTACCATCTGAGAGAAAGGACTCTTCCTAATACCCCTATGCAATGATCTGGCAAGTCAGTGTCCCATGTTTGTTCAGTGCCTAATGCAAGAACTAAAGAGACCAAGCAGAACACAACGATGACAGCAACTAAAAATCCCTCTGAGGATGTTCAAATTTTATCTTTTACTGAACTAAAGCAGACAGTCTAGTAAGGTTGTAGAGTGTAGTGCCCCAGCTTCATGCTCTCCCTCAGATCCATACGTTGAAAATCTAACGGTAGTCACCATGCAGATCTGCATAAATGCAGATTTTCCTTCCATAAAATAGAAAGCAGGAATACAGTGAAAATTTTTCTTGTGTGTTAATCAAATATGGTTTTCAGTGCCCTCAGAGACATCAAGATCCTCCAATAGCATCATATCTCTATTGCCATGGATGTGAATTCTTTGCAGTCTTCTATTTAATCAACTTCAAAATAGTAATCAAGGAAAGCAATACTGTTTTGTAGACTGAGACTACTACAAACACTTTAGAATCATAGCGGCATACAGCAAGTTAAGAGCCTTTCGACCGCTCTCTTGTCTAACTCTTTCTTAAAACAATGTGAACTTGATCAAATAACTCCAGGCCTTGTACACTGAGCTTTGAACAACTCCAGGAATGGAGATCCTCCAAGTTCTCTGGACTCCCTCCTCCTTAAACAACCTTATGGAAAAATATTGTTCTTTTTATCTAGGTATCTTCAACAAAGGCGAGTGCAAAGTCCTGCACTTGGGGAGGAATAATCCCAGATATCAGTACAAGGTGGGGACTGACCTTCCAGAGAGCAGCTCTGTAGAGAGGGACTTGGGAGTCCTGGTGAACAAGTTGACCATGAGGCAGCACTGTGCCCTGGTGGTCAATAAGGCCAATGAGATCCTGGGATGCATTAACAAGAGTGTCTCCAGCAGGCTCAGAGAGGTGATCCTTAGAGGTCTTAAGAGGTGAGCCTTAGGGGGCTGTGTAGAGGAGGTCACATCTGGAGTACTGTGTCCAGTTTTGGGCTCCCTCGTACAAGAGGGATATGGAGCTGTTGCAGAGAGTCCAGCGCAAGGCTGCGAGGATGATCAGGGGCCTGAAACATCTGCCCTTTGAGGAAAGGCTGAGAGAGCTGGGGCTGTTCAGTCTGAAGAAGGGAAGGCTGAGGAGGGATCTGATCAGTGTCTATAATACCTCAGTGGGGAGAGAGAGGATTATGGGGCTGGCCTCTTTTCAGTTGTGGCCACTGATAGCACTAGAGGAAATGGACACAAACTGAAGCGTCAAAAGTTCCACAGGAGCTTAAGGAAAAAAAATCTTAACAGTGAGAGTGACAGAACACTGGCATAGGCTGACAAGAGAGGGACTGCGGAGTCTCCTTCCCTGGAGATCTTCAAAATCCACTTGGACACAATCCTGTGTCACATGCTCTAGGTGACCCTTTGTGTGCAGGGTGTTTGGACCAGATGATCACTAGAGTTCCCTTCTGAACTTAGGGATTCTGTGATTCTATGCCAGTTAGAATTTCTCTTTTTGAAACCTGTATCTGTTGTCCCTGTCCTTTTGCTCCACACTCCCCAGAAGATTTTTGCTCCTGCCATCATTTTATCCATCCAGTAAATCTGTCATACAAGAAACAGAGTCCACATTTCTTCAGTTCCAAACACTGGGCCCCATATCCTTTTTTTTTAAGTATAGAAGTACCTTCCACCTGAAAAACTATGAGGCATGAAAGAGGAAATAGCAGTTTCAAAGCTAACAGCGGATGGTGTAAAACACCACCCATATGTGATTAGGTTGTGGAACTCCTTACTGGGGTTGTTGGAGATGCTAAAGTTTATGAAGATAAAAAAAAAAAGAGCAAGGACAATTTTAGACAAGACAAATATTTTGAGCATTACAGACAACACATAATTCTGTTCAGCCTAGGAAATTCCTGAATTACAAATTGTTGGAGACTGGGAGTAGGTTAGAGAAAATTTCACTTCTCTAAGAACTACCAGTTTGGCCATTTCAGAGACAGGCTGCTGACTATGGTAAAAAATGTGTGTGGGGACAGAATGAGGCATAATATCATTTGCAAACATTCAAATTTTAAGTTCCAGGAAGACTCATTATCTCAGGCACATTTGCATTATTCTTTTCCTCCTTGTTAAAAAATGATTTTTCTTTTAAATCCTGCTGCGATTCATTTGCACATTATTAACCTTTCTATCTCAGCATGCCACGCTTGTTACATGTCTCTGCCTAAAACAACATTCCCATCATGCTTAAATCAAAACAGGTCTTGCCTCAGCTGTTTTTCCAGTTCCTAAGACCTGTGACTTCCTTTAAACTAATAGTGTAAAAATGATGTCAAGTACAAAAACAAAGTTGTTCCAGTTTGTTGATGTGATAAACAGACAATGATGTCAGGTATCTGAGAAGAAATCATATTAAGCTACTGTCAGACAGCAGTTAACCCAGAAAGTCAGCATAACAGACTGAACAGCTCATGATCAAACATAGTCATTGTTCAGTATTTGATATTCTACATAATTCTTGGTGGGTGGGAAGAAACAAGCAAGCAAATTCCAACAGGATTAACATTTTACAGGAATGTTATATTTGACATTGTGAAAAGTGGACAACCAATAGGACAACCAATGAACTTTTACCATGACATCATTGTTATGGCTTAACTATGGCTAACTTTATTTCACGTTATAAATTTGGGGATTTTAAAAATATATCTGAGACAAATATCAAACATTTGGTTTAATCACTTGCAAAAATTAGTGCATTTCTTAGGAAAAAAAATCTTTATTACATCTGTTTAAGGCAAAACTATGAATTTGATGAAACATTCCTACAAATTTGATGATACTTTCCTATATACAGATATTTCAGCTCAAAATGGATGGCTGTTACATTTGAAACCAAACGTCTTTTTATCAAAGTACTTGACTCCTATAACACAAGTTGGTCAAACAGCAGGAGCTTTGTTACAGGAAGAATCTTCTTGTCAAGCTTGTGCTTGACTTAGTACATGAACATCTGGCCTCTGGGTCAATGCACACAGCATCTTTTTCTTTTTCCCTGTGCATTAAGAAAGCAGTGAGGGAAAAGGAGGAGGGGAGGGGAGAAAGGATTAAACAAACAGTCTAATAATTTGAGAATATTCCAATCAAAATAACAGTGAGAATAGCTGAAAAAAAAATGCTCTGAATTCCACTGGAAATTCCTATTACTTCTTTCCACTCAGCTTCTCCTTGCTCATTTCCAACGTGATGAATTGAATCTTGCCTAAGCAAACACCTGCACTTAGTCACAGGAGAGTTTTGAGCCAATGAAATCTTCTTTCCTTCTATTCCAGTCAAATGCTATTCTGAAGAAGAGAACTAGTTAGAAGAGAACTTTTCCTCTAGTCCTGTCACTGGTTACCACTGAAAAGGGGCCAACCCCATAATCCTCACTCTCCCCATTGAGGTATTATAGACACTGATCAGATCCCCCCTCAGCCTTCTCCAGGCTGAACAGCCCCAGCTCTCTCAGCCTTTGCTCATAGGGCAGAAGTTCCAGGCCCCTGATCATCCTGGTAGTCCTACGCTGGACTCTCTCCAGCAGCTCCACATCCCTCTTGTACTGAGGAGTCCAGAGGTAGACACAGGACTTCAGGTGTGACCTCACCAGGACTGTATAGAGGGGATGATCACCTCCCTCGACCTGCTTGAGACGTTCTTCTTAATGTACCCAGGATCCCATTGGCCTTCTTGGCCACCAGGGCACATTGCTGCCTCATGGTTAATTTGTCATCCACCATGATGCCCAGGTCCCTCTCTGCAGGGCTGCTCTCCAGACAGTCAGTCCCCAGACTGTACTGGTGTCTGGGATTACTCCTCCTCAAGCACAAGACCCTGCACCTGCTCTTGCTGAACTACATGAGGTTTCTCACTGCCCAGTTGTCCAGTCTGTGCAGGTCTCTCTGGATGGCAGCACAGCCCTCAGGGCTATCAGCTACTCCTCCCAGTTTCATATCATCAGCAAACTTCCTGAGGAGGAACTCCATCCCTTCATCCAGGTCATTGATCAATGAATTGAACAGGATCGGACTGAGGACTGACCCCAGGGGACACCACTAACTACAGGTCTCAGACTGGACTCCGCACCACTGATCACAACCCTCTGAGCTCTGCCATGTAGGCAGTTCCTAATCCACCTCACTGTTCACTCATCTATCCCACACCTCCGAAACTTGCCCAGGAGGATACTGTGGAGGATGGTGTCAAAAGCTCTGTCTAAGTCAAGGTAGGTGACATACACCACTCTGCCCTCATCTATCCAGCCAATCACTCCCATCATAAAAGACTATAAGGTTAGTCAAGCATGATTTCCACCTGGTGAATCCATGCTGGCTGCTCCTGAGCACCTTCTTCTCCTCGACGTGTCCAGAGAGAGCAGCCAGGATGAGCTGTTCCTTCAGTTTTCCATGGATGGAGGTGAGGCTCACCAGCCTGTAATAGCCCAGGTCCTCCTTCTTGCCTTTTTTGAAGACCACGGTGATGGTGGCTTTCTTCCAGTTCCATTTATCTTGTTTTTGTTCCCATGATATTCTTCTCTAAACCATCTACCCAAACACACATCTCCATTGCTTCTGTTTTCCCCTTACCTTCTGTTTTCTTGTTAAATTGTCTAATGTGATTGGAAGGCTTAACTGGCAATGATATTAAACCATAGAAAGTGCATTGGATCTCTAGAGCCAGACTGGCTGGTGGAAATCAGCCTAATTGCACTAATTTAATTGAAATACTCCCAAATTCACCTCTATGGAACATCTGGACACATGGATTTATATCAACAACATTCAGATACTGACTGATCCTGATAATGATTTTCTAAAACTAGCAGTCCAGACAAAATGGCTTCAGTTTGAGTTTTTGCAAATTACCCCATCTGGGTCTCCCTATTCTCCATTTTGAGTGATTTACCTGGCTTCTTACCAAATCAGTGTTTATTTGCAGTAATCTAATATAATGTTAATTGCTTATTCATTGAAATCTAGTTGGCATTTTCCCGCCTATAGGGATTTGGCAAGGCCAAATCCGTGTGTCGTTCCATCTTCAGTTGTCTGTTTTTAATATGCCAGCTGCTTTCCTATCAGCCAATTCCCACCCACTCTGCATTCTTGCTTTTCTTTGCTCTCCCTCTCTCTTTTTTAATTTAGGGATAATTGTGTGGTTGGGTAAGCTCAGAGGGCGATATATTGCCACATCCAAAGACAAGGCAACAAGAGTGGTAGTTTTCATTCATTGCCTGTTCTAGAAGTGGCATAAAGTCATAAACAGCATAAAATTACATATTGTGGAGGAAGAAAGGGAGAATTTTAAGGCAAAATCTTCATCATTTCAACGTGGGATTTTGCCAAAAATAATAAAAAAAAAAAAATGTGGAACTATCTGGATCCCACATCTTCTTATATAAAGCTGAAGTATCCCTATTGATTAAGAGCATCAAAAGCTACCTTAATTACAGCAAAACAAATCTTACAGGAGATGTGCCTGCAAGCACAGCAAAGATTTAATTTGTTTCTCAACACTTTGATCCTTTAGATGAAAGGTAGTACATAGAAATACTACTGTTAAGGGCAGTTTGTTAACAGTTGACAAAACTGACAACTATCCTTTTTTAAAGATAAAGCCCTTGCCTTAACACATATGTTAGCAGAGAGTCAGTGGCACACAAACTATTCACATGATTTTCCCAAGGTCCACTGTTAAGGGAATGAAAGAATCAGGAAAATATTCTGCCTTAAAAAGGTCTCAGGCCTTGTTGTAGTCCCTCAGTGATCTGAGGTCATACAGAAGACTTTGTGGGTTTTTTTTGTTATTGTTGTAGTTGTTGTTTTTTAGTGTTTTTTGTTTTGCCCTTTTTTTTTAATTGATTTATTGACTGATTGATTTTACCTTGCTAAAATGAGGGAGTTATTTGATTGAGCTAAAATATAAATTTAAAGAAATTTCTTATTCTTTTCAAAATAGGGCTTTTTTAATGGAATGGGAGAAAAGGAAGTGAGGCTTAGGATTGTAAGAAATTTGCAGATAACTTTTCAAAAAATGATACTAGTTAGAAGGAAGAAGACAAAGTGAAGAGTCCTGTCATGGAAATCAGCTTTTGTCTTATAAAAATAATGTCTTCAATTAGTCAAGAATCACTGCCTATTCCTGAATATGTGAGATGTGAGTGACGTCTCTCATTCAGCTTTAAGTGAGACAGAAATTACTCCTATATCTAAAAACAAATTTCACAGTAAGTGATTGCTATCAAAAGAGAGGCAAAAGAGAGTGGAAAATGTAGGGCAGAAAGAATATTTCTTCACATTCTTCAATTTAAATACTGAGGAAGACAGTTTTATTTAAATTAGCAACACCAAAGAAACTGAGAAGACAAACAGAAGACAAACTTTCAAATCAATTACATTTACTCAGAAATTTCAAAATATAAAACTATAAAAAATTAAATTGAGTTCAAAAAGGGAATATGAACTACATTGCGCACCTGAAATTTTTATTTTACAATGTTTTTAACAGACCACTGCAGATGTCTTATTTTTCTGGAAGAACGGAAAAAAAAAAAAAAAAAAAAAAAAAAAAAAAAAAAAAGAAGAAGAAAAGGGAATTCCTTAGACTTGAGGATCACATTCTTATAGTGCCTTAAACTATGGCTAATTCTAGATAAACACAAGCTTTCTCTGCCTTCATTCACGATATATGAATAAGTCAGAAATCAGGCTGTGAAAGTCAGCTCAGCCAGCTATACTCTTAGAGATTTTTACTTTGGGGCAGAGGTACTGTAGTCAAAAGAGATCTTGGATTTTGTATCTACACTTTATTCCAGGGATATCACATAGAAATATCATATTCTTCAGAGCGAATGAACATTGTCTGGGTGTTTGTAATCTTTGTATTTATATCTATGTTACATTTTCAACCCCCAGCTTTACATTAAATGAATCCATTTATCTCTCCAGGAGCTTTCTATGACACTAACAAAAATATAACCTTTATCCCATCAATATTATTCTTTTAGAATTCAGGATACTAGGATTGGACTAGCCTTTTTTTTTTTTTTTTTTTTGGCATTTTATATAACATCTAAAATGATGGAATCAGCATAAACAACTCTATGAAGAGTACTGTAACTGCTCGTCTACGATTCTAGAGTATGCTCACGTTTTTTTAGATAAAATATTTTCAAATTCTTGATGCCATACTTTTCTTATACTTTACCTAGTATGCTGCAACGTAGCAATTAGTTTACAGTAGTTTATCTTTGTTCTCAGAAAGAAAAAATTCTCTTCAAAGGGTTGTTCTTGCCTGTGGCACATGTCAACAGAAAGCAGTACAAGTAATCACCTTCTGGTAACCATCTTTCTCATGATAATTTCAAGATTAAGTTAGGAAAAAAGAAAAAAAGAAGATAAATCAATGTTCATATTACACCTTGAAACATCTGGACTAATTAAGTTCACAATATTTTTGAATTAAAATGTTTACTTAGACAGAGACACTTATAGAACAATGTTTTCCAGCTTTTCAAGTTCCTGCTTCCAGCCTTCCAGCCTTCACATCTCCTCACTTGCAACTCTGTCTCTTCAGAGATCATCTCACTTTCAGTGTAATATGATGAGACACTGCATAAAAGGTCCCAGAATGAAAGAATCTAAATCTGTATCCTGCAATGCAATGGGGTAGACTGCAGCCTCAAAGAGAAAATGCTTCCCCTGGAGGGATAGAACAAAACTGGAGTTGGGTGAGCCTCAAAGGAATTGCAAACTCACAAACCACTGCTTATGTTTGGATTTGGAGTTGAAATCAACTCTGATAGCTCAGATTCTCACCACAGACAGTGAACAGTGCCAGATACAGACAGCAGAGGCTTGAGGGAAGGAGGGAATCAAATTTTTGCAGGAATTAATGCGAGTAGTTATAGTGTTATAAAATTATTCACATTTAATTTGTTTGTTTGTTTATAATTTAATCACTCTCTTGCCTTTTCTTTTACCTCTGCCTTTTTCATTCCTACAAATCCTATTTATTTAATTATTTATTCAATTATTTATTTATTTAATGCAAATCTTTAATTCAAGGCCTGAGCACTCTTTCCTTCTGATTAGAAAGAAAAAAATAAATGAAAGCATGTTTTCCATGGCTATTACATAGTCTTCTAAAGATATCAGTCAAGTAGTGCAAGGTGAAAAGAACTGGAAACATTTACTGGCAAGAAAATCTGTCATTCTTCTCTGACTTGATCTGGGAAATTTTTTGTGGTTCTCAGTGAGAGCTCCAAACATAGGAAGCTTGAGAGACTGGGCACGGTGCACCTCTATGGACTGCCTCCTGGAGTCCTGCTGGTTATGCATTAGGAAAGACAAACAAACATACAAACTAACAAACAAAGAAGCTTTTCAAAGTGAGATCTGAGGTTGGTTGTTTGTTTTCAATAGTTTAACTTTCTTTTTCCCCATTTACATAAGTAGTCACTTCAGGAAGATTTGCAAAATCAGTTCTCTTACATCTGACTGAGTGGTAACAGAGACACCATTTCCCTAGCCAGTCCTATTTATATCACAGATTGAATGAAATCTGGAAAAAAACAGCCTTAAGAAAACCAGCAGTAAGAATAAACCTGATTGCAAGTGGGATAGACCTGGGGGAAGTCTAGCCCATGACCCTTGAAAGTTCAGCTAAACTAGCTTTAGAATAAACTGGAAAAAATATATCCATTATTCTCCAATCACAGCATTCCTTGGAACAAACCCTGTGGATATGACAATGCAAACAAGAACAGTATCTCTGATGAGCAGAAACAGCATAAAGTGGACCTAAGAAGTGAATACATTGAGAGCTTGCTAGCAGAGAGTGCCACAGCTGCAAAGAGCAGACCTTTGGTCTAGAGAAAAGAAAAAGACATAGAGATAATACAGTTGAATGACTTCAGGCCAAACCATGGAGTATAAACCCACAGTTCTCATGGGGTCCATGGGGTCTCATGCCTAACCTCTTACTATGAATGGCCACTGTCATCTTATTCCGAAGCATAAGAGTAATCCATTTATGCTGCAAAGATACACCATACTAGCAGAGAAATCTCTAAGAAGGGTCTTAAAATCTTTGCACTGGGGAACAGAATTCTAGAACAATCACAGGCTTCAGTTTTTGGACCATGAGCAGCCACATTACAAGCATACATTTTCAGCATTGCAGTTTGTGCTGCCTGTAGACCACAGTATTGGTGCCATGTCTTTCAGCATTATTTGAAAATCTAGATTAATTTCAGTTTTCTTAAATATGCCCTACCCACAAAGGAAGGAATTAATATCTTCTCTGGAGGTTACAGAAAAGCCATCATATAACTTGCGGTGGATTGAGCAAAGGGCTACTCTGCCCTATGCCACTGAAAGTGGCTGAAAGGTGAGGTTGAGATGAATTTAAGAACAAGGCAAGCTCATAATGGTGCTTCCTGAGACTGAAACAGTGTCTGTGCTTAAGATACATCCATCTGTGCCTAGTGGCTATCTATTTCCAATATCTATGTGACAATAAAAAATGAGATCAGACAAGGCAGGGAAATTCACAAGTACTATGACAGATACGTAGTTATTGATGTCTTACTGTGAAGGCAAGATAGTCCTTAACATATCTGAATTTCAAAAAAAAAAATCAATTTTCTACATTTCATCTTGAAAAGAAGATCGTAAGACACCAGACTGATGCATAGAGACTTGCAAACTCTTAATTAGGAGGAAAAAAACTCATAGCAAACATCTTTGTTCCTCAAAGAGATATCTACCTGGGGATTAATACTAAAAGATGAAATATTTAATAATTCTGTCATGATCAGTAGAGAAGGAAGTGAAGAAATTGGCAGTGATATTGTCAGTAAATTGTTTAACAAAGATTACAGCTGTGGGGCAATATAGGAAATCTTACATTGATTTCAGTACATGAGGAAAGGATGAAAAGGTCAATACCAATGGTGGGAAAGGAAAATAAAGTGTGACATCACAGCACAAAATGGAAATAGTTTTCTAAACTTCTCTGTTCAGTTCCTATTTTGTGCAATAACAGAAAAAAAAAAAAAAGGAAATTCGCAAATAAAATATTTTCCTCAAGTATAAAGCTAACTCCTTTTATATTGCAACAATAGTAATGATAAAGTCTTGACAGGAGACTAAATATTTCTTAAACACAGAAAATATATAACATAAAAAGAAGTTGAAAATATATATTCTTGTTTTGTGTTGGGTGTCCAGTTTCCAATAAAATATGAGCAGTCTGGATTATATAATTAGTTTGAATACCAATGTAATGCCAAAGAATTTGGGAAAACCACAAAATTAAACATATGTACATATAGCTATTTTTTATATTTCTTTACCTATTCAATGTATAATTGGTAAGACCTGGCAATAATCCTTTTGCTTACAGTGGAAGAGGGGCCACAAACATCATCTTTTATCTGGTACTGAGACACTGCAATTCACCTTAGGACAATTTTGAAGAAAACATCTTCCCTATTGATTTATTTGCAATACTTTGTCCTTGAACATATCATGGTACTTGGGAAAGAGTCAGTGTGATCCTGTTTTAATCACTGAATCATAGAATCATTATGATTGAAAAAGACTTTTAAGACCATCCAGTCCAAACATAAACCCTTCAACATCATACTTGCTAAACCTTGTCCCTCTGTAAGTTCATATAACTATAATTTCTCACTCTGCACCAAGCAGGTTCATTTGAGAGATTCTGCAGCATAACACTAAGGAATATCATATCCTTTATTGTGCAGCATCCTGATTGCAAAGCTGCTCACTACTGTTTCTTTATTTTTCTATAAAGGCTATAACAAATAGGCACTGAAATTTCAGCAAAGAGAATCTTGTGAAGAAAAAAAAAACAGAAATGAAAAAATAATATATAATTTTAGGCATTCTGTAGTAATTCTTTACTAAAAAGAATAGTATTCTTATATATACTCTGGTTCTGGTATCTGTATCTCAGCTCCTTTTGGAATGAAGAGAGAAAAGTGACATCATTTCTAAACAGCTAAAATGCAAAAATAAATTCACTCATGTGGCTTAACAACACAGAAAATAGAATAATGCATATATTCTCTCTGAGAAATTATCTGGTCGTTTTGTCTTAAAGCATGCTTAAGGTCCCAAAGGCACCCTCATAAGGGACATTCTGCTAGTGCTTCCTAAAGGCAGACTTGCAGATTTGCCAACCTAATCAGGTTTTTCATAGCTAAACAGGATGGCCAGTGCTTTTGTGTGTCTTACCCTGGCCTTTGAATATCTAAGGAATAGGCTACAAGTTCTATTTTGGTAACTGCAGAGGTCACATATCTGAGGATAGAGAATCTTCATTAAAAATAAAAAAAAAAAAAAAAAAAAAAAAACACATAGACACTGCTTTAGCAACTTTTCTGATTTTTCAGGTCAAGCAAAATAACCACTCTGCACCCTTAGGCTCAAGGATCCAGTACAGGAATAGAAGGAAAGTATAATTTTCCCACAGAGAAGTCCATTGTTTTCTAATAAGATCTCAGACTTTTTGTAAATGTGAAGGTTTTAACAGTTAGTTCCAGGAGATACAATTGATTTGTCTCTTTTTGTTTGCTTGTTTTTTCTTTCTTTTCCCCCAAATATATTTTATCTTAGACCAACTACACTGTGAGGAAATGACTGCTTAGAGACTTGGTAAACCTGTAGATATGATCTAATTGAACACTGGCAAAAACAAGGTACCACAAAAGAGGAAGTTTGGATCTTTCTACTTTATGTTGCAACATTCTGTCGTAAACTTTCTATTTTGAGCACCGCAGACTGGCAGGGGTCCCATAAGGAAGTGACAGAGTTGGTTTGCTAGTGTATTTAATACAAGAGCTGCTGCCAATTTCAGTGAATAACTGTGTTATAAATGGATAGCACTCCAAGTCAGTAAATGGGGGAAAAATAAAATAAAATAAAATAAAATAAAATAAAATAAAATAAAATAAAATAAAATAAAATAAAATAAAATAAAATAAAATAAAGATAAAAATATCTGAAGTTGTAGATTTACTCCTGAGGATAAAATCTGAGCCATTTCCAGAAATCTCTACTGGTGAACAAATCCATCTAAAATAGTTCAAGAACACATTACCTCTCACTCTGATTTGGGGGAAAGTCAGTAAAGTATGAATGTCTAGTGACATTTCAGAAAATGGGCACTGACTTTTCAGGAATGTACCTACCACCTGTTAAGCAACTATCCATTCTGACTTGCCAGAGCTAGCACTACGTCCTCTGTTACGTGCAGTAGTGTTTTCCTACTTATTTTTGGGCCTCTGAGACTCAGAATAAAATCAAGCTGTTGAGGTGACAGTGCTGTGGGACTGCACTCGCTGCTGCACCATAGAGAGTCCTGAAGATTCTCCACCCAGCAGCAAGGTGTTGCATCCCTTAAGGGCTGTTTCTGTCAACATGCATGCTTTCTTTTCTACAGTTTCTAATGAAAAAAAAAAAAAAAAGCGCTGTACAGGATTCTCCATGAAATGTAACTGCTTACTTTGGGAATTTTATTTTAAAGCAAAACAAAACAAAAAATCAGAGGATTCTGAGGTGTTCAAGTAAATAAACAAATAAACCAGAAATATTGTCATGAATGTATCATTCTAAGTGTCTGAATATCAACCTCGAAAGCAAAAAATGGTAATATATTTCAAAGAACTAACAAAACTAGTTAGTTTACTTCAAGGTTGAAGTAAAAATCAAATGCTCGTTATTGCCAATAAAAGTCATTGATCTGGACAGGAGACATCCGCTTAAGATTTAAGAAAGTATGGCATTTCCAAAGATAGGTTTAATCTCTTTTTTGACTAAAGTGATAGTAAAGTGAAGTGATTTAATTCTGCTCCGTGCCCAAAAACATCCACTGCTGTGAGGTCCTCCATTTTGCAGTACCAATACTGCAACCAATAACAAATGTGGTTATGCAACACAAAGTATCTATATTGGAGGCACCTGGCTTATCTGCCAGGTGCAGACAGCCAAATAGATTAGGCCTCAGTTCAGCATTAGAGAGTCTGAACAAGTGTAGTCTAGGTTATTTCAGGAAATCTTACTCCTTTGCAAAGGAGTTTTGACATACTTCTGTCAAACATTTAGAGTTTTGACATGCGTACTTAAACAACGGGACATTTCTAGAACTCTCCAGTTATGTTGAAACTGCAATTATCTGTCAAAACTGAGTCAGCAGACTACTTTTTAAAAATATATTACTAAGCTATCTTGCTTTTTTTCTCTCTCTTTACAATATTTTCTTTTATTACTCACTACTACAACATAGCAAATTTCAGACTCTTCCTTGTTAGTGTCATGCAACCTCCATTTTACTGATCGAGTTATGAGGAAGTAATATTGGAAATACTGACTTTGTTTGAATAAAAATAGCTTCTGTCAAAAGCTGATGAGTTAAGAATGAAACTGTGGTAATTTGTAGTTACTGCTGAGCTGCAGTTGTCCTGGATGCAATGGGAAAAAAGAATCCTTCTTCCCTGTAACTAGAGATTTAGGTAACACAAGGTAGATTTAGGTAATCCTATGCAATTCATAGTGAAAACAGATTTTCTCAAGTCAACCTCAGGGAAGAGTCAGAACAGGAAATAGAGGATTTGTGTCATCACTGAACACAGGTACAGCCCAAAATAAAGTGGTTAATTTACAGCTGCCTTGAAGAGAGGCAAATGTTAAGGGTGATACTGCTCCCTCTCAGAAAGATTGATTTTTAAGAATATCACTATCCTGTAGGAATGGAACGTAGTCCAGTATTTTATGAGCAGACTTGAGCAACTAAAGAACTGAGCAGGGAAGTCCAAGGTCATCTTGCCGGTAGTTTCAAAAAGCATTGAACCAGGCCAAGCGTCTTCCAATAACTTATTTTCTAACCTTCCCATCTGTAAGATTATTTCTTTATCACAGTGGCTTTGTTTTAGCATGGATATAATGGAAGGAATATTCAACATATTAACTCAGGCCAAATTGGCAGCCCTAGAGGCAAGATTAAAAAAAAAAAAAAAAAAAAAGTTCAGTACTGGCTAATTTGCCCTGTTTCTTGGCATGCCTCGTTGTACAGTAAATTGCTCTTATGTAGAGAATGGATTTCCTACCTCCTACAGAGAACAGACTTAAAGCAGGCATTTTGACTTTTGTGATATTATCATAAGTCTCAAGAGATTTGTTAACTGTCCCTCAGGCCTCAGCTGGTGGCATAAAACACACCGCAGGAAAATCACAGCTTCCATTTCAAAGGAAACTTGGCCCTCAGAGTTGCCAGGAGGAATATGAGCACACGACGCTTGAGGAGCCACAGAGGCACTGACCTAACAAACACCCCAGAAACCCAGGTCCTGCCCTCATTTCCAGACTCTCTCCAGAATATATTTAAAATGACAGAGTTTGTATTCACTTCTGCAACCACATTTTTCCTTTTCATGGTCTCCCTCAAGTTTGCTGCCTCGGGTTTCCTAGGCTTGCCACCCAACCCTGAAAGTGAAAGCTTAGCTGTAACAGTTAGATAGTTGTGACCTCAAGCTCTATGATTTAACACTACTATTATTTTTAAAAGGCAGACACATCTATTTATTTCTTCCCAACTGATTATTTCTTCAGCGCTTATCAACCTCTTTGGTAATCTGGAAAGAAAACCCTCAAGAAACCAAATAAAATGCTAATGTTACGTCAGCAGAGCATTAAGTTTCATTATGTTTTTAATTAAATCAAATAATTAAAGTTATCTTGCTCTTCTCCTGCACTTTTCATCAGTAAATCTCAAAGCACTTTACAAAAAAGGTCAGTTTCATTATCTTCTCTTTGAAGGAGGGAAAATGAAGGCTTAGGGAGCAGGGAATTGCTCATCATTAGGCCAGTGGCAGAAGCTGGATTACAGTGCTGCATTCCAGCATTTTTGCTTCAACTAAAATATCATTTTCTCCACAACAAAATCACCCACACAAGAGGACATTGTTCCTAACTAGCACATAGTAGATGTACCTATATATATTAATATATGTGTATATAAGATATTAGGACAATATGGAATTAGATCATTCCTTTTATTTCTTGTGTGCACTTTAACTAAAAGTGATAGGGTAAATGTGTATAGCACTAAACTGGAAGATAGAAAATCGCTTCAAATCTCTTTGGGTTCACTGGTTAATCTTGCCGGGAAAAATCATCATTTTTTTAAAGGCTAATTTTCCTTGACGGTATCTGGGATTTGAATTAATCTGCAAAAATAACTAAAATATGCATGTGTTGAAATAAAAAAAAAAATGTTTAAATACAATTTAATAAAATACTCACCAGGACTTATTTTGGGGAAGATGTTGCAATTCTGTAGTAAATTAATGGTTCAGAGATTTTTCTTTCTTTGAAGATTTTTTTTTTTTTTGAAAGATAGGAACAATGTGGATTTCTTCAGAGAACCTCACAATCAGATAGTGACTGATGTTTTTTGGTTTTGGTTCAATACATATAATAAATATAATAATTTATATACAAGTAATCATAATTAATAGATCTATTAGATCTCTATGTTAATAGATAGCATAGATAAAAGAACTATTTTGAATAATGGAATTTAAAGAAAAAAATAGAGTTTTTTTTGATTACAGTTTAGATTTTAATCCAAATAAAACCATAATCTACAAGAACAAAAGTACCTTTATTGCTTTTAAAAGAAATGAAAGAATAAGGAGACAAATTAAAAAAAAAAAAAAAAAAAAGTCCTGACAATTTTCAGTAATACTTCCTTTTTTTTTTTTTTTTTAAACTTTTTGTTTGTAACATCTTTTTTTGGTCAGAGGGAGAAAATCACTGCTTAAACAGTCCCATCCTTTATAGGTTTTAAGGACTGATTTTTATGCAGTGTGTTTAATGAATGTATCATTCAAATGTGGCTTAATCAACCCTATCCCTCATTATATTTAAAAGATTTTTCTTATGAAATGTACTTAACAAACATACTGTTCATATGTATCTTGTTCAGTAAATGATTAAGTGGTACATATCAGATTGAATTCTTCACAGGCAGTAAATCACAAATCTCCTCTCACAGGTATTATTGCTTTGTTTTGTTTTTGTTTGTTTACTAGCAATGCTAGGATATTAAGAATTTGCAGTAAGAACATGTTCTGGAACTTTTCCCTCAAACATAAGGGATAGATAGAAAAAGAGATAGGTATTTGTAACATTCTTGTCATTACAGAGAGACAGAATATTCCATATATAGTAAGTTCTCCATTTTCTTTGCAGGGAATTTCACTTCTTTCACCATTTCAAGTAAATTAATGGCTTTTTTAAACTAAATTTTGGTCAAAGAGATATATATAGTAGTTCCTGTAACCTTTTTGTATGCTAAAACTTCTAGAAATAAGCTCTACTATTGATTGCTTAGGTGATCATTACATTTCAATGAAATTCAAATGCAAATCGGAAAAAAAGCCGATACTCAAAGTAGGGTGATGTAAATAAGAGCTGATTAAGAATCCTGAGACCTAATAATATAATCACTGGTCTTCTACATGGGCAGATTACTTCACTTTCTTTCCTTTGTGGTCTTCTTTAAATGTTCATGTTAACAAAACAAACACACACACACACACTCTACAGAGGAGATTTTTTAACCTTTGCTTAAAGGAAAATGTCATACTACATGTCATGGGAGCATGTAATCTCTCTCTAAAGTGCATATAAACAGCAAGAAAGGGTTAAGAGAAAGGGAAAGAGAAGGAAATATTCAATCTGAATATTTCAGAATGCCATATGAGGATGGGAGGTCTATTCTGCTTACTTGGCCCTTATCCATATGCATGCTATGCTGCATATATACATTGATAAAGGGGATTTTTCAGGCTTTCTGTGTGTAGATGCAAATTAAAGTTCGTGTGCAGTGAGGAGGATTTTATATTTAAACAAGAATGTTATTAAGAAAAGCCTACTGCAAAGTCCAAGGTCTAATTGCAGATATGCACAGTAACATAGGGGAAACCTTAAACAAAACAGCTTTGGGCTAGTGAACAACTAATCTCTCTAGAATTTCTATTTTCTGGAGCTCTGTTTTGTCTGTTTTGATTTTATTCTCTGTTTTTTTCTCTGCTTTGATTTTATTCTTGACTGCATCCTTCAATGAACCACTTCCTCATTTTGACAAGTGTGAAGCAGAACACACACTGCCCTGAAGGATCAATCCATAACAAAAGACTCAATAAAGCCACCTTTAAAAACAACAACAACAACAACAAAACAGAACTGCAAAGATTCAATGTGATCTGAACAATATTCCCATTTCTTTTTAGAGAAAGACCTTCTGAAGAAAAATTCTGAGATCTGAGATACAAATGGTTGGATGAAGATACTCGTTATACTCATGTCTACAGAGCTGAAGTCTGACAGCTTACCTTTTAGATCAATTTGCATGCACACAACATCAAACCAAGTGTGTGAGGCAAAAGAAAACTTCTCAACCCAATCTGAGACAAAAGCACTTTAGAATTGGAATTAGACAAGATGGCAAGAAACTGTCTCACAAAACAAAAGACTGTATTACAAATATTTCTTATTAAAATTAAGAAAACTACTTCAGACCCAAGCTTCCTTCTGCTAAAATCAAAGAAAAGATTGTCATCAGCTGGCACTGAACAAAAGATGACTCTGAAGGCCAGACTCACCACACCTCTGATGTACATGGTAACATGACTTAAATACAAAGTTCATAAGATCAAGGTATTGTGCTTTCCTTGTGTGAGTCAGAAAAAGACCTACATCTTTTAGAGTGTATTACTAGCACAAAAAAAACAGATAAGCCTTGTGAAATGTTTAGTGTTTTTAATAATTTCCATGTTATTCATGTTAGTATAATATTCAGCTCTGTATTATTGAGTAAACAGTGGCTTTCCATTGTCTTTCGATTTATAACAATTTAAAATTAGCTTCAAATTCTGTCCACTAACCATTCAGTTACATACACACATGGAAGTAACAAATACTTACAGCAGAATATTTAAGAAATAGAGTCCAACTTAACCAATTTTTAAATAAAACAGCTTTCATGTGCAATTGAACATGGCTATAATGAGACAGAAATTCTAAGTCAATATTTTTCCCTTGGTTTTTAAGGATGAAACAAAAAAAATAAGATAAGCAACTTGCAGCATGTAACTATCCAGCTGTTGAGTCTCTCATCACCTTTGAACAGGTGGTGTTCCCTTGCATGTCTTTGACCCTACAACAGCCTGACAAGAATGAATGCATATCCTGCTGCAGACAGTGGAAACTTAAAGAGTTATGTTCTTCAAATCTCCTTTACTTGAAAAGAAGGCAGGAGTTCTTCAAAAAGAGGACCTTAAAAAGTTAAGAATTCTCTAAATGAGTAAGAAGAATTTTATTATTTTAAAAGCAGAAGATGAATTTTCATTTAAAATCAAATGCAGTAATGTCTCTTTAGGAGGAGCATGTACTAATATTTTAAGTTTTGCCAAAAACAAACCATAATTTTAATGACTTTTTTTTTCAGTTTATTTATTTACTATTTATTTACTGCACTCCTTTAGGTTTGTGCTCTCACTGTGAAAAACTGTGAGGAAATAATGGTTTTGAATTCTTTTTCTCTAGAAAAGAAAAAGAAAATGCATACTTTGCCCAATGACCTTGCATATTTCCTGCAAATTGCAGTGGGAGTCACACAGTCCCAAAGCCGATGTCTCCTCCATGGTCCCTGGGATGTGTCATGTGCCACATTTGATCACACTTGATCAACCACTACCTGAGCATTGAGCCTTAAACAGAGTGGGGAAGGGAAGGGGAAGAGGAGGGGGAGGGAAGGGACAGCAAGGGAAGGCGAGGAGGAGAGGAGGAAGAGGTAGAGGAAGAGGGAGAGGAAGAGGGAGAAGGCTTCATAGAGGGAGAAGTGTAGGGAGAATCCACACGGATTTTCAATGTGTGTAAGGATCAACACATGTTTCTGAAAGCACAGTGTTGTCCACAAAAGATTAAGAAGAAATTTCTGGAACCTGGGTGGTGGAACCTGGTGGAATGCAAATGGCATGCAAATCTCCATTTCTCTCGAGGCTCCTATGCACCTAGGGCAAATTCTGTAGTGAATAATAGCAGTGCATTCCCCTTTCATTGCTTTAGCCACTCTGCAGTTCACGCTACCACCCAGCTAGGCCTTCAGGAGATGCACTGGTAGAGTCAGCAGACTCGCTTTATGTGTCGGCTGGATCTCTAGATGTAGCTGGCACCACAGAGGGGTTGGCCTCTCACACACTCATGGAGAAAAGGCTCTGCATTCAATATTCAGATTTTATTGAGTGCTGGGGGTATAATAAACTCCTGGAAGTTACTGAAGATGATTAGTCCCTAATATTGTTTGGAAGAGAAAAAAAACACAGCAATGAATTAACAGAGGAGCATTGCCCCAGCAGGGCTAGAGGATCTGCCCTTCTTCATACATGAGTCCTTCTCAGGGAAATAGGAACAGTACTGGAAAGCAGCATGGCAGGCACTTAGTGCAAGGAAGACAGCAGGGCAGCAGGAAGTGAAAAAGCGTAACAGCTAATGAAATTGGAGAGGAGATTTATTTCTGCAGAATTGCCCAACTCTTGGTTTGGCAAGAGCAGCAAGGAGAACGCTTGGACAGATTCAGAGAGGCTTTAGAGGGATCTTTAATGACCACACGTGTTGAAGAGCATGATTTTAGTGACTCACCTGAAACAGAGCATCTTCTGCAGCGCTGTGTACCCTGCACACCATGCAAGCGTGCTGAATCAGGGCTGACTCACATGGAAAACAGACACCTTCTGAGTCACCACCACCAAATATTTTCCTTCAAGGCTTCCCAAAACTACGTGGGACATATTCCCCTGGGAAAACCAATATCACAACCTCAACCTGCATGCTCTTCTGCTCAAGCGGGAGGGCTATTCCCTCAAGTAACCTTACTTAATAAAATAGTCTTTCTGTGCATGTGACCAAAACACCAAAAATATGAACCGCATATGTTTTGTTGATGAATTATCTATGGTATCTTATCGCAGGATTGTGTTACAGTCAGCCAAATATTTAGAAAGAAAAGAGGTTTTCTACAGAAAAATGAAGAATTATACTAGCCCTGCATGGCAGTGAGAATATTGCTATCTACCTGGGGTTTACTTGTGCAAAGGCTCATTTATAAGAATGTTTCAGTAGCATTAAAATGTTTTTAAAACTTCTTCTAGATGTAACAGTTATTTCCTGTGTATGCTTATAACCAGTCTTATCTGGTCAAACTGAAAAGAGAGTTCTTATCTCTCAATATAGTACACCTTGCAATTTGTTCATAAATTTAATTAGTTAATTTGCAAAGTATAGTACATAAAGGCAATTTTGGAATGTATGTGTTTGTGTACATACAGACATACACAGTCATATATACACAAACCAAAACAGAATCTAGCAGCACATGTCACCGCACACTGTCACTTTAAATAATTGTTTGGTCTACAGTAAAAAGCATTTGCGTTAAAGGAGGCTAAATATATAAGCAAGACATATCAAGTATATATGTACATACATATAAGTATATAAGTAGAAAGTTTAAATGGAAAGAAAATAATATTACCTGAGCATAATTTGAAGGAACTAAGACCATTTATTCAGTTGCACCAAAGGTGCATCGTTAGTATATACAATTATATTTAAGAGATACTAATTCACAAAAAGTAATAACAACTTATTAGCACATAGGTAGTTTTGTTTTGGATAACTTTGTAGGCTATATGAGCAAGAAGACCAGTGGAAAACAACTTCTTAATTCAGAGATAACACAAAATATATTAATCAATAAGAAAGAAAAAAATATCCAATAAACAAATGCAACCCATACAATTACGAAAGATAAGCTTCAACTATCAAGACTTCAACACAAGGCTTCGACTCTCACCCTCTAACATACACAAAGTTTACTGTGTTTGTTCACTGGCAAATTGACAATTGTTGGCCCAAGGCCAATCTGTAGCTTCTTGGTGGTTTTTTTTTTTTTTTTTTTTTTTTTTTTTTTATAATCAGTGCAAAGAACATTTTAATAAATGCAAGCAGAACTTGAGAGGTAGGAGCTGTAACTCTTGATGCTGTTCATGCTGCAGAGCAGAAGGTAGTCAAATAACCAGACAAACTTCTTCATGAAATTGCATGATAACACATGGGCAAGTCATGTCCCAAGCTGTGGGACAAGAGCTGCATGTTCTGCTCTGAGGGTTGACTAGGAACGTGACACTCAGTGTGGTGTCACCAACTCTACCCTGCCATAGAAGCACAGAGGCTCCCAGTTGCTGTGTTGAGCTTCTGGGGTAGAGTGGATTGGACTGGGAGCTCGGTATCTGCAAGGTGATGCATAGCAAGCCACAGGCTTGGTGCCAAGTGTTTGGTTGGAAATCACTGGCACAGACTGCATGGAAGAGTGGTAGCTGCATTCAGGACTGGGGGAAAGCAATGGAAAAACACCATGACACGGAGGTTGGCAAACATTAGGCTGCTAGTAGACATCAGCAGTCCACAGCTCAGAAGCCCTCACGGACCACTGCCACTTTCCTGGGCTATTTCCAAGTGAAACCAAGCGCCACAGAGGCGTAGGAAGTAGTGGCAATGAGTCAGTTGCAGTGGGAGGTTCATTTCCCTGTGAATCAGTGCTAGAGATGCAAGACGTCTGGGTCAGACCTACCCATGGAGAAGATGTTAAACCATTTGTGGTCAATTAGGAACCGTGTGCCTTTTTTCAACCTGGAGCTCTGGCTCAGCTCCAGAACAAGTCATCTTCACACCTATTGCCCGCCTAAAGCATTGATGTCTTCTCTCTCTCATTTCTCTGTCCTGAAGCACTGCTGGTGCTGGGATTCTAGCCACAGATGTAAATGCAAGGGTGTAGTCTTGATTTATGCCAGTAATATATACCCTTGCTCTAAGCTGCACTAAAACAATTACAACAAAGAGAAATTGAAAGGAGGTCCAAAGTAGAAGAGGTGCTCTCTATGCTTTCACAGCTATTATCAGGAGACAAAATTTCTTTATTTTGTTGCTCTTGTTGCTTTGTTTGTGGGTGCTTTTTTTTTTTTTTTTTCGGTTTGTTTTTCCAAACATTACTGAATGAGAAAAAGTACCTTGAAATCAGTGCATCTCCAACCTGACAGGGATACAGAGAAATAAAGGAATCCTATAATTATGGCACAGACCCTGTTTCTGGAGCTCATCCCAGTTCTGTCACAGAAAATACAATGTCTTTCAGCAGGTTACTTAACTGGGACTGCTTTGGAGCCCTGAAGCAATAAAACACAGAAGGTAGAAGAGTAGAAAAGTCTTAAGAGATTTTTAATGAAATATAAAGAAAGCAGTAGACAACGAGTGCTTATACCTTTCTTCATTATTGCAGTATGACATTTTCTTTGCGTCAAGTTAAACAGACATATTTAACATTCACCTGTTTATGCTATTTGAGATGGTGCATGTGAAACAGAGAAGGGATGTACGTCTCCTATTTTTTTCCATCCAAGCCAGGTGGTGAAGCCTTTTCCAAGTATGTGCCCTGTGGAATTCATATCTTGGACTAGGTCTGCTTTGCAATCCAGCTCAACAAGGCAATAACAGTGTGAAAGTGCTGTGGTCAAACTCCTAGTAACACTGAGCTCTTTGGGAGCACAGTGTCTTAGGTGAGTAGGTGAGTGCTCCTCTGTTTAGGTTGATAGGCCAGAAGTCTAATCAACTTGGGGCAGAAGAGACGAAAAACTAGGGATCACAGGCAGATCAGAATATAAAGTCTGAGTACAGCTTCCTGCTGATTTAAAAAGTAATTGCCAACTAAAATCAGAAATAGCTGCCTCTTCCTTTTACAAATTCAAACCTGCACACATTCAAATTCAGAAGGCGGTTTTATTATTTTTTATATTTATATTATTCTATAGGTATTTTGTAGACTTCTGAAACACTAGCTAAGAATCTCTGCTCATCTGGAGGAGAATCAAGCATAACTTTGCAGCTGTCAAACATAAAACTAGACTATACACTATATATTTGTGATATATTTGTGAAAAGCAGTGGTCTGCCAGTGCCTTTTGTACAGATTATATTGACTTATGGAAAAGATAGTTCTGTGTTCTCAACACAGAACTTAGACTTGGGTATAAACTTAATAGGAACGTCACAGATTGTCTGAAGGAGAAACTATAGCTCTAGTACTTCCATAGTTCATGAAACACTAAGATACATTTTTCCTCTCCCATCCCACTGTCTTTGGACTCTCATCTGTGATTAGTAAGGGCAAATGCTAGAAACCCAATGGTGACTCCAAATAACAAGAATAGGACAACTAAAATTTTACATTGCTTGCTGTTGTCATACAGAATATTTCTGGATCCTACTCTCCACTAGAGACATATCTCAATAGTATCATAAAGTAGATGCCAACTTGCATCATTTTTATTTCTTTCCAAAGGAGAGAGGAGCTTAATAATAAAATACATGCTTTTCCAAGACAACATTACCTGAGAAATAATAGTTCAGTGTCCATTCAATAACCATGACAGTCTAAAATCCATCATTAGTTCCCAGGTACCAAAACTTCACTTTATTTCAGTTAGACAATCTACTCCACCCTAAACTGTATGATGGTCTAATGGTGATATTTTACAGCCATAAGACATAGCTTTAAATATCCAGCATAGTAGATACATTGCACAGGATGGTTTTTATTGTCATATAATAATTGTACCACCTGTCATAGAAAAGAAGCCTACATTAAAAAAAAAAAAAAAAAAAAAAAAAAAAAAAAAAAAAAAAAAAAAAAAAAAAAAAAAAAAAGAAGAGTGATCAATTTTCCCTTTGGATCACCTTAGACACTCAAGAGCTCATGCCACTAGCTAAAATTCCCTCCTTCCAATAATCTTTATCAAGTTTCATCTTACAAGCATTTGGATTCCTTGCCTTGTTTTGAAGATCTTTCCAGAACTTCACTATTTGGGTGGCTGAAAAATTTCTCTTGAATAGCAGCCTAAAATTATTCATGACCAATTTACATCTATTTGATGTGGTGCCATATTATTTTTAATTGTTTTCCCCCTCTCCTGATGTGTAGCCAACTTGAACATATTTTTTTATATATATATACATGTATGCATACACACATATATATATAAAGTTATCATATCACCTTTATCTAGATGAAAAAGGCACACTTTCTAATTTGTGGTCAAACAGATACTTGATTTCTATCATAATTTTAGCAGCCTTATATAACACGTGCATAACATGTGCAACATAACATCGATTTAATCTCATGTTGTATCTTAAAGACATAAGACCACTAATCTGCAAGATCCAAGACCTTATCAATGTCTTATATACAGATGTTAATTATCCACTTCTATACTAATTTTTTACTCAGTTTATCCTAGCTGGAGTCACATTCAAGTCACTTCTTTGATTATATTACTTGATTGGAGCAGGCCTGTTACTGTACACACAGGTCTCAATTCAAAGACAAGACTTTCATATAACAGAGAATCCAATTATAGTTGCATACAGTCACACCTCACCTCTCAAGATGAAAGAATTGTCCATTACAAGGAAAATTGATAATTCTTACCACTTTAGACTTTTGCCATATATTTTATGGGAAAACAAAATAAATTAAAGCAAAAAAAAATCAAAAATAGACTTGCAAAGTGTTTGCCTGTTTTAACAGTAGAAATAGAAGGAAAAAACTGGTAAAAGATAGATTTTTCTGAAAACTTATCTGTGATTTAAATTTTGAGGAAACTAATTATGAGGATACTGAGAAACTTAGTCATGCCAATGCTCTCTCTGAAATTCTAAGTTCAAGAGAGTCAGTACAAGACTCTCAACTCCTGGTGAAGTTTGAAGTTTCACAATCAAAGGATTTTGCTGTTAGATTCTGATTGTCTATTGCATGAATTGTATTCCAGATACAGACGCAGATACCCTGCATAAGGTGTTAGTCATCGCAAAAAGCAGCAATGTTTTTTCATCAAGATTTGAAAATGACCAGTCAAAGATTTCATCCAAAATCCTGTCTTTTAAGAATGCAGCCTGAAGGCAGGCTTCATAAGTTTAAGTTCCCTGAAGTATGAATAGTTATGTTCACATGGACAATGGAGAAAAGGCATTTGATAATTGATGAAATATTATCAATTTATTTTGGATGGACATCATCTTACCACTTCCATTCTCCTCAACTGAATCATATGCTAAATCTCTCTTTCATTAAAATTCAGCTCTACTTGTTTTGATTGAAGCTTAAGAGGTTTTGTGATTTTTCAGAGGGGAACAAATTACTGGTACTCAGTCCTTTTCCATGACCTTTTCATTCCCAGAAAATTTCACTGGTTCTCAGAGGCAATTGAACAGAGAAATAAGTTTACTAGATTAAGTAAGATATCTCTGAAGGTGAGGAATAGCTGTGCCCTGAGAAAGATTTATATCTTTCTAAAGAGAAAGATTTTTAAGCAAAACCTTTCATAGAAGAACATTGTATATGAGCTCTAGAATACATTCTTCAATACCTAGATAAGATGTAAGTCATCTTTATACTTCAGAGGCACAAGGGGAGATGCACAAGGAAGTTTCGAGCTCCCTTCTTTCCGTAACCTATATAGAGACAATCTGGGATCAGCACCAACAAGTGAAAGACATTTTTCCATGCTGAGTTTCGTATTGCCACATAAAGCTGCCCGCCGTGCCTGACTTAATGGAGTGGAAGTCTCGTTCCAATGTACAGCCTATGAATAGACATGACAGCCTATGAATGCCCCAAAGACACCACCCTGCTCTTTACCTGACTCAGAAGCACACTGAAGATCTCAGCAGTACATAAACTAAGCACAGACATGACGGTTAAGTGAAAACACTATATAATTCTTTAGGGATTAATTACTTAAGCTAGATTTTAAGCAATATTAGATCCACTATATCTATTTAGTTTCATTATATTTATTTATTTGGTACCGTTTCCAACAACCTTGACACACCGGCAAAGCAGCTTTTACAAAAGGAGTCTTCCTCCCTAAGAAGGGAAGGGCAAGAGGGACAGTTGGTTCCTGTGGTATTTCACCCTCCCTTAAGATCTGCTATTCTTTGGCTTTTGCTTGTCATTCTTGATAACATAATAGGCAGTCCGACATAAGAAGCAGAGGTTCACACCAATTTGTGTCTTTCCAGTTTAAGTTATTACACAAAATACATTTTTGGCCTTTAAGTTATTTATAAATTGCCTCTAAGGGCCGGCATATTCTCCAGCCCAGAATTTGCTCAAGGGAGTTATTAGAATGAAGACCTATGACCCTCTTAGGTGAAGATAAAAAGGAAGTTCTGCAGAGGTTCTTCCCTTCAGGCAGCATTTTGAATCTCTTCTGAAAGTTCTGTAGAGGTGTTCTTGTTGGCTGATACATTGCCTGACTGGTAGGAGGTGACTGAATAAATAATATTCTTCTCTCCTGGAAACTACAGCAAAGTTGACAAAGGCAATACAGCAAATACAGTGAAACATGGAGGAAGGGTAATTTATATAATAAAAGTCAGTCCTTCCCTCTAGGAACTATGCTGTCTGCAATTAGCAAAGGAAAAAAAAGTATGTGCCACAATGCTAGGCAGAAAGAGAGTTATGGCAATAACTCATTGTCAAATATTGATTAAAAAATGAACAGGTGAACAAGATGCTAATGCAGGAAGGCTTGAGCACCTGACCATACACAAGACAAAAGAGCTCTGTCCTCAGTGGAACAAAACTATAAATTAGTAATGCATGCATTTTTTAATAAGTCATTTTCAGAAAGATGTTTGGCATCACAAATCTTTGGCAGATACTGAATATTGCAGCTACTGTGCTGTAGATGCTTCTTATCCAGAATTTGCACTATTCTGTCTTTGTGTTTTGTCAGTTTTTAGCTATCCTCAGCATTTTAATCTTTCTTTCTAGAAACTTTGTGGAGCCAGCTACTTCATTCCATCTTTTGCAGTTTCTAAATACTTTAATGGGTTTCTTTGATCAATAATTTCTGAAATAAGTCCTTCTGAAACTCTGTGACAGAAAGGCAATTTTGAATAAGAGATGCATAATTAGAGCCTCACTCAATTAGAAGTTAGTTTCTCCAGATGTGCATCTATTCTGAATTCATTTTCAATGATCTTTCAATTCAACAATTGTAATCCAAACAGTGAGAGAGAAAGCAATTTCTTAAGCAGGAAAAAACAGGAAACTTTTCTTTTCCATGAAAACCTCACTTTCTGACTGGCAAAGTAACTTTAGAACAGCTCTTCTTCACCCTGATTGTATCAGTCAAAGTCAAGACCAGTCAAGCCTATGCTTTTTCTTTCTTTCACAGAGAAAAAGCAATGATAGCATAAAAAAATGCAGCTTTCATACCATGATGCTGTTAAATTACTTGTACCTCACTGTTGCACAATAACTATCATTGTACTGGTGCTCATTGGTGAACAGATAGAGAACAAAGCACACACGGACCAAGTCACTTACTTGGAACCATAAAAAAATCTGAATTGAAACAGGGCTACTCCTTTTCACTGTCTCTCCCAAGTACTCACTACTCTCCAGTTCACCTGGAATTAGCTTCAGTACAGTGGCAAACCTAAGAAAATAAACAAAGCATTTGCATGGCTTTGGATGAATAGTTAACACCCACAGTGACTGAGACAATCAGGCTGAAATCCAAACTTGCATAATTCTCTTGAAACCAACAACAATCTGCCCCTGCTCACAGTGTCCCTCACTGTTTCCATCTGTTTCACTGTGAGTGTTAATAAGTGGAGACAACAATTGTCTTTCTAGAGGCTCCAGGCCAAAATCAAGAGTCAAACAGGATCTACTTGAGGGAGTCAGGGCCAGTTTCTGCCCAATGTACTCCTCACTCCAACTGAACAGAAAGTAAGAAAGTCTCTGCAGAACTGGTTTGTTTCCCCCTTAAGCTATTGTAATATCTGAACATCAGAGAAAATGTGTCCTGGCAAAGGATTTGTTTGATCTCACCTTTGGAATTAGGCTGAAGGACAACAGCAGCATATCAGAGCTGTGCAACTAGTGAAAAGTTCTATCAGTTAACTTGGTGAGTTGGTACTTTACTACTGGGCCTTAAAAACAAAAACAGGACAGATTTAGTTACAGTGCAATATTTTCTATGTCATTCCATGAAGAGAGCATAAGTCTCTTCCAACTGAAGTATTTTGTGTGTCCATAAAAAGCCATGATACTGAATTTAAGTATTTTTTTTCCTCATGTACAGTCCTAGGAATGAATGGACATTAACGCCATTATTTCCTTGCAAGTCCTCACAAGCAGTGGATACAGTAACATCTGAATACTCTAACAGCTTCCTATGTTAACTTGTGACCACAGAAAGAATTTCGTATTTTTCCATTACTAGCTCACAATCTTTATTATCTCCTCTTTTAGACCTTGTTCTAATTTAAAAGTTGTAGTACTCAAGATCACTGTGTACTGTCAAGAGAGGTTCTATTTATACTATCTGTCAGTATCTAAATGTGAGCTTTGTTTTTATTGTTGCACAACGCTTCTATTACTGTACCTGACATGACCATATCTTTGCTAAAAGAGGATGTTGCAACCCCTTTTCAGCTCCAGTTTAAGAGTATCAAGGCACTCCTCTGGAAGAGCTGAGTTTCCTATACATTGTTGGCTATCTGCCTAAGTCCAGTTTTAGGTTCATTGTTCCAGATTTCTTTTTTTTTAATGTTGCTTTCTTTTCTGTCAAAAGTGGTTTCAAGTACTTGGATTTGCATTCTTGCATTCAAATTTTTCTGCCTCTTAGTGTTCTAGTTAGCTTTCCTGAACTCCCCCTCTTACTTTCTACCTGCCTTTGCTAAATATGAGCAAGAGAAATTATCCCTCCCATCATTTTCATCTGGCAATTTAGAAGCCAGTTCTAAGCACTACAAGTCCTGAAGTTCCAGGCGAGAGCTGGTTCACACAACCTGACCATTTGCTCCAGTACCTGCTCTCAAACAGTGACTGGCAGCTGGTTCCTGGGAGAAAAGTAAAAGTATGAGCAGTAAAAGTAAGTAAATATGGATAGTCAGATCACAAGGAAAATATCCGATTAATTTCTCTAAGTTAGATATTCCCTGCGTATGAGGATGAATAGTCTTTCAGAAAGATAGGGGTTTTTTTTTCTTTTTTTTGGCTTATTTTAAAATACCAGTTGTGCATTTGTGTATATTCTTTTTATTCATATATTTCTTTTCTTAAGAATATACTTAAAGCTCTTATCCTCAATTATTATAGCAATACAGAGATTAAGTATTTGCAAAAGTGGTTTAGTTTCCTTTCAACTTTAACAAGTGCTTCCATACCCCAAGCAAAATAAAATGCTGATGGGCTTTATGTAGTATCTTTGATCTTTTTATCCTTCAAATTTGCAGCATCTTTTTTTATATACTTTCAAA
>VZSG01000262.1:480224-491490 GCA_013398315.1 Nothoprocta pentlandii | reverse complement strand
CTTCCTTCCTTCCTTCCTTCCTTCCTTCTTTCCTTCCTCCTTTGAAACATTTTTGTGGACATCTAATTGCCTAGTCTGAAAAGTGCCTTTCATACAGGTCCAGATTAACATTTCTTTTATCCTATACAGGACTTCACTTTCAAGCATGCTTCTTCATTGCAAGTGAAAATACTATTAAAAATAGTTTGTTCTCTCCCATCCCCACTACCATCAAGTTATTTTTGGAAGACTGGTTAGTTCATTTAAAAGTTCTATAATATAATCTAGGAAATATTTAATATACAAATTAAACAGGACTATATGCATTTATATAGTTGATGTGACCACTGGGAGCTTTCTCTTCCCACACACAGGAGGCCATATTATGGAAATACTTTGTAAAAGTATTACGAAGTATTATAAAAGTGAAAACAGTGCTACTATTTTCACTTAAACTTGGATTTTCACTTCTCTCCCTATAAAGCTGGAGTCAAGAAACAAGGCTGAAACACATTGTACAGTCAGAAATGGTCATTCATTCAGATTTGAAGAGAGATTTAGGCAGATTGTGGCTTAACTACACCTTACATGCAAAGCACTTGACCAGAGCAACCTCTGTTTCAGTGATGCGTCTGCTTCCAAGATCCCCAAGCCATTCCTCGACTTTCATTAGGGACAAAACAGAGAATCCACAAGAGCACGAGGCATATTCAGAGGCTTGCCCTGTGCATCTCTATACTCACCTTGGTGTATTACCTTCGCTGGTTACTCTGTGCCTTCGCACATACGCGTGAAGATGGCACATTTATTGCTCCTTTGCTCATATTCTACAGCATCTGTAATCCTGCCTCTCTCTCTGGAGCTCTGGGCTCAAATCTTTTAAAGAATCTTCCATTTCTTAGAATCTGGAGACTGTCTGAAAATAGCATACATCAGTGTTTAGCATTAACATAACATTTATTTTGCATATCTGTAACATGGAGGATTTAGCTAATGTAATTTATTGAGAAGAACAATCACTCTTGGTAGCCACTTTTCTAGTTTATAAGAGGCTCAGCCTGAGGATCTAAAAGACTTTGGAAAGTGAGTTTTGGGAAATGATGGATTGGGAATTGGGAAATTGGAGAGCGAGAATCGAGAGAGAAAGTCTTAAGCGGCATTGGAATCTTCAGTCCATTATTATGTCTATTTCAAAGAAACAGATTTTCTTTCAAGTAAAGAAACAAAATGAAAAAATGAAAGGAGTCATCTCTTTATGGTAGTCTGATTCTTGATACCTGACTTCTTAGCAAACAGGCCCAGTCCCAGAAGGTCGAATTTTCAATAGATTGGACCTCCGGACCCAAAGGAGGTTTGACTCTTAATATTTAGACTATAGTATTTTGTTTCACATTCACCTTTATTGCAGAAATGACCTGAAAACAGCTAGGTTTAGCTGCTGCAGCACAGTCATGCTGCAATCAGGTGCAAAACCTTTCTTTGCAAAGTCTTCAGAGTCTTCTCTCCATTCTGGGGTTTCATGCATGTCCATCGGAGTCAGCTGTGCTGGTACTAGAGTTCACTGCACAGGGAAGAATAACAACACATGGAAGAAGACAGGACCACTGAAATCTGCCTTTATATAGGATATATAGGATTAAAGTACCAGGAAAGATATTACTGCTACGAAATCTCTTACACATATACGTACATACAGACACTTCTCAGAGCCTGAAAATGCCTCTTTTCATTGTGTCATAAGCTTCTGATTCTGGGGAACTGCAAACAGTAGCTGTAATATCCTTGGTCTCAATAGCAAAAGGATAGATGCCTCTCCCAGACAATTTACCTTCTTTAGTGGGTTATATTCGTATAACACTTGGTAGAACGAATGACTAGTAACTATCCTTCACACACATGGAGTCAGGTTGATAGAAACCTGGTGTTTCAAAATCATGTGGATTTCCCACTCAGGCAACCTGGGCTGGAAAAAAAACTGATCTCTCTGCCGAAAAGAGTCACATTCTGCCAAACATTTTACAGAAAAAGAAAAAAAAAAGAAAAACAAAGAGAAATGTTTCTATTTGCAGCCCTGCCCTTCTCCAGTGAGTTAGTAATATTTGCAGAAGAACCCACCTTCAGCTTTGCTGTAAATCCATCTCTCAGGAAAGCACTTATGACAAATCCTTCCATTTACCTGAAAGCACTAAAAGAAACTAAGAGCTGTCACAAGTTATACTGAAACAAGTCTCATCATGACCCAGATTAGGACTCTTCCAGATTCTACTGTGCTTGTACTGGAAAGGAGTCAGACAGTAGGCAGTCTATCGGCATGTTTACCTTGGCTGCCTGTGAGACTTGTCATGACAAGACAAGATATTATCAAATGTTATTATAGAAAGTACATTACCTTCTGTCCTTGGGTGAGTTTCTTGTGGTAGCTTCTCATTTGGTGCTCTTTGTTACAGTACTTTTTCTACGAGTGAACATAGTCACACACAAATAGGACCAGATACTCCACAGGTATAAATTGGCTTAGTGCCACTAACTTGGTGGATTTTTTTTTTCCCCAAATTGCACCACTTGCAATGGCAATGTATACAAATTGCTGGAGTTCATTATGGGTTTTCTTCCGGAGTACAGTACAAAGCTTTTGTTGGTTGAATGGTTGAGGTTGGAAGAGACCTTGGAGATCATTTAGTCCAATCCTCCTGTTCAAGCAGGAATAACTAGAGCACATGGCACAGGTTTGCCTATAGGTGGGTTTGTAAGATCTCCAGAGAAGGATACTCCACAACCTCCCTGGTAGCCTGTTCCAGGGATCCAACCATTAATTTATGTTACGTTTAATAAATAAATTATGTTTTATTTTATACCCATTCTACCCCATCTTGTGTTTTTCCTTCTCTTGCTCCTTCACTGAAATGACAGAAAGTGTCTTCTTTGGTGAAACCAGTATAGGACTTCCCTTTTTTGACGGATCATAGAGGATTTTAGAAGTGCAATCCTTGTATATTTTATAAGTCCTAATGAGATCATTGAAGGCTTTCTGCCACCTCCATATCCAGTTGCTTATATTAATGAAACTAGTGACTAGTGACTTATCATTCAGCCTTTTGTAAAAGTTAAAAATATAACATATGGAAATTTAGAATGTATCTTAAAAACATCTGTTTCCAGTGTGAAATACTATTGTGAGGAGAGTTGGTGAGGTAAATGTAAGGGCAAAAACAAATATTCTGCAATGTGGAGGAATCTCACACTGAAATATACCAGGCACTCCCATATAATAGGGGGCTCTGTATTTGGTGACACTGTGGTCGCTGGAGTAGAGTGCTCCATACTGACAGGCACATCGGCACCTGTATCTTGGCAGATGTGCCTTTGGTCTAGACTGTTGTCTTCATATCCAGTAAAAAGGAGAAGGACAACAATCCCTGATAATTCTGTGTCCAGTCTAGCTATTGAATTTTGCTCTGAGAATATTCACAATAAATTTTGTGAAACAGGGCAATTAGGGAATTCTTAAAAAAAAAAAAAAATCATTTTTAATTATAATTATTCAAATCAGTTGAATACAAATGCAGTTGAATACCAATACAAAGTTTTCTTGACTATTCCTGTATCAGGAAGAATTTTCCTCTACTGATGAATACTAATCTAAATACCAGTGGCAGTGCTGTTCCTATATAGAATAATACCAAACTATGGATGCCTCGTGTTCTATTAATAACAGAAGAATTCAATTCACTAAAACTAGAAGAGAATCTGAGACATTTTCTCTTCTTCATATCTATAATTTCAGCATACACTCTATCTGAATAGCTTTTACAAATTGAAATAGACTTCATTTTTATGAGTTCTTTTAACATCCTGTAGTAAATGTTTATGATAAATACTTAACCTTTTGCTTATATAGACTTCTCTTTGAAGAAGTATCTCTCTTTTTCTACATATAAACACATATATATACTCCTCTAACCTGAATCTGCTGTGTGATGGGTCCCCCTGCACACTACCACAACGTTACAACAGCAGTCAACAACTTTTAACTTTTATAGGGAAAGTTTTTGCTTGTGAATAAATCTGTATTTGCAGTATTTAGCAAGGTTTTCTTTAGACAGACATTTCACAGAAAACAGGAAGGAAGCTAATTAAACTCCCTTAGACCTTGTGGTCATGTTCAACTATTTTACAGTCCCCCATTTAGACATGCCAGGAGCCATGCAGAATCTGACCTCATTGGAGTCATCCCACTGTGAGTGGGGGGTCTTCTTCATAGCTGAAGTGTGAAAGTGAGGTCAGACACAGAGCTCTGAATGCAGGGCCTTATTCCAGAGTTTCATTTTACGCAGGAGCAAAATGGATGTTTTAGGAACTGTCCATCCCCCCCAGCCATTTGGAGGGAATGAATCATCCCAAATATGGGTCACTTTGACAACAAGTTAACCATGAGGCAGCAGTGCCCTCATGGCCAAGAAGGCCAATGGGATCCTGGCTGCATCAGGAGGATGTTGCCAGCAGCTCAAGGGAGGGGATCCTGCTCCTCTACTCCGCTCTGGTGAGGCCACATCTGGAATACTGGGTGCACTTCTGGGCTCCCCGGTATAGGAGGGATGTGAAGCTTCTAGAAAGGTTTCAATGTAAAGTGACAAAGATGATTAAGGGCATTAAGAGCATCTTAAAGAGATTAAGAGCATCTATGTTATGAGGAAAGACTAAGTGATCTGGGCCTGTTTAGCCTACAGAAGAGAAGACTGTGAGGAGATCTGATCAGTATGTAGAAGTACCTGAAGAGAGAATGTAGGGAAGATGGGTCCAAACTCTTCCCAGTGGTGGCCCAAGTGATAGGACAAGGGGCAATGGGAACAACTTGAAACACAGGCAGTTCCATCTTCATGTGAGGAAGAACTTCTTTCTTGTAAGGGTGACAGAATACTTGAATAGGCTGCACAGGAATGTTGTGGAGTCTCCTTCTCTGTACATCTTCAAAACCTGCCTGGATGCTACCCTGAGCCATGTGCTGTAGTTGTGCCTGTTGGAGCAGGGGGTTTGGACTAGATGATTTCTAGAGACACTTTCCAACCTCAACCATCCTGTGATTCTGTGATTCTGTGTGGGACCAGTCCTTCCTTTTGCCTGATATGAATATCCCTTTAGTTTAGCTTTGTGGATAGTACCTAATAAAGTGTAATTCCGTCTATTTCATATTTTCTTTTAAAAGTTTTGAGAGCAGCAAAAAGAAATCTTACTTGCAGAATTCATTGCAATCACAGTCTGCTGGCTTTAGAAGATAGAGAGATTGTGAAATGTTATTCAGCTGGCTCTGTAGGAGTTTGTTTATAGATACCTGTCCCTATGATTTACTTCCCATCAAATTATAATTACTAGTAGCAATTTTAATTGTCATCTCACCTATCTGATAATTGCCTCCATGCTTTTATGAGTTGAGGACTCTGAGTTTGTAGTGAAATCAAATGGCTCAGCTGGTGTTTCATTCTAGTGCTAGTCTTCATTTGCACTATTCAGAACAACCAGAACGACAAAATGTAAACCTGTATGTTTTCAAGTGTATTCTATGGTCTATCATAATTAAGGCTTGCCTCTGGCATTGTGGACTACAGAGAAGTAGCAATATGAGAGGTGGTAGCACACATTAAAAGAAATCAGAGATTTCCTTTCCTGATATGTCCAGACTGTTTTCTTCAAAGGAAACCCTTTAAGACTTTATTAAGTGAATAAAACTTCAGCCTTGGTTAAACCTGTGCCTGTAGACTTCATGAACAATTGCAAAGAACAATCACATTCTCCAGTCTGAGAATATGCAGAACTAGACATTTGAACTTTATGGTGCCTGAAAGAAATGACAGAAATAAATGAGGAACTTGGAATACAACAATAACAAGCACTGGGCATATGGAATGGAAATGAAAAACAAAAGTGATTTTAAAGAGAGGAAAACAGCAACAACAACAAGTAAAACAGTACACATCCCTAAACTTTCTTGCAAGAAGAAGAAATATCTCAATATACCCATCTGTACTTCATGATCACTAAATAAGTCTCTTCTAGATAATAAGTGACAGAAAAGTTTATTTTGTCCATTTTACTAAGAAAGAAATAGTGTTTTGTGCTTTTTTTTAATCCTTCCCATGTAAAACAAAAGGACAAACTGTTCTGCCAGTTAAGCTAGGAGGATCTATCTGCTTCTTGCAGAAGTAGGAAAATAGTCCTTTTCTCATTGCACAGACAGAGCATGAACAAAAGAGTTGAACACACAAGTCCTCTACCTGCTTACTAATGGGGAACTTCCTCAATCTACTTACTACTGTCCTTCGCTATAGAGAAAAAATGGCAAAATTCTCATTCTGGGAAAATCAAGACAAACTTTCTTCTGTCAGCAGCCATTAAGAAGACACACGAGTTTGCAGTTCACAAATGCATGACTTGCCCTAAAATGCATGACTTGACTAAAACAAAGCAATTCAGAGAGCCCAGAGTAGTGAATTCACACATGGAAGAGTGACTTCAGTCTGTACACTTGTCCTGACAGAATACTCATAAGAGCGAAAAGAAGATAATTCAACATTTTACTGATTTTCTCTTCAAACAATAACTTTTACTTTGTAAAGACAGAAAAAAAAAAAGAGAAAAAAATAACTAAACTGAAACTGAAACTAATATAGTTGGTAAAGTCAAGACATCTGTGAAACTGGCTAGAAAAAGCACATGCTTGTCACATCTCAAGTTACATTTTTTTGTTGCTTGGTAACACGCATCAGAATTTGCTTTCATGTTTTATTTTCTTCAGTACCGCTGTTTATAGTATAATTACTCCTGTGACGTCATAATCTCACCATGGAACATCTGTCAAGGGGGTTATCTGCCGAGCAAACGTTCGTTTACAATTCCGAATATTTTGAGTTAATTTACAAAATAAATCAACACTTGATATTTCCTAATCATAAGGATTAGGAAATGGAAAATGCCTTTCTAAAAGGCAATATCTCCTTATCTTCCCAGGGTTCAGGCACACCTGGGAATACTGTAAAAAGAAGGCAAATTAATTCAAAAAAGAAGAAATAAAAAGGAAAGAAAGAGATGGGAAAAATAAGCCATGTGTAAAAGTCTGCCAAGTGTTCCTTGCAAATGATTTTGCAATTAAGAGCTCAGCTTAAAAAATAAAATGAAACAGTATTTCATATTTTCAATATATAAGCTGTACTCTTCTCAGCTTTAAGACTGCTTACTGGAAGTATTTTGTCTACTTCCTCTCCCTGTTCCAGCCCTCAGTCTTAGGCAAATGTCAAGCTTGGAGAAATAATTTCAGAATAATATGATATACCTGATATATACAATATATCTTTATATTGACCTAGTTAATTTAATTCTGTGGCACTGTGAACAGAAGAATCTTGTAGCAATCTTTTACTCAATGGGTTTGGACATCTAGTTTGTTTGAAAGGCTTGTTGTCATAAAAAAAAAAACATAATCAAACATTTGGCTCATGACAAACATGTCATTCAGCACTATATTTCCTGCATACATTACTGCAGAAAGTGTTTATAGTCTGTCCCTACTGTAATGGCATGGCTGGCAGGCAAACTGACTGCTCAGCTTGGCCTGGTGTAAAATTTTAGAGTCACGTTTCAATATCTATAAAGTAACAAATACTTGACTGGACTTGCTGGTCCTATTAGCTATAATGGTGGTGAAACTGGCATTGAATACATAGGAAAAGAATATATTTTTATTAGCAACATCCAATTGAGTTGAAAGCTAAGTGAAAAGATCTAATCCCACAAATTATAAAGTAAATTCAAAAGTCTGTCTTCTACATGAAAGTCTTTGTGTTTAGCAGATTTTGAGAAATATCCCATAAAAATATTTCTTCTTATGACACTAGTGACTTGATGTGAAATGACTTCGAACATTCTTGATATTATTACTGTGTTAAATTAACTGTTAGATATCTCCATTTTCAGTAGCTGTGGCCAAATTATGGGCCCTAAGCTTTAGTCTTACTCTGGCTTCATCAGGGTTGTTTGACTAAATCTATGACATATGTTTTTTTCTTTCAGGAGAAATGTTCAGAGATAAGTTGAGACCATGAGAAGAAAAAATCCAGAGAAGCCAGGCATTCCAGGTTGAGAAGTAAAATATAGAGTATCTTGTGCATTTCAGATCAAAGCAAAGATAGAAAATAACTTTATTTCATATAGACCTGTAGTACAAAAAGCATAACCTTATAGTGACCTGAAACATGTGATAGAAGGTACTTCGATCAAGTTTACAGATGAGGTCAAGTTGTAGGGGTGGGATGATATTCATGCTGCCATCCAGAGAGCCTTGGGCAGTGAGACTAAGATGCTGACAAAGTCCCTGTGATATCCAGGAGAAAACATGTCAGCCGTATTCCAGGACCGCAGCAATGGTGGGAGACATTACACTCTGTTTGCAGTATAGCTTAGAAGAACTGCTGCCAGATTTGTGCCCCCAACACAGGAAAGGCATCTACAAGCAGGAGCAGAGATCCTCAAACCTTTGGGGCTGGAACCATTGCCCTGCGAGGAGAGGATGGAGGGCCAGGCTGATTCACAACACCTCAGAGAAGACCTCAGTACTGACAGGGTGGAAATGGGGCTGGCTCCTCACAGCAGTGCCTAGTATTGTTCCCATCACAAATGGAAACAACAGAGCTTCCATCATCATCACCACGCTCAGAGAAGATGTGGGATCTCCGGCCTTGGAGGTTTTAAGGACTTGAGGGAACACAGTCCAAGGAATTAAGTATAAATTCAGTTTTGGCCTCGTCCTGAGCCAGTTGTTGGACTAGAGAACTCCTGGAGAACTCTTTTCAGCCTCATTGACACCGATTCTGTGACTGATGTGACCAAAGTACAAGAGGGAACATCTGAGTGTGGAAGCATCAGAAGAAATGGCGGAAGCAGGGCTGTGGGCATGGCAAGTACTGATGACATCTCCATTAGCACTTCATCAAGATCACAATCTATAATCTATATGAAACCTTTCCATACAATTTAATTGGGGGGAAAAAAAAAAAGAAAAAAAAAAGAGAAAGAAAGACTGGAACAATAAATAGCCCATTCACATCAGAATCCAGCATATACTTGTCAACCTAAGAAAGTGAAGAGATCTCCACAGTTTGTGTAAAGTACTCCAGTCCAGACTAGCTGGAACTATGCATCCTGCTGTTTGAGGGTATAAGGGCATGACAGAGAATGTGAAAGAGTGAATTCAAGTGTTTTTGCTTTTTTGTTTTGAAGTAAAATCACCTTCCCTTAGTTAAATGATTTTGCTTTGAACTGTACAACATTACTGAAATTTATTGTAGGCAGAATGGCCAGGAACCCCTCAAAATCCCAGGAGACTGCTTAGAAACTAATGATGCAATATGATCTTAAAAATTACAGAAAAGCATTAGACATCAGATTACACAATCTTTCTTCAACACACACAATTTTTCTGGATAGATTGCTATTCAAGAGTTTCCATTCTTAAATCAATACAGTGTGAATGTGAACAGAATATGACAAACAGTCCTCAAATAAACAGTCCTCAAACAAATATTTTTTTTTAATGAATGATTTATTATGTTGTTTTGTGTCTCTAACGATCATATAAAAAAGGCACTCTTGAATGGATCACAGTATTGTCAAAAGGTTGCAGCTGTTTAATGCACTAACAGACCTGTTTAAATGTCGATTAGAATTAGAGGCAAGAGTTGCTCCAGCGATCCTCTAATTAGACTTTATATTTTTAACTTGTTGTGCAACATGGCCACAAAGCAACCAACAAAGACAAGAAAAACAAACATTCAAACAAAGAACAGAGCCCAAAGAAGTGCCACATCATTTCAGTGACCACTCTTTTTTGTTGTTATTTTTATTCTTTCACCCACTAATCTAAACAAATGAGCCCTAACAATGGCATTCTTGCCAAAATCAAAGGAATATCTTGGACTGTAAGATGAGAAGCTCAGAAAAAAAAAAAAAGAATGATACACAGAAGGGAAATTTTGAGATGAAAGTGGTTTTGGTGGCTGAGGGGAAGATAATGAAAATCTTTTTTTTTTTCCCTGCCCAATTCATCATCATCTCCTCTGGAGTATCATTTCCATTGAAAGTGGATTTGCAAAGAGTGTCAAGGCAATGGAATGAGGAACTCCTTACCCCTTGATCCTTAATCCTTCAATTCCTCAGAAACACATTTTCTTTGTGAGAAATTGTGGGCCTCCATCCTAAATTATGGCTGCTCAGGCATGCCATGAGTATTTTTTTTTTCTCAGTAGAAGTTTCTAGTGAAGCTGGAGAGGAAGATTATTTAAAGAAAACATTTGGTTTCTTGGCATTTCATCTGACACTGTGTTGAGAATAGAATTACATTCTGTTTTTGTCTCCATACTTCCCTGAGGGCAGATGGTTTTTCTTGGTACAGTACAAACAAACAAAAGAAAACAAAACAGAAATGTAAAAGGCAAAATTATTCTTTATTCTGAAACTGTTATGCAAGTTTGTTGAAAGGATAGGTAAGCCAAGATAAGCAAAATTTTGCCATTCAACTAGTGGGAAGATAGTGAAGATGTTTGGGACTTCCTCTTTAAGCAAGCTTTCCTTACTCGACCTAAAATCCATTCACTTTCACATCAGGGCGGACATAGCTAGAAAATATGTGTCCTTAGAATTCATTATATCATTAGTTGTAAAATATTTAATGTCAATATTTAGCTCTTTTTTTTTAAATCTCATGCCAACATTTCTCATTTTCTTTTATCTAAGTTGTCTCTGTATAATTGTGACATCAAATATCACAGAATCACAGAATATTCAAGGTTGGAAGGGGCCTCTAGAGATCATCTACTCCAACCTTCCTGCTCAAGCAGGCACACCCTACAGCATGTGGCACAGGGCGGCATCCAGGTGGGTTTTGAAGACCTCCAAAGAAAGAGACTCCACAACCTCCCTGGGCAGCCTGTTCCACTGCTCTGTCACCCTAACCATAAACAAGTTCTTCCTCACCTGGAGACGGAACTTCCTGTGCTCCAGCTTGTGGCCATTACCCCTCATCCTATCGCTGGCCACCAGTGAAAACAGCTTGTCCCCTTCCTCCCTGCACTCTCCCTTCCTGAACTTATACATATTAATCATATCCCCTCTGAGCCTTCTCTTCTCCAGAGAAAACAGGCCCAGCTCACTCAGCCTCTCCTCATATGAGAGATGTTCCAGTCCCTTAATCATCTTTGTCACTTTTTGCTGGACCCTCTCGAGAAGCTCCACATCCCTCTTA
>VZSG01000262.1:444473-456188 GCA_013398315.1 Nothoprocta pentlandii | reverse complement strand
TTTGTCAATTAATAAAATAATTATAATAACTCACAGAGATGCCCACAAAGTTTACCGTAAGTACACTATAAGTAACAGATAAACAAAAGATTTATAAAGACATATTATATGTGTCTATATAGAGATATATGTCGTCTATAGCTTCAATAATTGAAGGAGTTAATGTGAGGATATTTATTACACCGGTAACAACTCTAAATCGGCTATGTCAAGCTTTGTTCATTTAAAATTTAGGTGAGATACACTCTTTATTTCATTATAAAACAAAACAAGTAAAGATAGAATAATAGCTTACTTCAAGCCAGAAGTTACTAAGGTGTAGGGAGCAAAGGTTGAAGATTTGCTTCTATCTCCTACAAGAATATCATTTCTGAATATAGACCTGATTCATTGAAAGGTGGCATTATTATTTCAGTCCAAATGTCTGACCACAAGACAGTGCTTATACGATTCTTGTTGCCCTAATAATGCAGAAATAGCTTAGAGGATGGTGCCAGATTCAAGACCAGAAAACTCTCCTTTACAGAAAGCTGACCAACAGAAAATTACATATTATAGCTTGTCATCGGGGTAATAATCTCTCGTAAATGTGACAACACTGAAACTGTATATACTGAAACAATAATGGAAACTGTCACTTGTGAGGGTGTCAGAGCCCTGGCACAGGCTGCCCAGGGAGGCTGTGGAGGCCCTTCCTCTGGTGGTCTTCCCAACCTGCCTGGATGCCGCCCTGTGCCCCGTGCTCTGGGTGTCCCTGCTGGAGCAGCAGGTTGGACTAGACGATCTCTAGAGGTCCCTTCCAACCTTAATCATTCTGTGATTCTGTGAAAATTCAGAAAACTTTATAAGTCAGTTTAACATTACACTGTTTTTAAGCTCACTATCTCCTTACGTTGTGATGCTCCTTATTCTCTGTTCACATAATCATTAAGCTACCAAGCAAAAGAATATCTTCTGTAAAGTCATGAGTCACTCCTACATAGTACTTTGCAGATCAAGGTGAAAGAATAGCATTGCCTTATAGCATGGGAAGTGTTACAGAACACAGAGGTTTTAAGCAAGCCCATACAAACTGCAAACAGAGAGACAAACAATAGCTCCCACACTGAGAAACCAAAAATATTTAGGTCAACTCTAAACGTGAAAAAAAAAAAATAGCATTTGGGCCACTCTTACCCCAAACATGAATAATGGAGCTGAGACTATCCTAATTAAAAACAAACTAACAGGTCAGTAGTAACTATGTGTGGTCACTGCCATTCCTCATTGTTTCCAAGACAACAAAAGAAGTCTATGAAACTATGAAACAAAGGAAGATTATGAAACTATGTGAATTAAGAAATATCTTGCTTCATACTTGGAGTGAGGTACAATGCTATAGTTTAAAGAGAGTAGGAACTATCCTTGCCTTGCCTTGTCCCAAGGACCTCAGTGAGCTTCACAACCTGACCAAGGCATCTTGCCCTGGGACCCAGAGGCACTGCTTTTTCATTCTTCTCTTCAGTACTTGCTCTTTCCACAGCTCTAATCGGTTTTAATCAACTGTTGCAGGAAAATGACATTTTGATTCAGTGACTGCCACTGGCTGATGTTTTAGGTCATCTTCTGCTCTTCCACAAGACATGAGAAGAAAGAAGCTGACAACCTCCAACTGACCAGAGTTTTAGCAACACAATAATCATCTTATCATTGCAAAAAAATATATATATATTTTTTAATATGGTTTTTCATACTGCTGTTGTGAGGTGAAAACTAGTAGAATCAAATAATAAAGCAATTGTAAATGTAGGAAGATTTTGCAAAATCCATTTCTTTCTCCTCCAGAGTCCACAATGTAAGCAAACCAAATGTCCCCTATGGAGATCTGCAAGCTAATTGTCATTAAATTGGAGGTACTGGTATGACCATTGGAGGTTAAAAAATTCTTAATTTTTTTATTGTCACTTATCACACGTGGTCAAGAAATGCAAAACCAACAAAAAATACCGTATCTGTTCACTTGAATATTTTTAAATTAGGGCTTATATTGCAAATTTATCAATTTCATGCAATTATAAAACTTTAAAGATAGTTGTGCTTCAGTTGAACAAATAATTTGTGAGCAGTATTTTTGTTTCAAAATGTTTTATTTCATTTATTTTAGAAATAAATTAGCAAGTTACTATGCTGAAAAGACATGTGACAGAATTTTCTGAGCTTAGATTTTTGAGAAGTCATTTACTTTAGCTGTAATTCATGCTCATTCTAAAAATATTTAACGATCCTTTTGCTGATAATGAATATCATTTATCTTAAATACTATCATTAAACAAAAGGTGGATAAAATAACTATTTAAACAAATCTGTGAATAGCTGTGAAGTTTTTCTGTTGAAAAACTTGAAATGAATGTGCAGTTAAAAATAAAAATAAAAATGTAAATGAAAATGTAAATATAAATGAAATTGAAAATATAAATAAAACAGACAAACTATGTAAAAGGAGCAAGACCTTGTTCTATGGAAAAGTAATTATATTTCCATAAATGTCTCAACTATTTGCCAGTTGCTCTATTAAATGGATTTTTATTTGTAATTTCTGGATTTCAGAAATCATTCATCTTCATTTTGTTATTACCTCTCATAGTCCTAGAAGCAGTTGTTGTTGACAGCATGGGCTTGCCAAAGTTTGACTTGTCCCATTTCCAAGATAATTTTATGAGCAATATTTCTGTTCCAGTATCAAACTATACATATATGACATTTCATTTGGTTCTCCGTTCTATCCTCCAGATGAAATAGAACTTTGTCTTCTTTTGGAAGATGGACAGAAATATGATACCAGCTTGGTAATCCAGGAGGAGAGCTCAAAAGAGGAATTTTTGAATAGTTAATTTGAATACCATTGCATATTTTACTACAATATAAAGCTACTGTATCTTGTTAAATTTGTCTATCAGTTCCAGTAAGAAATTTGCAAAATAATTTTCTGTTTCAGCCTAAAGAAAGTCAAATAATTTATTATAAAATAGTCTTCTGTTTAAATGTGTTTTAAACAAAAATTGTGGATTTTTGATCAAATTAATGTTTCATCTGATTTTAAATTTGAAAAAAATGAAAATTTTGAATTTGAAAAAGTATATTTTCCATATTCTCAACATTTTTCATTAAAGAAATATTTTCCAGATCTTTAGCACTGTTACTTTGCTTCTATTCATAAACAACCAGGTATAGAATTAAACTGATACAGTATTAAACAATTATATTTACCTTTTAGAGACAACCAATAACCTAGCTGATATGTTTTCATATACACAGGACCATATGTTTCACAGTGACCTCCCCACAAACATCAAAAAAAAAAATTATATATATATATATTGCAGATTTGTCTAAATATTTGTCTCTATTTCTCCAAGATTCAAAGATTTTTTCAAAATAATATGAAATGAGCCAGCCTATCAAAATTTATCTAAGTTATTTATTGGCATCCTTGTACTCAATGTATAAGCACTGGCATTTTCTTTCTAAATGCATTTGGAGCCTCAACTTTAAACCTCAGAAGTCTCAAAATTCATGAGTTAGAGTTGAAATTAAAATAAAGGCAAACAAACAAACAACGCTTAATATGAAAACAAAACTTTAATATGAATTGATTAATATGAACAAACAAAATTTTAGTATGAATTATGATCTTTGAAGAGCCGCCAACCTCCAGATTCTACAAACTGAGGATCTCTCCTGGATTTCAGTCTCATTGAAGTCACAGGAAAGCTCCTGAAGTATCTCCTGAGGTTCCTTAGCTTCAGAATGAGAAGAGAGTGTTATCTTTCTCTGGGCACATCCCAGAGATGCATGCATGATGCATGCAGAGATGCAATGATGCATGTATAAATCCAGAGAAATGTCAGGGTATGTCTACTTCATGTAGAAGTAAACTAATTCTTCTAATAAATATGATTCTGTTCCAGCTCATTTTTTGGCCTTTTTAAAGAAGATTTACCATTTACATGAGTCTTGAAGTCAAATAAATATTTAAATAGAGTCTTATTAACATTTCTCAGTAATACAGCATTCTCAGCAACATGCTAGTCATATATATTAAGTGTTGTTCTTGAGATATATGAAAAAGTCTCTCGAGGAGTGTATTCTTCACTCTGTATCTTTTTTTTTTTTTTTTAATGCAACATTAAAAAGGGGGTACTTTGTTCAAATTATTGCCTTAAAAAGAAATTTTTAAAAAATCCTCACACTTTGTATCATTTTCTAGCTATTATTCTTATTCTTATTCTTATTCTTATTCTTATTCTTATTCTTATTCTTATTCTTATTCTTATTTAGAACATTTCCTTATAAAGATGTATAGTTTGAAGAAGATTTAGGTTGAAAAAAACTTAGTCCAGTCTGTCTTTTTTCCTCCAAAATGTTACCTTGACACAATAACATTATAACCTATTCCCATTAATTAATACAGGTTATTGTGGATCCTGTGTCAGATAGTGTAACACTGCGTTGATGTTTATCCAGCTTTTCTGTGACTGATCAAACATTTCCAGAAGATATTTCTTCTCTTATCCTTTCTTCCTTTCTCCAAGAAACATACTCTTTCTCAAAATAATGTTTTTCTTTTTCTCATAATCTTGATGGGCACAAAGTTCTTTGGGTTATTTTGTTCTTTTTTTTTTCAATTAAAATATGCAATTACTTTTCATAAAAAGACACCGTGATTTTTTTTTTCCAAGTAATTCTTCAAAACGTGTATATTTTTCTCTTCTGTATCATAAACAACATCTGATGCACTCCGTGAGTTTCAGAAAGACTTATCTTTTGTGTGTATTATCACTTTGGAAGCCTATCATTGGTTATTCTGTGCAGGGGGTCACACTCCTCCTCTGCAGCACCTCAGTGCTACCGTTTGAATTTTGTGAAGATCATTTTTCTGTAATCTTATTTTCAGACCTGTCAGAGGCTTTGGACATAAGCTTGAAACCCAGCAGTGCCTTCTTCACAAGGAGTATCCTCCAAAGGCAGACTCCTTTCTCAGGATTAGGGTGAGACTTGGTATTAGAACCAAAGATTTCAAAATAGGGTAGAAGGGTAGATCGTGTATGAGTAGGGTCGGCATTTGAGAGGCCTAAGAAAAAGGTGAAAAGAAAACTGTTCTATTAATAAACTTCATGACATGTAACAGGAATATCAGATATTTTTGAAAGCAAAGTAACCTTAATTATAATTTTCCTGCTATGATTAGCAGAGAAGTATTAGAGTATTAGAGAGGTATAAATATCCAAATCTTACGGGCTGCTCAGAAATCATACCATACAATTAGATACAATACAAATCTCTAGCACCTGGTGATATGTGGCCAAAGGTGAGACCAAAGAGCAGCAGGGAAATATCGGCACCCCTAAAAAGTGTCCCACTGGGGAGTCAATCTGGAGAGAACAGGACTTTCAGCATGTCCCAAAAGCCTCTTAAGCGATAAGGAAATACACCCACAGCAACACATTTACATGAATAGAAAATCTTTCACTTCAGTGACTTTTAGAATGATTTTCACCAAAGAAAGTGATTTTCGAATTAAATCCTAACACTACATTTCTCAGTTAAAACAGTTTTAATATGAGAAATGGTTATTAAATCTTAAAGGCCCTTTGAAGGAATAAAACTTCTGAGGATTTGGCCAAGGCGTGTGGGTCAGCCTTGAATGAATGAGAAGACACGTTCAAGCTCAGCTGCAGGCTAAACTGGAAACAAAATCCTCATTTAGCATCATAAACAGTTCTGGTAATTTTGTCTTCCAGAAGAACACGTCCTTCTCTCAGCTGCTCTAACATGAAAGCACACAATTCCTGCTTTAGGGCAGTGCTCTCCATTTGAGCTTTACCAATGTCGGAAAATAAAGAACAAGAGAGCTATGCATTGACTGTATGTCTGACTGCAGACTTCAGAGAATGTACATTAACAGATCTGACCGCCAGAGTGGCAGACAGATCTTAAGAGCAGGGCCAGAGAGAAAAAAAAAAAATAGTTCCTAGAAATGTAATTAGAAAAATAAGCAGACAATATACGAACATTTATTAGTGAATATTGTGAGAAATTAATTTAGCTTTTTTAATCAAAATAAAAAGATTCTGTCTAATAAAGTTGTTTTAGAATAAGAAAATATTTGATTTCTAATTTTCAAGGGCCAAAAATCTAACTGATCTATCATGCCAGAATCCCATCTCTGAATGTTTGCATGTGGAGAGGATGATAGTGTTTCCAAAACAAAGCAAAATTACTGAAAAAGATTGTTTTTTTTTTTTTGATGATAAAAAAGGAAGCCAAAAAACATCTCTAACAAAATAAAATCTGTTTATGGAAAAAATTTGATGAGCTTGTCTGTTAAGTTAATGACCTCACACATTGCAGGGCATTAGAACATAATACCGGAATTAAAACTGACTTAAGTAAATAAATACATAATAATTACATCATAATAATAATTACATAATAAATACATTCAGTTCTAAAACTGAACTCTGAACAAGACAGCAATTTCAAAACATACTCAGAAATCTAAATTCAAAATAAAATTTTATTCATCAAGAAAGAAGATGAAGATGAAACTAGATCAAGTGTCAAAAACTTGAGACTTCCAAGAATATGATCTTTATTTCTACTTCCTGCCAAATTATCATGTAGGGAGGCTAAAAGCCCTGAATTTGTGTACATGATGATGATTCACTATGCTGATGGTTGGGGAGGCCCCAGAGGTGGTCCCCAGGCCATATCGCAAGCCACTAAGCCACTTGCACTGCTTGCAACCTCATTAAAGTGTCATGATCCCAACACATTTCATGGAAAGACATTTGTTCAGACCATCCTGCAAGCTGCTCTTCTCTCAATAGCACCTTCCTGTCCCCTTGTTGTGGCACAGCCAGGACAGCGGAAATGCTTTGGTGTTGCACTAAGCACACAACTCATTTACAGTGACTAGTGGCAGTTCAGGGTAGCTTTGTGACTTACAAGTGTTTGACCTCTTCAGATAAGAGTTAATTTGCAAATTCTGCATGCTTGACAATCCTGCCTTTGAAGGCAGAGAAAACAGCTACAGCTGCTGATGCAGGTTGCATAACCTTCTGCTGAAGAGGAGGTTATGTCAGCAAATCACTACACCTTTCTATGGCAATGTGGGTTCCTCACCACCAGAGAGTGATTCATGGTAAGAGTCTGCAAAGACTGGTCTCAAGATGAAGCTCTTTGAGCCAAAGTCCTAGATCTTTAGCAGGGTTTGGGCCAGGCCTATTACTCCTGGCAGAAAGGAAGGCCACACACTTGTGCATGGATGGAGAAAGATGAAGAAGTGACAAGCACTGAGGTGCAACAACATGTGCAGATGTGTCTTTTGGCACTAACACCCAGATCAACAGATACATGTGATGACTTGGCTGCAAACAGAGTCTTGGTTTCCTCTGAAGCTCTAATACCTTTCACAGCATTTTTTTGGTCCTACCCCAAGAGGTGCCATCGCCAGTGAGGGAAAGGAAATGAAAGTCTGACAGCAGTTTTGGAACTTGAAGATTTAGCCCAGCACTGTCTTGTATGTTCTCCAACTGTTACCATATCAAAGGCCAGTCTTTTTTTCTTTTCTGCAGAAAGATAGTGATGAACCTGAAAGAGGCCAAGAGGTAAAGAAAGACCTCTAAAAGAAGACAACCAGAGACAAAAAGGAAGACAATCACAGACCAATGTAGAGATGCCAAATCCATTAGTTTATTGGTGGTACCACTAGATGGTATCCATTCTCCAACTTTCACATTTTTTTTCCTATTGTTTGGTTAACACATACTGGCACAAAAGCACTCATATTTATCCTAAATATATTTAATGCATTACATTGAGGGTTAATCTAATTATATAAGTAAATGCATACTTTTTTTTTCCCTCTTGTGTTAGGCCTTTTATTCATGACACACAATACAGAAAGAAGCAAGTCATTTTATGCATAGTGTCTGTCCCAGCTACTTAGTGCAGAACTTTCTATTCAGGAATAGGAGTGCTGGTTTAATGGCCTGGTCTGCTAACATCATGTTTCAGCCTCTGAGCACTTCTACACAAGAGCCTGGTAAACATGCAACCTAAGGATGACACATGGCTGTGCTCTGTAAAGCAATAAGTGTGTGAACACTTTGAACGCTTTAGCATTTGACTAGCTGCAGGGAGTCTAAAAACACCTTCTAAACCTAATGTCCACGAGTTAAATGCAAAGTAAGGAGCCACAAATAAAATCTTTACTTTCTTAGTAGAGATTAGCTAAAAGAGTGATTGTTCAACTGGTTTAGATTACAATGAGCCTCTAGAATTTACTGGCTAATCTAGTAACAGGTGGATTTTGTTTATTTTTCATACTTTACAGGGAGATCCCATTTGGATCTAGCTCTAAATTTCACTAGGCTTTCAGTTTCTTTGGCTTTAATGATTTTGCTTGTAAAGTAGCTCTTTACATTCCTTCATCTTAAAAGCAGCATAAGGAAAGGCTCTGTCATTCTAAGTTATTACAATTTTCTCTTTTGATTCACAGTGTAATTTTTTTCAGACCTTTAGCACTTACCACAAAATGATAGAGTGTACATTTTCTGAAAAATGTTGACCTGAAGTTATCTAGGCTCTTTATTATCTTGTAGCTGTGTTTTTAATACTTCTTTCTCATGTATCTAAATGTGATTTTAACCTGTGCTTTACTTTCCATTGCTAATGGAAGCCTGGAGTCAGACAGTAATTTGCTTTACAAATGTATGTTTTTCATAATAATAAAATGATGAGAAGAGTTAATCTGTCTGTTTTTCTGGCAGTATAGTAAGAGACTCTTTAATCCTCACTGCCTTTCTGAGTTCTGTGACACTTATACTAGATTCAGCAGGAAACAAGCAAAAGATATCTTGGGAGGAGAGGAGAGGAGGGGAGAGGAGAGGAGAGGAGAGGAGAGGAGAGGAGAGGAGAGGAGAGGAGAGGAGAGGAGAGGAGAGGAGAAAAAGATGCAACCACTACGTGTGACCACTGCTTTGCTAAAGTCATAGGAAGGCACTAAGCCTTCGTTTCTGAAAACATAGGACTTTCTCCCTATGGATTGGACAGAAAGAGATCAAACCCTTGCATGAACAGCATTATTTCTGTGCAACTCACTAATAACCTGGAATATAAAGAAACCAATCACCTGGAATATAAATAAAATTATAGAACCCCTGGTGGTGTTTGATTCTAGCAAGCTAGGCAGAAGGAAAGTTTCACAGAGAAGCATCTGTCAGAGCATGATGTTATGTTTAGGTTAGAGATCCCCCTAAATGTTCTGGGGTTCTTGTGCTTAGAATTTATCTTATTTTAGAGTTCAAGTTTTTGTATGCAATGCCTTGTGTGTGCATATATCACATTGAGCACACACAGCATAGAGGTGCTCTGTTCTAAACAAGTATTCCAAACTTGGAGAGTTTACGAGCAACTAGGTTTCATTTCTGGAGCACATGGAGAATTTCAGAGCTCAGAAAGAGTTTCAAGCTGTTCAGTTCTTTTTTGTCTCCAGCAGAGTTCCCTGTGGAATCATCTGTGATCTGGAAGATAGTGTAACAGCTACTCGGTATTTCAAATGATTGAGTATAATCGTCTCCAGAATACAAAAATTTTCCTCAATAGATTTGAAATATATATATTTTGAAGTATAGTTCAGTTTCTTGTCTTCAGTGTATTAACGTAACCAGACATATGGTGGCCCTGAAATACTTCTGTAAATCATGGAGAATCAAGTTTCCTGTGTGGTACATAAAATACATGAATTTGTTCTGAAAATAGAACATATCTTAGTGCCTGAAAAAGAAAAAAAAAAAAGTCAGCTTGTGAGATGACTCACATAACAACATTAACTATTTATTGTTAATTATATATTTGCTGTCCTGACAACATACAAAACAGGGAGGAAAGAAAAACGTCACACAGAAGAGCAGACTGATATAACATTCAGAATTCACATTATTCTGAGGACTTGTTTGACCTGTAATCATCTGTCTTAGACTTTTGCTACTAATTTCACAGACTGAAAATCACATACTTGCTTAACTGCAAGCTTATATTCGTGCACCACAAAGTCAGAGCGAAAAGAGACCCAAGAAGTAAATGGTGTCATTCAAGTGTCTCTGTCAGGTGAATACTGACCCTAGGACCTTAGCGGGAGGGTGATGATTTATGCTGGCTCTGAAAAAAGTTATGAGAATATGTGACAGTGATAAGTGTTAACTAGGCAAACAAACCTAGTAAAGAGGCTAACAAGCTTAGTTACACAATATCACAGAGAGGCTGAGGTTGGAAGAGGCCTCTAGAGATCATCTAGTTCAACCCTCCTAGGGACACCTAGAGCATAGGCCACACGGAGGTTTTATCCCTGTAATCCAGGCAGGTTGTAAAGATCTCCACAACCTCTCGGAGCAGCCTGTTCCAGTAGCCTGTTACCTATAGCCTAAATAGCCTAAATCCAACTCATTTAAAGACTACGTGTTCACCAAAGAAGCTAAAATGCTTTCACAAGCTTAGATGAGCAAAAGGCATGCTCTGAATCTTTTTCCAAAATTATGGACTCCTTTGAAAGCAAGACAATTTTTTCCTCTCAATCTGGCTCCTATGAGAAAATAAATAAAACAGAAACAAATGAAAAACAACAACATTTTCTACATGGGGCTGATGAAACCTTGGTTCCTCTTAATTTGCAAGTCTGTATTGGATTCTCTGATGTCTAATAATATGCAGTCTCCAGTTAAAAGTTTGTGTACAAATGGGTTATTTATGGAAACAGTCTTCTGTGATTTTCTTCTGACAACAAAGTTGCAGCTTCCCGTGGAAATTTTGAAGGTAGCATTTGTCATACTCAAATTTGCCTTCCAGCTTCAAAAGGTAGGTTCACAAAATTTTCAAGCATGTTACGTCCGCAAGGCTTCCAATTCTCTTTTTCAAATGTGGTTAAAATTGGCTAGTGTGTTTTAAAATTCATGAGATAGATGTTCAGACTGATGTAGAAAGACACAGCTAGGCACATGCGTAACATGATATTTTTTTCCATAGGTTTATAGATTGATTATAGACAAGACTAGACGTAAAAGTTGTTTTAGTTATTTAGAGGATAACTTCAACTACAGAACACAGAACAGGCAACTGCCCTGCTTCCGTGAAAGAGACTCAGAGTTTACTGTATGCTGGACATCTGTACACATTTACTTAATATAGACTGCTAGGCATTATAAAAATGCAGCTCAGACTCTGATGAACAAAACATTTATAGCTAGTACAAGACTGTGAATAATTTTTTATACAGGAAAAGAGGAAATAAGAAGGAGGATACAACATGTCTATTTATTTGTTTGTTTCCCTGGAGAGGGGAGCTATGCCTACATCTTTGTGTTAAGCCACAGCTACACCTCCTTTGTATTATTTTTCCTTTCTTTCTTTCTTTAAGCTGTTTATTAGCATATATATCTTTTACAAAATTCTTCCTCAGCTGAACAGATGAGACTTCTATGCTCTGAAATCAATGTAAATTACTCTAGACTTTTTCCAAATAACTGTACCAAATGCAAATAAAATTCTAGAATTTAGTATGGGCAGCTATGCAGGATAGTTTTAGTCTTAGAATTTGGAGGAAGGGGAAGAGCGTGTTTTGAGATTCACACTAAATTGACATTAAATTCACACTAAAAACACTATCCATATATGTAT
>VZSG01000262.1:418485-444378 GCA_013398315.1 Nothoprocta pentlandii | reverse complement strand
TTTTGTGACTTGCTTCTTTTCAGAAAAAAAAATGTTTTATTTTCCCCATGTGAACAAACTACCTATCTTTTCTTTCGTATTATTGTAAGTTAAAGTAACATGTTTCCATATATATATGAAAGAAAATTTGCTTCACAAAAAGGAGACAGTACAAGAACTTATTCATTACATTTTAGCCTATATTTGCTTCATGAGAAGTTTACTCTGACTTACGGCAGAGCCCTGTGTCTTACATAGATTTCAAAAATTCTTCATTTTCAGCTAAAAGATTAAAATGTCTAGAGGAATTGCTTGGCCACTTACCATCTGTATTTTTTTAAAGATAAATAATACTGCCAGGTGATCCAGGGCTTCCAACAAGGAAACAATTTGTATGCTGAGTTTTAAAAGGGAGCTGACTGCACGCCAGCCACAAATAGTCTGTACTTATCTGATATATTACTCCTGAAATGGATAACTTGACACAGCTTAAAGAGAAGATGAATATTATGGACCACACAGACTTTAAAAAGTCAAGCTGTACTCTCCCTGTCTCTAAACAAAGGTGGGATATTTCACCCTGATATATTTCAGCCCTGTGCCAATGTTTCACTCCACCACATCTACCAAATGCAGCCTGAGGGTGTCAACAGCGTGTATTAAAAACAATACTCTTGTTTTGGCGTTCACTTAAGGTTGTTCATTGTTTTTAGGATGGGATGTCTAAAGATCCCAGTTAAGATTAGAGGACAAAGAGCATAAATAGTGTACAGATTGAAAAGACCTGACTGCTAGGTCAGTATCACAAATATATATCTCCAAATTTCAGTTGCAGTACCTGCATTGGTCTACAAAAAGGCTCTTATACACACAAAATACTAAAAAGAAGAGATGAGATGATCTGCACATCAGTTACATGAAAGATGAGATGGCTTCCAATGCAAGATCTTTCTTTAATCTAACCGATAAAGACCTAACAAGATACAACAAGTGAAGCTAGACAGATTCAGACAAGAAATATTAATTACATTATTAAGGAAGGATGATTAAACACTGGAACAATGTAAATGTCTGTGGTAGAGATGTCCTTAATTGAAGTTACACTGTAAAATCTAGTCACAGTCATCAAGAAGTATGGGAGACACATGCTGGATGTTTGCTATGAAGAGATGTTCTAATCCCCCAAAGAAGATACAAAGTGATGTATGGTTGTCTATGAAGCATATTTTCAGGAGGTAAGACTAGGTCATCACAGTGGTTGTGTTGTCCAAAGCTCCTAGAATAATAGACTGTCTTTACCCTATCTACAATCTGTCTGAGAGTAAAGTGCTCAGAGGACTCAGAAAGATGAAATAGCTTCTTCATGGTCAAAAATAGGGCATTACCACCTGGACCTCCTCTAGACCTCATTTCTCTTTGCTCCTAAAGGGGAAGGTTCTCATTAGACCATACTGCCAATATCTGTGGTTTGCAACACATGTCTACATGTGGAATACTTGCTTTTGATTAAAATTTTTCATCATTCCAGTAATTAGACTCCCATACATTTCAGTTTAGAAAGTGGTCAAGATCTGTTGTTAACTGATTTCTAAACCATTGCTAACTGTGTCCAATTCGGACTCAGTAGTTTGTTCCCAAGCAAATTAACTACATTCAAATGCACTTCTATCCTTACTCCTTTAAGTGAACCTGTAACGTCTTTCTCTGACATTCAGACACTTTTAGGAACAGTGTTGTGAGACTATAATTGCTTCAGATATCATGTTTAAACACAAAAGAGTTCTTAATGAAGCCTGATAATCTAAATATTAAGATAGCATATTGATTCTTAAGAGAACTTAAGATTCTTAAGAAAAGATTCTTAAGAGAATCTTTTCTATGTCCTCGGCCTCTGCTGGCTCCTAATGTGAGCTCCCTTTCTCCTCCTATATTCTGAAATATCCTATAGACTAAGATATCATAGAATCATAGAATCCTTAAGGTTGGAAAGCTGTTCTAAGGTTGTTTAGAGATTATCTAGACTAACTCGCCCTGCACAGGCAGGGTCACCTAGAGCATGTGGCACAGGACGGCATCCAGGTGGGTTTTGAAGATCTCCAGAGAAGGAGACTCTTGGTGACTGGCCCTCTCGCCCTCACTGTTAAGAAAATTTTCCCTTAGTTCCTGTAGAATTTTTGATGCTTTAGTTTGTGGACATTTCCTCTAGTCCGATTGGTGGCAGCCACTGGAAAGACATATTTATGGGCATCGCAGGAATGCTACTCTTTGCAACTGTGGCAGTTTAAGTTAAATTGCATTGACAAGGGCCTAATTCTGATGTTTCACAAAAAAAATCCCTTCCAAAATGCTGTTTATGAACACCATAAAATATCAGTAAATTTCTTTTGTGCAAGTAGTGGATTTGACAAGAAGGATAATACCCTAACAGGGAACCTTAACCTCTCCTGTTACACCAATAGAGGCTCCAATATATTTTTTCAGGGCTATTTCAGCAGTCTTGACTACACAGTAGTGTAGGCAAGGATCTTCATGTGGATATGTTTACATAGCATCACTGTATTCCCTTCAAGGGAACACTTCAGATGAATAATGTAGACTTGTCTTAACAAGGTCCTTCTCTAAAGGCTCCAGGAAAAGTCTCCTATGGAGACACACAGAGCACATTAGCCAATAAGATCTTCCTGTTGTTAAAATATGTGTTATTTTGAAACTAATTTCTTTTGCTGACTTTTGCTGTTGTTAGAAATGACTTTTCCAAACCCTGCTTTGGATGAAATGATAGAACTTCCCTTTAGATGAAACTTTCCACTTAAAGAGGTTCCACACTAGAGGAAAAGTTAAACTAAAAGTTAAACTGACCCCCGCCCCCTTCCCATTGTTGACCTTCAAACAAAAGAATAATAAAAATGTCGAGGAGTATATTTTTGTTCTTTGTGCTTAAACACTCAGGGAAGAGTGAGTGAAAGGAAATACAGGCTCACTTCCTCTTTTTTACAATCTTGCACGTTAGATGATAGGTAATGTGTGGATAAAACCTAGTGTCTATTATAGCCCACAGAGAGCTCCCCATGAATTTTTCTTAGTGGAATCTGTCCTGCAACAGCAAGGACATCCTCACAGCAACCAAAGACAAACTTGGATAGATGTTTCACTCTTAGTTTTCATGAATTGCTTGCAGCACTTTACAAACTCAAAGATTCTATGTGGGTGGCATTCTGCACTTGTATCCTATTAAGATGAATCATCACAGCAGTGATAAATGAAGCTCTGTGGGAGGACTATAAGCTTGTATCCATTTTATTGCAGCACACTGGGCTTTGCTAAAGAACTAAGTTGACTGTTGTGGGTAATGCATGTAAAGCTTGAGCAACAGAGGGTGACTGTTTTACCTGGGTACATCTGTGGCCAGAAATGGTGACTCACAATCTGCTCTCTTCTCTCACTTTTGATATGGCACCAGATACCCAGTCTCATTGGGCACCATGCTGACTGTCATTTTAGCAGTTCAGCTAAGCAGTCTGCTATGAATTAGCCTGTCACGCAGGTCAGTACTCCCAAACTCACCGAAATTTTCGTACCCTTAAAATTCCCAATGAAACTTCCTAGCAGTACAGATCTTCTGGAGTTTCACTCCAGTTCTTCTCTTTCTCCCAACTAAATCATCCCACAGCTTCTCCTTAAAATCCACAAGCAACAATCAAAGATCAAAGAGCAATAAAATGAACTTAAATGTTTTCCATTCACACATGCTTCAATTTCTTCTCCCTTCTGGAGTTCTTTAACTTGTTTTCCTTCTTTCAGATGCCAGCCATTCAGTGCTGCCCCAAGAGCAGATGTCAAAGTTCCTACTCTTATCTTTGCACTGCATTTCTTCTATTCTTACTTGCTGTTTCGAACAACTCAGATACTTCCAGACATCTAAGCACTGCTGCAAAAATAATCAACTTTTGACTTCCATTAAGCTCCCTCTTTGCAAAGGAGTTACATTAGTCTCTGCTTCCCAGCCCTATAAAGGCTTTTGATAAGATTATTGATGTAACTCTCTTGAAATAAGGGGAATGACCCAGGCTCAGTAGAGCCAAGACCTCTATTAAAAAGTTGAAAAATGGTGCTAGTAAGGTTTTACATATTTCTCCACGCTTCCTATCCTATCCTATTCTAATGTATGTTTTCAAAGAAGCTACACAGTCTTGGTGGCACCCAGGGGTACTGTTTCTTTTTTTCCCTTTGTCTTTTCTTATATGCATATGATTGTAAATGGTTTAATCTAGTTTGAAAAAACCTACATGGATGCAAGTTACAAAAATAAATCCTAAGTTGCTTCAGAACCTGCTAAGCATTTACCATTATTTCTGAAAATAAAGATTTTTCATTTAAGACACTGGAGAAAGAACATTTTCCATATGGCTTTTCTTCCACACCAGAGGGACTTCTGTCAGCTTCCAAATATGCATCCATCCCTTTGTGTCTGCACTGCAAAATGAAGCCAGAATATGTTCCTTAGCTGCTCAGCAAAAAAAAAAGGGGTTTTTAGCTTTTTTTTTCCTCCCCACAAACTGTTCTTATGACAAAATATCTTCCCTATGGATCTAGTCAAGTTCCTTTTTTATGTAATGACAAAAATTTCCAAGTTATGCTACTTTTTCTTCTTCTTTTTTTTTTTTTTCCCCCCTCAGGATAGGTACACACTCATTCTCAAATCAGAGAGTTCTTACTCTCTGACATACACAGAATATGAAAACTAGACCACCTCCAAAGCTTTGTGGAGAGGAGAAACTAGGTTTCTAAATACCTCAGTGAAAATCTCAACACCAGATTTTTGCAGATGATTACAATGCATAGAGCTTAGTGCACCCATAAACAATTTTTTAGCTTTTCTGAAGAAGAAGAACAGAAATGTTAAACGAAACATATGGATGAAAAGAGTTTTCTGGGCACCTCAAACATGAGTTTGCATTTCTGGGTAATTTGTACACATATAAATTTTTCTTCAAAAAATTTTGAAGAAGACCCAAGAAAAATAAATTTGCACATGTGGTACTGAAAAGCGAGGACTGTTAAACTTTTTTGGCACCTAAGGACGACCATCATAGTAATAAAACTTATTTTATTCACTAAACTCACAGCATTCATTGTCTAACACTGCTTATTTGAGGAACTACATCAATATCATGGGGCTGTACATAAGAATGTCAAAGACTATAAATTGTCAGTTCTGCTCAGAAGACATAGCTCCATTAATGGCAGATAGCAACAAGGAGATTTTATAGTAGTATATAAAAGTGGGAAATATGGGACAAATAGCGAGTTTGAGCTACCCTTCAGGGCAGACTGTCAGGTCTCCATGTCAAACAAGACCTTCCATGAAAAAGAAGGCAGTATATAATTTTGCACAGGTATTTAGGAGTCTAAAGTAATTTCTATTTCCCTCAATTTCTAAATAAATTATGATTATCTGAGTCTCTAAGTCCTAGTTCTTTTCCATGACAGGAAAGAAGCAGGGGAAGCATGGTGGTTTACATGGTGGTTTGTTCTCATCTGATATTCAAAGGAGTTTACCTATATCTTGGTGACTTAAAGAAAGACAAAAGCCAAAATCTTGCACCGAACACAAAACAGACCCTCTAGGGTTATTTCATACTATGGTAAAATTTATCTCTTAGGACTTTTTTTTTTTGATTTTGTTTATTTTTATAGCACTCCACTATTTCAGAAATACTCATAAATTGTCATACAATCAAACTATGCCAGAAATGACACCTTTTTTGCCTGTGACTGATTCCAACCACAGAACATAAAAGCCTATATCTACAAATGTCGGTATAGCAGTGCACCAGATGAGATTTCTCAGGAATTTTTCTGCTTTTCAGGAATGTTTCTGCTTTTGATGTGATCTCATACTGGTAAAAGATGACTAGGAAAAAAAAAAAAAGTTCCCCTTCACCCTCTAACCTCACCCCCCAAATGGGAAGACTCATATCACCAAAGGACCAAATCTTTAAAGCCGATAAATGCTTTCCTTGTATGCTAGCTTATGTTCATTGCAACTGCCTTCTAAAATACTCCTATATCTTTTAGCATATTATACTTGGGAATGACAGCACAGCTGTAAAAAAATGAGTGATCTAATAAAAATAAATAAATTAAATTTTATCATTTATCTCCCCTTGGGTTATACTGTTAATTATTCTTTGTTATATGAATATCGTAAAAATATGTTTAATATTACCAGAACACTTTGAGTAGAGGACATTCTTACTGCAAAATGCAGATCTAGTAAGAAGGAAATCCCTATGGAATATACACAATGGTGCAGGCCACATGAGTCCATTGGCTAATGTTAGAAGATCATTTATCACAGGAGTTACAGCTGATGTGTTTAGCCAAGACATTTGTATCAGTTTTATGTGTTGATTTATGACTTAAAAAAAAAAAAAAAAAAAAAAAAAAAAAAAGGATGACTTGATTGAGGGTTTGGCTCGGTGTCCTTATCTTTTCTTTCACATTAATAATTTCAGGAGACTATTCTTTTTCCTCCTGATATTTTGGGGATGGAGAGGGAAGAGGTGATAAAGCAGGAAGGACTATTTTCTGGACTGATTCATTAGAGGATAAGATTTGAAGAAATATAATCTTGGTTGAATAAAACAGAAACAAAATTCAGATAGTGGAGAGTACAACACAGACCAGGTAAATCCCTGGAGTATCTTGGTTCTTATCTGTCTTGTTATGATCATGAACCGTTCTCAAAAGCAACACATATGGACATACACAGCTTATTATTAATATGTGTATGCGTGTGTGTACATATTCAGCAATATTTTTCCCTGAAACTAGTCATATCTATGTCCAATAGGGAGATTATTTTAAGTAAATCTCCTTTAGTTTCTATAACCAAGTCATCAAACTAAAAACTTCTCCCATCTTTCATGGTTGTTGGTCTGCTGCCACACAATTACCAGCATAAAGAAATCAAGAAAAACTTATTAAAGGTGAAGATATAATTATTTTCCCCACTGGAGTGGAGGATCATATTACTGAGTATTTCACAAATGTACTCACACAGAGAAGCTACAGCTTATGTATGTGCATAGGCTGAGAATCTGTTTTCTTGCTGTCTTTAATCCCTGATATTGAAATTGTAGGAATAATGCTCGTAATAAAATTGACAGATTATTCTTTGCTGTATATACTTTGGAAATAACCATATATTTATTCATGAATGAAAATAAATAAATAAAGGCCCTTAGGGAAAAAAAAAAACATGTATGTGGAATTTGGTCTTCAAAACAAGTATCTGTCTAGCTATTTTTCACATTCTTGATATTGACAGTAGAAGGTTTGCGCTTGTCTTAATTTCCTGTTATGTTCTCACACTGATTTGTTTTTTTGTAGTAGTACAAATGAAATGAAAAAAATGGTTTTTTTTCACATTTTATTCACCTAATTTTACTAAGTGTTTTTTGTTTTGTTCTTTTTCTTTCAAATAAATAGCAGTGTCTTAAAAGCTGTTAAGAAAATTACTTATGTCTAAGGAAATATGTGCACTCCTTTGTGTTTTGAAAAAGAATGATGACTCCTTTCCTCTGCTGAAGAGTGAAATGCTCTATCCAGTTCTCAAAATGCTGTCTTCCTGCAGAAAGTCCTGAATGTTTCAGAAAGCTGTTAGTCTGATGGCCTTTAGCGTCCTTCTTCACATACTGTGGTTGCCTCTCATTTCTGTCTCTGATGTCAAGGTATTTCAGAAGCCTTACTTTTTTAAAACCAGTGGATACAAATGGTTGATCCACATTTCATATTCATTGTTTTCTTTCTCCCTGCCTAAAAGGAGGTAAATATACAGTAATCTCTAGAGAAGCATAAGGGGAAGAGTGCTTTTTTTAACCTTTCTTCATTGAGAGTCATATTCATTCAGAAACACTTATGAATTGCAAATTATCAAGTAAAGAATCCCTTCAGGAGATTTAAATGGTTGAAGCATAAACATATATAAAGTGTATATATAAATATATATGTATATTTATATAAAAAGAAGAACTAAAACTGATCGGTTTCAGCGAGCAAGGTATACAGTTACATTGCTAAGAGACATTCAGGAGGCCAAAAAAAAGATAAAGAGATTAAGGTGTATTATGTAAGTTGTAAGTATTTGGAAAATAGGTCCTGGATTGAGAGATATAGCCTAATCCAAAAATCCAACAGTATATCAAGGGAGTAAATAAGCAAGAAATGCAGTTTAAAATTAAGATGCTCTCTCTGTATCTCATATAGCTGTAGCATCACTCACTGGCAAATGCAAAAGAAGTTTTTTTTTGTAATTCACCCAACTCATGGTGTAATATTGCAGCAATAATCTGGTTCAGATTTGCCTTTCAAGCAGACTTTGCTCCTTTATCTTTTCTAATATTAAAAGTAATGAAAAAAAATCTAAAATAATATTTCCTGAAATTAAGAAACATGTGCAGACAGAACTAATGCAGCCTCAGCTTTTTTACCCACTTTTATACAATTAAAAACACTTGAGGAAAAAAAATAAATCATGTTACATGCTTTTTCATATATGTTTCTAGTCTTTTTTGTCCTTCTGTCACTGGTAAAATGCATCAGCTACTTAACTGATATGAAATATCTACTGATTTGATCATTTTATGATGACTACATGATCAGAGGTAAACGTGCTATATATGTTTTTTTTCTCTGATATTATTATGGTTATCACCTCAAGAGATCAGCTGTCACAATTCCTACAAAAACAACTGGACATTTTTCTTTTGCATTATTCTATTTTAAAGTAGAAAAATATATTTCACACATTTCCTGATGTACAACCTCACAAAAAAAGCAACTTAAAAGTTGGAGTAATGACCAACTGTCAGTAGTCCTCAGATTCTCTGAGGCAATCTTTGTGGGATAGACTTCAAAAACAATGAATAGATATTTCCAGAATGTCATTTTTTAACAACTAAAATATTATCAATTCTTTTCAAAAAGACAGTCATTTTTAGCTATTATTGAATTCAATTTGCAGCCTCCAAAGTAGCAAAAGGAAAAGTATCTCATATCAAATACCTTTTATTTTGCCCTATGTAGTATTTTATTTTGTTTCTACTATTTAACATTTAGAAATTAGCGTATATTGTCTTACTATGCTTTCTCTACTGCCCATGCAAACACATCAAGAAACACTCCTAAATTTCACTGTTGGAAGGAAAGTGAAAAACTAGAAAGCCATGATACTCTGTTTTGAAAGTAACATGGCTGCTCTTCAAGGGTTTTCTGTCATCAAATCTTTCAATGTATGCATTTTCAGAACTGAAGAGTATGGGCACAATCATAACCACAGCACTTACATGAACGATTCTCAGCTTTCACAAGATCTCTAATTTAATATTATATTTGAGGAAAATGAAGTTATCTGATACTGTTCCAACACTGCAAATAAGTTCACTGAACTTTCCTTCTAGGGCACACTCACATGTTAAATAACATAGATAAAATTTTGCTAGCTTTCATATCCATCACTTAAATCATATATGGCCATACATTCACATAGACACTTTGTTTTTTTCTTTTATAGCTATTCCTGGCAAGAAATCAAAATAAGTGTGTTGTACATAATATTCTGGTGCTTAAAACACAGGATTTGTAATATTTTTTTGAACTCATTTATGTTTGCACCTCTCCTCTCCATTAAAATAATCTCTTCAGACACAATTTTTGAACATGTCTAATTTTTTATTTCAAGTATTTCTGTTCTTTTCTCCTGATTATTGACATTCACTAAACAGAATCTAAAAATAAATTATACTAAATATGTGATAGTCAAAGGAGAACTCCAGATAAGTTAAAGTAATAATTAAGTGGGAAAAAAAAAGAGCAAACAGTATAAGATAAAATTTTGTAAAAGTGTTATTTGGATCTTACTTTCACTGTATGCTGCTATGAAGTCAGTCTGATTTGCTTCACAAGCTTTGGTTTCAGGCTTGAATTTTGGGGAACTTGAGAAACAAGAGCAAATCTGATCCTCATGGGCCACAGAGGAGTTAATATAATTATTTTCCTTTTTTTTAACACCCTAGAAATAGAAAAGAGAGTGTTGCAAACCAAAGAAAGGCTTTGAAGAATAAGATGGTAGTTTAAATCAGATCATATGTATGTTCATACACATGCTCTACTACACTATTTAGTGCTCATACTTCAGCAGTAGCTCCTCATCACAGTCAGGAACTCTATATATCCCTGGAATTAATTATGCCTGATGCATGTATAAGTTTGAAACGTACTTCTGCAGCAGAACTGAAGCCAGAGTGTGAATTGATTTAGAGTCAAACTTACAGAAAGTTTGTGTAGTTTGCCTGTCCATGCCAAATTAAAAAAAAAAAAAAACAAAACTTCCCCAATAAAAACTTTATAATGGCCATGCAGATTCTACTGAAATTTATTACAATCCAAATTTAGAATTTGAAATTATCAGTGATTTATATCGAGTTACTTCCAGCAATAACCTGAAATGCAGTGTGACATATCAGAGAAGATAACACAGTGAAAATCCTGCTTTTAGTCAAACCTGGCACATGAAACTAGTCAAGAGAGCTGATTATCCAGGTGCCAAAGGGAATGTACTCTCTTCTTAATCAGTTCCACTTCTTCTTTAAGCAGTCATATTCCTCCAGAGTGGTTATGTATTTCTGATATTCTGCTTTTGAAAACTCATACTTCTGAAATTTGCTTTTTTTTTTTTTCTTATTTTTGTATGGCAAAATATTAATTTCAGGTGTATTTCTTTGTGATCATTTTGGAATTAATACAAGGCCTCCCAGAGGGAGATGGTGAAATGAAGGAACATAAGAACACTGTTTCTAGTGTCACCGAGTAAGGCTTTGGACATTTCTTTCAACCTCTCTGAACACCCTTATCCAAGTTATAGGTGATATCCATAAATCTACTTGACTACTACCATGTTTCCTGCCATGTTGCCCTTGCACAGATCTCATGAAGGGTGAAGTTTCCCACATGAAGCAGAGTCAGTGGCCCAGAGAAGTCCTCGTCTTGTTTAAGGAATTGTCTCCAACTTGGGGTGGTTGGTAACACACTCCCTGGTGGTGTCAGCCATCTCAGCATCCTCTGCTGACCCGACCTACCAACCCTTATCCCACATACTCCTGCACATCAGAGCTGCCAACCTGCATAAAGGGCTTTGTTGCCCCTTCCTCAGGCTACATGGATGCTGCTTGGTTTATATCCACATACTTGTGAGTTTCTATGCATACAGTCGAGGTATAACACATGTTTATGATCATTTCTGAGGTGTCTCTTATTCCTCTCACTCTTGACCCTTTGCTTTTTAAAATAATCTAACATTTCATCATTTAACTATGGGCCATCCCCTCCACCTCCTGCTGCTTTAGTTTAAATCTCCTCTGGTCACATTGCACAGTATGTACACCACAATGACAACTACAAACAAGTTCTGGAATATAAGCTTTATGGGATCCCTTCCAGGCTTTTGCTTATAAACGTGGCAAATACTCTCTTGGCTCCCTGAAGCTCTTCACAGCTTCCCTTTCCAGTCTCATCACATGGTAATCCACCAAAGAGTGGATTTTCCCCCTTTACTTAGCTCTGGTGAGGCCAGTAGAACTGCATCGTGTGCAGTTCTGGGTTACCCAGTAGAAGAGGGATGGGGAAGAGAGGGTCCAGTATAAAATGATGAAGATGATTCTAGGACTCAAATATCTATCTTTTGAGGAAAGACAAAGTAAGCTGTGCCTGTTTAGCCTCGGGAGAGAATATTGAGAGGGGTTCCTATCAATATGTACAAATACCTGAGGGGAGAATGTAAAGAGTATGGGACCAAATTCTCTTTGGTGGTGGCCAGCATTAGGACAAGGGGTAATGGGTACAAATTGAAACTCAGGAAGTTTCATCTCCAAATGAAGAAGAACTTCCTTGCTATGAGAGAGACAGAGTTGAACAAGGCAGAACACGCTGCCCGGAGAGGAGGCTCTTGTGGAGTCTCCTCCTTTGGAGATATTCAAAACTCAAGGATTCAAAACTCAGGGATGACACCCTGTGCCACGTGTTGTAGATGTCACTGCTTGAGCAGAGGGTTTGGACTATATGATCTCTAGAGATCCCTTCCAAACTCAACACTTCTGTGATTCTATGTCTCTGAGCATCTTCGAGGCTCACTCCGGGCCAGGACTCCAGAGAACATGAGTCTGTCACAGCCCTAATTAAGGATTTTCTCTCTTATAAGCCACTGTATTTTAACTCTCAATTTAATCCACAATTTAAGGTGCAGAAGATAGCTATTTCAAATTTATGTTATAACTTATTTATCTATGTATATATATTTTTTTTTATTCCTGCCCTGACCTCAATCCTCACATTCAGAACTTACACAACACTCTTACACAACTTCTAAAATTCTTAATAAAAGTATTTTCTTTTGCATTGATAAAGTCATGTTAGGCCACTACCTTGAATGAGTTTTTTTTTTTTTTTTTTTTTTTTTTTTTTTTTTTTTTTTTTAGAGTCTGAAAGCTTTCTGGTAGCTGAAAAATGGGAACATACTGAGCAGATACTTTATATTGTTCTTCTAATGGTAATGTTACATTTAAAACACGACCACTGTTTCTTTTTCCATGCACTCTGTGCTTACATAAGGTACTTCTTTTTCACAGCTCCAGTCAGTCTTTTTTACTGGTTTGTCCTGGGAAAAAGGTAATGTTACACTCTGATTTACACTGAATAATAGCAGCAGTTTTTTGATGAGGGTGAAGAACACCAGAAGTTACCTTAAGATGTAATAGCCTATAACCTGGCAATTTTAAAAACATAAACTTGCCTTTTTTCTGAGCTGACTTTGAGATTGACTGGCTTTGAGTCATAAAATACTGAAAACATATAACTTAAGCATTAGGAAAGAAGAGTGTGAGGAAATCTTTTGATAAATGCACAATGGTTTTCATAGGAATTATTTAATGACTTCCTCTCCCTTACTGCCCCTCCAGGAACAGCAAAAAGTTTGTATTGAATTACCTCATTATTTGACATTTGAATTTGAACATTGTGTCACAACAAACCAGACATCCCCCATGCCAGACTGTGAGCTCAGTCTCTGTTGTCTAAAGCCAGTCCTCCAAGAATAACACTGGACTTGTCATGGAGAGATGTTCTGAGTTAGACTGGAGTTGATATGGGGTTCTAAGTTAATCAAGTGACAAATGCTTCCTAGGAGAAGATTTTGTGTGTCTGTTCTCTAGCACCTTCTGACTTTCTTGGTCACACTGATGAATCAACCATCTTCCTCTTTCTCTATCATGTTTCTTCCTCTCCTTGAAATTGCATATCACATCATTCATTAGGCTACTTTTTCCTCTGGGTCCTGACTTTTTTGAAGCTGATGCTAGTATTCAGGTTCACACATAAACAGTACAGTCATTTATTAAACTGACACGCACTTTCTCTTTGATTGAATCCTTGGTTGAAGTCCCCTTCGTTAAAGAAGACGTTAAAGAAGAAAATGAAAGTCCTGAAGTCCTCTCTCCCAAACCCTCTATCTCACTTTTATCACTACTTTTTTTTTTTTTTAAATCTAGCTAGCTCTCTCAAGAATGTAGCATTTGAAATGTTGATCACACAGACTTTGTGATAAAGGGTCTTATAATAATGTTTCTTCTCAATCCCCAACTAGGAAAAAAAAAAGAATGATGAAGGCAAAGGTGTTCAGAATTTGTTTTCTTTCTGCTTACTTATTTTTCTCCTGAGTTTAATCTACTCACTTGGGTCACTGAGGATTAGTATCACAGCTACTATGGACAAATAAGCCTACAACAAGAGAAAGGGATAGAACATAACACGGTTCATTGGTTGCTTGAAAGACTTGGGTAGTGGAGGGAAGGGGAAAGAAAACAAATATGTACACTATTGCTTTCGTGAAAAAGAACCTAATGGCATATGAAATTCCTCTATTCTGTGTAGACAAGGTGAGGTCAGAATCAATATTGGCCCTAGGTAAACCGAACAGATGTTTCTCATGAAGTTGTGTTAGTTGAGGATTGGCAATGTCAACATACTACTGAACACACTAGTACACTACTCCTTTATTTAAAGCGACACACTCCTTCCTTCTTGGAGGTAATATCTGCATGTTCACAGCAAGAAAAGGAGGACTTCCCCTTTCCCTCTACCTTAATGCTTGGAGTCTTCTCTTTCACTGTAACTTATTCTGTCATGAAAATGTCTGTAAAGGCCTCAGCAGGTGGCAGGAAATGACAGTCAGGAAATGTCAGCAAATTATAGAGCAGGTCATAGACCAATTTGCATTCTCAGTCCTTCTGGTCTCATTTACTGTATCTTTGGGGAGCATTGACATTGACCTGAGAGTCCTCACCTGTGCTTAAAAACATCCCATGTGCCCCATGCAGAGTAGGGCAAGGTGTACTCAGCACTCAGAGATTTGGGGTTGACTGCTGCTAAAAGAGAATGGGAAATAGTTTAACAGGAAGGGCCTTTAGCCTCCTCAAAATCAGAATATTTTAGCTAAAAAAAAAATAAATATAGCAAAGCTTACTTTCACTTACTGCAGCTCATATCTGCGCAACCCCACACACCCTAGTTGAATTTACTATTCCTTTTATGCTCTAGAGAAGGTTTCCTTTTGCACAATAAGAACCTTATCTGGGTGTTGCAACCCTTCTAGCCCTTTCCAGTAGGATTAACTGTTCTCTGCATACAAAACTCAGAAGAGGGCCAAGAGACCTTGCTTTGCTCTGAGCAAGCTTTGCTGCTGTTAGCATGATGCAGCATATCTGCACTCTTGGTTGTGATCTTGAAAAACCCTTCCTTTCAGGTACAACAGATCCTTCAACTGTGAGTCTCCTCCACAGACAGATTGCAACCACAGCTCTACTCAGTAACTTGATTAGGAGTGCAGAAAGCACCTCTGAAGCTCAGTTTCAGAACTGATGGTTAAGACACTAAACAAAAATTTGGCTGCAGATTAGCAAATGATTTTAACCACTTGTGGATTTCCAGAACCACTCTCCTTTCCGAGGGTCCATGAAATGGTACAGAGCACAGGAGAAGTAAATTGAGCAGTTCCTTAGTTCCTCACTAGTGTGCCATGCAACAAGTCTGACCTCCACTGCAGGAGGCAGCAGCTGCATCGTGGTGATACTCACCCACACGTTGCCAGTCTCCTAATCCTGCCCTTTGCACTTGCTCAGCTGTGCAAGTTGAAATTAAATCTTTGGCTTGTCCTTTCAGGTAAGAAGTGATAGGTAAATTCAGGTCTAACAGCCTTTCTCAATCTGTTGCAATGAGCAATCAAAAACTCATTACGACCAGTCAGACACATCTATGTGTACTGGTGTGCCTCCACACAGTGTGACCTTCCCAACTATTTGAATTAGCTGATTAATCCTTTTGTTTTCCTTTTTACTATCAGGTGGATTGGTAGAGTATCTTTACTCTGATTTAATTCAACATCTGATTCACACAGAAATCCAAAGACAGAATAATCCCTGCTGGCAATAAAAAGCCATGTAAGGATCCCCTTTCCTCACAAGAAAAAAAAAAAAAAAAAAAAAAAAAAACAAAAAAAAAAAAAAAAAAAAAAAAAAAAAAAAAAAAAAAGGACTGGCAGTTTTAAGATAACCCTCATATCTCACAATGTCAGGTTTTAGAGGGAAAACTTTTCCATCAGAATATTTCAGGTGGAAAAATATTGTGGAAAAAGACAGTACTTTCAACAAAAATGCTCTGTTTTAATGTGCTTGTTTCATTAAAGCATATGCAAACAGCATTTCTTAAAATACTGGAAAAAGCATTTATTTCAGATACTGATTTCATATGACTATAATTCTTTTGTTTTTAGAAGAATAATACATTGAAAAGAATAGAGAAATTAAAGAAATGAATCAATAAATCAAACTTAAATTCCCTGACTAATAAAACAGCAAATACTGTAGGGAGAAAACATATAATATTTTTCCTTTCTAAAAAAAAAATATGCTGATATTCCTGAAGAAGTTAAGCCTGGTTTCTGATCAGTTTGCTCTTGAAGATTTCAGATTATTTTAGTGAGATTAAAATGTACCAAGGGGATGGTAGGGGAGGAGTAAGAGAAAAAGATTCTTACAGGGTCATCAAAAACAGAGAAATTAAATGGAAAAAAAAAAAGTACTGCTAGTCTCCTGTGTATCTAGTTAACAGTTGTTAATGTTGTGCTATGCACTAGGCAAGGATTTGGTGATTCCACTTCTCACTGCCTAGGCCCTGAACCTATCATCTCATCTGCCAGAGCTAATATACATATAGTGGTACGAAACTCCAGCTGATTTTGTTCTAGTTTATTCTATTTGCCAGATTTTGTGTAGGTGAGCTCCCTCTCAACCCTCTGCCTGTTTCGTTATAATCACACATTCACCCTACCTTCAGAAATCTCCCCATGTTAATCTCCCAGAATTACTTTAAGACCTCACTATCTCTGTATTTACTCAGAAGAACAAAACCTTCCTTTCCTGGGAATTTAGCTCACCGGAAGCTGGCTTTGCTCTGGATTTGTTCACATTGGTTAAACTGAAATGACTGCCCTGGCTCTCTGAAGAGTCGATAGATCCCACCCCTCTGCACACTGAACTGTAAAAATACCTAGCTCTAGAATGAACGTCACTGAAAGAACACATTTCCTACCACGGCAGCGAGAAAAAAAAAGGTTGGACTTTCAAAGTGAGGGGCTAAACTAAAGTTGAAACTCAAAACCAAAGTGACACTCAGCAAAAGAAATGATTAAATAATAATAATAACAATAAAGACTCAAGCTAGAGGCAGTAGGCCTGGTTCTTCAATAGGAGAAATATGCATTTTGTTAAAAATATATAGACATAGGATTAGGCCATGGAGAGCTTCCAAAGAGACCATATGCTATTTTTAAAGGCGTTCCTCCCCCTTTTCCTCAGCGCTGTGTCATGGGACATTTTTAATAGTGATCTCAGTCTTGTGAATATTTGATAAGAAATCACGCAGCTTTTAAGAAAACTGCACCTCTAGGGGAAGGTGGTTTCCTGAGTGTCCATTATCCTCTTGTTTAAGTGATATATTGAACAGATTTAACACTCCGTGATTATTTTGTTCTTTTCTGTGTTTCTATTCATAAAAACAATCTATACAATGTGGGATTGCAAAACAGAATTTCTTTTGTTCCTGTTCAAACTCTGAATAATTCTACTGATTGAGGGAGTCATAATCTTCTGAATGCTCTTGTATTGTTTTGAGGGATTATGATAAAAATGCTCCAAAAGTTCAAACAACTTCACAATGTCAAGCTTCATATCTCTAGGAAAAGAGATTTTATCATATATGCCACCAAATATTCAGGTAGTAAGTCAATATAAACACATACTTTATTCACAGTGTTGGTCATCTCTTCGGAGAAGAGTAAATTGAAAGCATGTTTGCTCACTCTACCTTATCATAATATAATAATTTGTGGGAGAAACTATTTAGAACAACTGCTAAAAGTACATGCAGTAATTTCCTGCAAGTAATATGCAATGTGCTGGGTTTTCTCTCTCCAGTAAAATTCCTCCACTTGTCTACTTTTCTGAAGAAAATCCATTGGGCTTTGATGATTCAGATTTGAACTCTGTGGAGCAGCCTGGCAGGTGCTTTGGAGACACCTTTCCAAATGTCCTTCAGACTCTTCATGCTGAAGAGGGAGTTAGTGCAGAAAAAACAATGATCTCACTAGCTGCAAGACCTTAAAAACACTGAAGTACTGAGTCTCCACTTTTGCCAGGGAAGGTAAAGTCAGTAAGGCCATCCTTCTTTAAGACGATATATTATTCTTAATAAGAATACCCGTATTAAGAAGATATATAGATATTATTCAGAAGAATTAAAAAAAAAACACAAAGGAGAATACTCTATAATAAAGTCAAAAAAAAAATAGGAGAATAAAAACAGAAAATTTTCAACAGTTAAATGATCTGTTTGGATTTAACTAGTTAATTCTTCTCTGCAGATGACGCCCATACAAAGATACATGCTGCAATGAGATTTGCCTTACTCGTTTGCACATTTCATGTGAAGATCCCCTCATTTCTGCCTGGACACAGACGACCTACCCTCTTTCACCACACATCACCAAGCCAAAAACAGTCCTACAGTCCAAATAGCTGCTGGAGAGCACACGGGCCACTTGTGTCTAGTTAAAAGGCTATCAGATTTGGTTTTGAAGATTATGTTTTATTCATCAGCGCTCTGGAGAACAGCTTTCATGTGCTTAGTTTAGCAGCATGACCAATTAGACCTCTATATTTGCCTCTCCATGTATGTAAATATACAGAATTAGATGAATCAGCAGCAGAACTCACACACTGGTCCTCCTTAAAAACAGATTTTAAATCTTGCATTCTTTTTTTTTTTAAAAAAAAGCATACACACACTTTAAACATTAAGCCAAAGTTATATCCAAAGCCAAAGCAAGGAAACAGAAAATAATAATAAATAAAAGAGAAGCACGTTGTAACTTTAAACCGCTCTTGATTTTAAGCCAGAGAGAACCCTCTTGAAACAGATTGTTCCATCTCTGTGGAGAAAACAGTTAGGACGTGGAAAACCAGAGCCATTCCCTGGGGACTGGCTGATGATCGCTCATGTCAGACCTAACTCCCAGCAGGTGGATACACACAGCCAGAGCACCTTCCAGTAGACAGCTGGCACCTCTGCTAAATATTTTGTGGCAATACGTGAAGGCGGAGATGACCACAGGAATGCACTACACACGCTGCGCTGTGATCTGATTTAACCGTCCAAAGCCAAGAGAATCTCCACAGAGACTGCTGAGGACACGCGCCGCATAAAGCAGCTTTTGACTGCTCTGTGACTCAGAGGAAAACCCAGGACACTCATTATAAAATGTGGTAAGATTGCTTCTAAAAATGGATTTCCTCCTCCTCTCTTTCACTTTTGTTTCTTGGTGAGCTTGGTGCAAGCTCCTCTGAGCTCGCTGGGACTGCTTGCTGTTCCAGGCCATGTCTGTTGCATGCTGATGATGCTGGCACTTCCTCGTTGTCAGGAACATCCCTAAAAAAGCTCACAGGTTCAGTGGATCTGGACTCTGGGTGGAACATGCAGCACTGGCATTGACCATCTGGTGACAAGAAATGTCTGGGATGTGTGAGCTGTTCTAGAGACTGCAGCAGCGCTGGAGAGGGCAGGGGCTCCTTTGTGCAATCTCTTTTTTTTTATTGATTATTTGTTTTTCTTTTTTTTTTTTTTTTTCATTCATTCATATACTTAATAAACCCATGGTTTTGGAGTACCCAAAACCCCATGTCTGGTGGATTACTGGTAAATACTCCTTGGTGTATTCACGTGCCTTTGGGGTTCTTGGCCCTAGGAATGTTTTGGGTACATAGCTCTTATATCATTAAGAAGTTTGGTTACCCTGCAACCATCTGTCTTTAGCTTAATCCTGCATTTCCTTTTTTCTGCTTACTCTGTGCAAATAAAATGAGGAAGCCACAAATCCAGCCTAACTTTCCATGTCTCTGTTTCTCCATTCTTCCCCTCTCCTCAGTCTGCAGTTTGCAAGAGCCTCCTCATAGTTTTAAATGGAGGAATCTAGCCCAGTCAAACCTGAGTCATTCAGGAAAAGTGATATATCAGTTATATTGCAACAAGCCAACAAGGCGCTCAGCAAGGAAGGTTTAAAACATGGACTGGTGCTCTGCTCTCAGCAGATCTGTCTTTTGTCTAGCTGACCCTGCAAGGGAAGTTCCTGCTGTGCTCCAGCAGTTCCCTCTAAGCACATTTGTTTCATGGCCACCTTTTACTCTGCAGTAATTTCTACTACAGATCTGCTCAGGCCCTTTCGTAACAGATGGGTAAACACTTAAGTCCTCACAGGTGAGTATAGAAATGACTAGAGCTTTATGTGGGTCAAACTGCTTCCACAGGTAGGCTGACCCATGCAGTCCACATGGGGTGTCCATTGACCTAGTTAATTCTTGTGTGGCAGAGGCAAAGTGGCTTCAGCCTCTTGTCTTTTCTCCTTGGTCAAGCCATTTTTGGTGCTTGTATCTGAGCTGCTTGCTCTGACAGTGCTGAATGCACAAGAGGGTGCAAAACCAAGACACCTTTGCTGTGCAGATATCCATGTCCAATGCACGTCACAGAAAAACTGTGAAACCTCAGGGATGGGTGAATATTAGGCAATGACGTATGTTGCTTTGTCTCCCGGAAGTACGGGCACAAAATAAGCCATTCTCAGACCACTTTCATCATTAAGAAGTTGTCTCTGAAAACCATTAGCTTTCTATGGCCTAAGAGAAAAACTGCAGTGAACTCTACTCAGTCCAAGAAGCTGTGTGTTGTGTTTCTCAGGGCAACAAACTTTCTACAGGTTACCCATTTATAGCTTAAAATAAGGATTCCTCTCTGCTGGCTAGAATTAATACACATAGTAAAAACAGTATGACCATCATACATGAATAGGTTTTTAACTGCATCTTAGACATTGTTTACTTTTCTAAAAAGGGTTGCCAGGGCATAGAAACAAGATATTTTAGAAATCTGTTTTGCTTAGCCCACTCACAGCATAACTCAAACTTCGTTTTGAGGCAAAGCGAAGGAGGAAACTGCTATATGACAGTGGTATGTGAACTGTTTTTTCCCTAAGCACCACCAGGATCATTTTCAGACCACAACCACCTTACAGGTTTGGCACATGACCTTAAACAGTCACTCAAAAACTATAAAAAATAGTAGAAGGCCAGATTGTGAAATCCATGGATCTTCCCCAGCTGAGGACATAGTCCATATTTAATATACATTGCAGTCTGTTTATCTATCTAAGATGGGTTACAGCTTGACATAACCTTGCCAAGACTGTCAAGTCATGGAATCTAAATATTTTGACTATGATGATTAGGCTGCTAACATATTTTATTTTTCTAATAGTTTCTTAAGTTTCATATTATTACATTTATACTGTAGGGAGTAATCTTACATTGGCAGTGGAAGTGACATGAAAAATTATTACTTTAAGATCCTCTTAATCTCATTTTTCCATGATTCTAAATGAATATAATTTTTAATGTATTGGAGAGTACCAGCTGTAGCTGATAATAGTAAACTTTATGTTTTTTTTTCTCTGGGGCTAAAAGTCAATCAGGCAACATTCATCCCAAAGTGATTTTATAGCTTAGTTATAAATCTTTGGAGAAAATGAGAGGATTAAAAAAAAAAAAAAAAGAAAAAAGAAGAGAGAGAGAGAGAGAGAGTGAAAGAGAAATAAACAGGTTTGTGGAATAAACATTAGTGGACTTCCACTGAAGAAAAGCAGCATTCGGTCAGGTCCTCACTGGAGATTTTCCTTCCATTCAATACGTACAACTCTTTGCCCTACCAAAATCCTAGGTGCTCCCTAATGCATGTATCAGAAATAGAAAGAAATAACACATTCAATACCAGCTTGTCTTGGTCAACACAGATTTGGAAAACTGATTTCTTAAAAGACAAATTATCTCCAATAGTGTTTAATATATATGACTCGTCAAGCTTCAGAAGAAGTACTTTGAAATTCCACAGTTCAAGTATCACAATTAAATGCCCAGCATAAACCAAAGAGCACATAGTTCTTTCTTAGTATAGCTAGACTTCAATTAGCTCAGCTGTTATCATCAAATGAATCTTCTTCAGCCTCAGTGAACGTTCCCCCACAGTTTACACTTTTCTGAAATTGTGGATTTACTTCCTATGAGCAACCTTTTCCAAGCCAGGACTGTAATTATGGTTGCAAAAGTCAAAATGTGCCTCCTTTCATCTTCTCAGACCAACTGCAGGAAGAGTTTGGTCAAAGCTTGCAATTACTGGTTAATTATCATTTCAACTCATTTATTTATTCCTGTCATTACGCAGAAGGTCTCCCTGACCTTCAAGGAGATATTAATAGTTAGCTGGTCCACTTCAAGTTTCAACAGACTGTGATCTGACTTGAGATACACTGAAACAACCAGTTATCCCAACTGAACTCTAGTAGTTACCACTGGTTACTCAACCCTATTTGGAAAATTTCCTGTTTATTTGGGTGTTTTACTAGGGATTTAGATGCCAAATATGTCATCCTACCTAGCCCAAAATCTTACAATCAATGAACTACAGCATTACCTCTGTGCCAATTCTCCTTTGGAGACTCAGATGCAAAAAAAAAAGAAATTGTTTTTGCAAATATGCATCCCTCTCCCAGTGCAATAAGCGTGGAGCCAGGTGTGATAACGTGTGATAACATCAGCCACCCTGGTGGCACCAAAGGTCTGCTGGAGACCTGCCCCTCCAGCGCATCAGACACAGAATTCCAGGGACCTCCCTTTTCAAAGGGCCTGAGGGGAATCACATCCTTGCAGCTTTCGTCAAAGGTGGCTTTGCTAATGCCAAAGCTAATTTTACACACTAAAGCAAAGACAATTGCTAATACAATCCTATAATGGCCACATATGAGGTTGGGTTTAGGGGAGAGAATGTACTTCCCTTCGTCTTTCTTTTTTCCTTTTTATTTTCTTATTTTGCATTTTTGTTTTTCTAGCTTGATTTCATTCTGGAGTTGCCTCCTAAAAATTCAGAGTCTTACCTATATTGCCAAGGCAAAGAATTCATGTCAAGCAAAAGAAAGGAAAAAAAAGTTTGCTCTCTTATATTATTGACTTTATAGCAAGTCAAAGAATAATGAAATCTTTCAAAAAGTACAACATAAGAATTTATCCTTTGAATTTCTGTAACTCTGTTTTCTCATTTCCAGGGAGAATGGGGAAGTCCTTTCTATTCACAGGCATATTTTTCTGTACTCCAGGCTTCACAGAAAATCTTGTAGATGAGGTGTGTGCCTTTTGAAATCATGTAGAAAAGAGATTAAAAAGAAGGGAGCACTGAGTGTCTGCTCAAATCACCAAGGTTAAAGCATAATACTTCAAATTTCGTAACCGATCAGGGTGAATCCTTGCAAATGCTTAGCAGAAAGACATTGCAAAGACACTGCAAATACTCTCTGGACAGTACTGGGCAATTCTATCCCCCACTAGGAAAAGTGCAGCACCATCCTTCACCCATCTTCTCTGCAGTTTCCATTTTCCCAAGGGAAGGATAACTTCCATGTTTTGCTCATCTGGAAGTTGTGTCATACTTAATACATTGACAATTTGAGGGTTCTTAGTATAGGCAGTGGAAAACAGAGGGCAGTTTTCATGCTGGCTCACTTTGGAGGCTCCCTCGAAGAGACCTGATCTCTGAGTAAAGTTTTGTTTTCTCTTCTGTAAACTGTTGATCTCCTGCTATTTGCAATGTTGGTTTAGACTAAATCGCAGGCAATTAATAGCAGCCAACCAGCTTGACAAAAACAAAGCATATAAAAAAATCCATAAACATATAAACAAAATTTATAAGAGTAAAGTCAATTATTTATTATGATGCTGTACGAATAATTATTTTTAAAATAGAATAATTTAGATGAACAAATGCTACTCTCACCTTGATTAATGCTAATTTTCTGTCCTGCGTAGTTCTTGATTTAAAAGAATGTATAACATGTATTTCATTTCTTATTATTTTGAGTCATATTTTAAACTAGAACAGAAATCTGTATTAAGTTTTTGGATTTTCCACCAAAACCATTCTTCTTTTCTAAGAGACTGAAGATATAAACACCTAATAACATTTTATAGGGAAGTAAATGAAGTACTAATTAATTTTTTTTCATATATTAGAGAACTGATACCGTATTTTATTATTTTGATTTTCCTCCTATGTATTTCAATATCTGCATTATGTTTCCTCCAGGTAAACTGAATTAAGAGGAAAAAAAAAAAAAGAAAAATTTTGAAGATGAATTTTCTGTATGAAATGGAAACGCAGTCAATACCAAAATAATATGTTATGCTTAGATAAGTGAGCCTTAGAATACAAGAGTTAGATAATTGAACCATATTCTTCTTAAGTCACAAATCTCACACAAGCCTGCTTTTCTTTTTCGCAATACAAGCCAAGTAAATGGTTTCTGTCTCACATTTAACATTTAAAGAAAGCTCTGTTTATTCTTTCATTGTCACCTGACTGCCTTGTCGATATATATAAAATTAAATATTGATTGTTAATTGTTTCCATGCACAAAGAACAATCATAACCACAACTGGTCTGGAAAGACTTGCTTTAAATGAAGTCAGGAAACGAAGAACAAAAGGAAAACCTCTATTAGAAATAACAGAGTATATGTCTGCATGGTGCTCTTCTGGTCTCTGACCAGAGGGACAATTGCCCTCCAGTTGCACTCAGAGATGCAGTAAAAGAGCATCCAGGACCACAGGAGTTACATAGGCGCATACACATGAAAAATCTGCTTGTGTGCTTTTGAACAAGATGGAGCAGAAATTGAAGCAGAGTAACACACTTGTAGATACGAGGTTTTTTTTTTTTGTTATTAGCAAACAGATCAAGAACAATTAGAAAATAAAAATGGCTTTGCATGTTAAATATCTCACCATTAGAATAAAATCAGTGTTTCCCTTAGGTATACAGGAGTAGCAATCTCGTGTCATTTGTGGTTTTAAATTCAGTTACTGCTCTGCACATCTGCAAGACAACTTGTAGCCCCCTCAGCTTATTTCTTATTACATCTTACTATATATTGTGGCATGGAATAAGCTCCAAAAAGAGAAGCAGTTCAGAATTTAATTTTATCAGCCAAAATTGCACACCGAGCAGAATTTTTTACAGAAGCACCCTAAAAAATCTTGATCATCATGCTGAGAATAAAGAGAAGCAAAGACATTTTTAGAGTTCAGTAGCACTGCTCTGAAACAGCCACAGCTCGCTCATTATTCAGGCTACAGGATCCAAGGTCCAGTTTCCAGAGTAACTTGTAAAAGTTTCAAAATGCACAAAAACAGTGACTCAAAATAGGTCAGCATAAGAACTTTTCTAATGTAGGGGAGGTGGAAAGGTCCATCCAGTTATCAGACCTCCAAAGGTCCAGAGAAACCAAGAAACCCTGGAGAAGCCTTGAGGTTATGGGCAATGTAGATGTAGTGGTGCTGACTTCAGCAAAAGACATATTTACTGATACACCCCACTCCAGTCAAATTCTCTTCTTTTTCCCTAAATTCACTAGAGTAATGAACATAGTACAACAACATAATGTTCCCTCACTCTGTGCCCTTCTCATTTACCTGTCCTGGTGATGGACAGTGAAGTTTTAAAGACCAGTTAGGACTATGCAGTACCATTTCCATTTGCCATTCAGGGCACTCCTTGGCCTGCAAAAGAGTATTGGGAAATGCAGGTGCTAAATCACAGCTACATCTCCAGGACACATCCCGTTTCTCCCACATATGCTACACTGAAAAGTTTGGCCGCCCCACATCCATGCACTGCAGCAGTGGGACAGAGGCATTCACATGCCCAAAGCAAGTGTTTTGCCCGAGTAGTTTAACAGCTAAGACTGCAAGATAGTGATTAAAACAGCTGCTGATTTCCAAGTAATGATTTCATTCCAGAGCATGAATTCCAGTGTTACCTAACTTCCATCTGTCTTACTGAATACACAGCCTATCTCTGTGAAGTCTCTTCTGCTGGCAAGATTATAGGATGTCTTTGCTCTGCTTTCCTAGGAATAAGCACGGAATATTTACCAGCTCCTTCACTACAGAGATATGAGTCTGATTAGGAACGTATCACCTGTTCTACCTGCTCCTATATTACCTTCATACTGAGCAACAACTCATTTTCCTCAGTGTTGCTTGAAATTCTTAGTCTAATCTAGTCTAGTGTATCTTCCAGTGTGCTTACTCCCAATTGCAGGGAGGAAATGAAGATATAATTTACTAGTTGTATTTTTCAGTATAATTTCCCTTC
>VZSG01000262.1:399749-410077 GCA_013398315.1 Nothoprocta pentlandii | reverse complement strand
AAAGAAAAGAAAAGAAAAGAAAAGAAAAGAAAAGAAAAGAAAAGAAAAGAAAAGAAAAGAAAAGAAAAGAATAATAGATTGTTCTGACTACATCAGAATCCAGATGTTAAGAATGACAATTTGATTTAAAAAATATGTCTCTATCTGTTGTGATTCAATCCTACAGAAATCTCCGTGTCGATCAATAGTCTGTGCAGAAATCCTGTCTGACTCGGACTTTTTACTTGAAAAACCTTAGCTTTGGCTAGTATGTCACGTAACCCCAGTGACGTTTCTAAAATTCATATTTGTGTTACTGCAAAACAAAACAAAACAAAAACAAAAATAAAACAAAGCAAACAAAATCCCCACTGTTTTAAGTAGATAAGGTAGTCTATCAGATAAAAAAAAAAAAAAAAAAGATTTTTTTGCTCCTGTGATCCTGCACTGATGCTATGTGATAGCAGGAAGTCCAGCCCTCAATATATTTAAGGAACTACAAGTCCAAACAAGCATAAAATAAAGTTCCCAGTGAAAGAGAGATGTGGAGATCTGCAGTTCCTTTCAGGTGAAATAGCCACTTTTCATAATTATTCAGTTTCCAGGAACACACTAGTTTAGACCCAAAGTCACCCACCTTCTTCTCACATACATTTAGCATTCATTCTTACTTCTGCAGAAACATTTGCATTTGGAAGAACCCATTATGTAGAGCTCCCCAGAGACTTATCTCTCTGGAGACCGGAGTCCTATGAAGTTTGAAGCCTCCTACCTAAGCATTTCTTCAACATTGTCTCTAACCCTTTTTCAAAGTCTCTGGCTCCTGGCCTAAAACAAGTACAAGGGAAATGAGAAGATGTCAGTGGTAATAATTTGTATGTAGGATTCTTAGTCAGATGTGGTTGTTCTATTCTTGGTTTATCTGTCCATATGGACTTTAAAAAGAGAAGGAAGCAGTGTGGTAACAATTTGCTTGAAAGGGCCACTGGTTTCTTAATCTGAAAGTTTAGGCATGAGGATTTATTTAATTTTCATCTAAAAGGTTTTTTTTTAAAAAAAAAAAGAAAGAAAAGAAAAGATTTTGCTAGGCAGGGTAATATTAACCAGTTCTGACTGGTTGCTGCATTGCTGGGGTAGACAGACACATGCCTGAGTTGTCAGTTTCAGTTTTCTTTCAGTTTCCTTTGATTATATCAGTCAGGACCGGTTCAGATTACAGCTATGCTGGCAGTTGCAGGCTTTTCAGGGAAGTCCTCCTTTCTGCACGATTCAAGGATTATGAAGTGGAAATATCTTTGACAAATGAAAAACACTCTCTCCCTCCCACAGCCCTGTCTCTCCAGTCTATCACCTAATGATGAGCCGGGCATGAGATGCTCTGACAAACAAGCTGTTCTCCAGGCAGAGAGGCAGCAGGCAGGATTGGGACATGAAAAAATTAAGTGTGGCGAATTAGAGATTCACTCCTCCTTACCACTTTTTCAAATTTTTTTTTTGTTTTCTTTTTTTAAGTGATGTTTCAATGATGATGATCTACCAGATTAAGTTCTTTACAATGGTGGTACAATTATTGAAGTCTCATGAAGCCTACCTGTGTGAAACCAACATAAACTACTTATTCATAAGCATCTTAGTTTTCTACTGATTACTTCTCTGAAAGATGTAATCTCAGGAAAAGTGTGACTGTCAAGATGCAAGAAACAACTTCTTCATACTAATCTTCAGATATCTAGTAATACAAATACAGGAAAATGACATTTAATATCTATTATTAATCCTTATCTTAAGTTCCCTGGTAAGAAATCTAATATGGCATGCTTCATTATTTATCTACAGATAAAGAGGATAAATGGCAAAAAAAAAAAGTTATCTTGTATGTTTTGACTGATGACTATGTGTAGATTGCTGTTACGAATTAGGTCATCGCATTATTTCTTCTTTCTGTCCCAAGCAGCATGGACACAAAAAATAAATTATGTAAGGAAAAATAAGATGTAAGGAAAAATTAGAAGTTCAACTACAAATATTTGTCCAGGTTATGGGGAAGAGGACTTTTATTTAAATTATTTTTCATCATTTAATTTAATTATGCAACATATGCTACAGTTATTGTGGTTAATATATCAGGAATATGTACTACTATATTATAATATTTTTGACTAGCAGTTAGGACACTTTGTTGTCTCATCTGCACTAACAATAATAAATATATTAAATGGGAATAGGAGAAACATCTCAGGCTCCCTATTTTCTTCCTCACAAATTTGATTTAGCTTGGTTCTTAGCACTTCTTGGGTGTTCACTTTCCCTATACACTCATGCAGATCAGATTTACATTTATAAGCACAGATGAATGTTTTTGTAAGGTCATATCTAAACCTAACTGAAGTTTAAGAGTACTAAAAAAAGATCCTGATGACATAAATATGTATGGTTTCACCTAAGCTAATCTCTTTTTCATGGATGATGTTGATTTCTAGAGATACTTCACCCTCAGTCCTAGAAAATTTAAATATTTTATATTGAGATGGTATTTCATGATATTTCCAAAGTAACTGTTACTTTCAAGTCAAAAATTGTCATTTTTTTAATTAGTCTCTTTCTAAAATCAAATGTACTTTGAGATATATTTTGGGGTATATTTTCTGAGCATATTCAGTATTCTGCTCTTTTTTCCCACAACAATGGATCTTCTCTGGAAGAGAAATTGTCACTTTCCAAAGGTTTCTGGCAATCTTGATTACTATTTGCTAAAATATTGCTGGCATAGCAATTACAAAAATTCTTCAAACTGTGTGAAAACGCTGCAAAATATGAATAGTGGTGATTTTCATCCGCCTTGCAGTTGCTTAAATGCTGTGCAAGTTGCTGTACACTGGAAAAAATACAGCCCTTACAGTCTGACATTAACTTTTCTTACTGAGCCAAGTTATGTTTGCATCTCTATAAAGACAGTGTTGTAAGATGTGTTTAGCTGATCATCAGCTAAAAAAAAAAAAAAAAATATATGTTTTATATTTTGAATAAATCTGATAGAAGAAAGGAATGTGATTATGTACAATAAGCAACTTACAAGTAGAAAATAAGTTAAGCTGTGTTCTTCTGTGTTATACAAGGAGGGAAAACCAAGTCCTGTTCCATTACAGCACATGTGGACTTATTCATTCCTGCTGGCCACGTGGACAGAGCTAGCTCCCTGCGTGGATCTGTGTTTCCATCATATCCAGGGCACTGACGGACCAGCTGCTTTGGCATCCTCCAGGAGAGAGATCCCTTTCCTTGGCTGTGGGAGGCCTGAAACTCAGGTCTGCAAATGAGTACATGAAATGACTTTGGGAATTCCTCCCCTTTGCCAAATTAAACTATTTTTTTTTTCTTTAGCAAGGAATATTATATTCTGATTTACTCAGTGCAGATCACAATAGAGTGCTTAATATAAAGGAGAGTGTGATACAACGGATCAAATCTACCTTCATTCCCTTTACATAATTAAGTGGAAGTTATGAAGGGTATTAAGACATGAGAACATTTGTGGATTCTTGTAAAGTAGCCAAGAATATCTGCACATTTGTTGTTACCGTGGGGAATAGCACAGGGCTACATATGACAGCAAAACAAACCAGGAACTTCTATGAAATATGGAAAGTGCTTTCAGCTTTTCTTTCTTTTTTTCATTTTCTATTTATCATTAGTCAGCAGTGCCTCAGACTATGAAAATATCACTCTTTTTGGAGATAGGGATGAAATAGAAATTTTAAATTGTGTGACCTTTCAAACTAGGAACAAAACTAGGAACAAAACAAAGTCTACCCTTCAAATGACACAGACCTGAAGTCTTCCTCATACAGAAGACACCCCTGATCTCAGCACTGTTTCATCCCAAATTGCAGGAAACCAAGACAGGAGGAAGTGTTTTGCCCTTGTACTTCTTGTTTCTTAATCTGTCCGGAACAAGGAAGCGCAGATAGGGGTGTGTTTTAATAAACTTACAAAAGCTGCTCCCTCCTTTTAGGAGTTTTTCCCTCCCCTTGTCTTTTTGATTCTTCATACTACCTGGCAAGCTATTCTCTCTCCCTGAGGGCCCATTAGGCTTGGAAGTACCTGAAATGCATTAAACTTGGCCTGATCTTGGAATTATTTGGTGATATAAATTCTGCGTGCTGAAATATGCAGGGAAAGATTTCCAACAAGAGGCTAAGCAATGCAGGATTATGAAAAAGGAAAGCACATTCATTGGCACGGATCGAGTGGCTGTGACATAAGAAAGGAATGAAACATTCTTGCTGTCCAGTTTTGTGTTGTTTACCATAATGACAGACACTCTCTGGACTGAAACTTAGCATTATGGATACTCTGGCATGGATTATCAATCAGCCACAATCTCAACAATGTACATATATTTTTTTCTTATTGTTGTAATGACGTTGTTAATATTCCTAGTTAATATTTGTGATCTGTTATCTTATGGGTGGATCTGGAAGTTTCTAAGGCTTCTACTATCTACAGTTAATTTTTCCCATTACGGCAATCTAAATCCTCCCAAACACTTTCGCACATAATTAATTTCCAGTCATGAAGTTTACAGACAGGCTGTCGCGCGTAAAGTTAAACACATCTGTACTGGCAGGCTGTGCCAGGGACACAGATAAGGACCTAGAAAATCTGACCTGCCACTAAGGAGACTGGATCGCGACCATTCTGGCCAGCGCACAACTATTTTCCCGTGGAATGCAGCTGTGACATCTCCGGGGAGCTGCTCCTGACTTTCTCCCAGTTCCCTCTCATCTCCGTTTTGTGTTATAGGTTTAAATGAGGTCTTATGTGACACAGTCTGCTGGCAAGGGGGGCTGTCACCCAGCTCTTTTCTCTTGCCACAGCACATCTGAATGAAAAATGCATCTGGGATGACTGACCAGAAGGAAAGATGCTATTAACACAGGAAAGTAAGCGACTAATAAGGCTATGGCAAAAGAAGTACTTTTTGTTTGTTTGTTTCTTTGTTTGTTTTAATCTAATTGCTTTATTTTAGACAGGAAAAGTTCAAGATAAACAAGACTAACAACAACAACAAAAAAAAAAATCCCTAAAAATCCCTGTCTGCAGACATGATTTGGATTTTTTTTTCCTTAAAAGAGGGCAGAAAAAAAAAAAGCAATAAATACTTCTCTTGAAACAGCATGCTCAGTCTGAAAACCAAAATGAAACCATACCTCAGGAAACTGTTTCAGCATGACTTCTTCCCTAGGTCTGTTAGTTACCACTGTTTGCACTCCAGTTATTTACCTGGTGTCACAAATCAGATAATCACAATATTTTGTAACAGCAAGAAATGAGTCTAAGGCCGCACCTTATCCAGACAGGTGACGTCACTGGATTTGGTAATCTCAAGCCGTCATCTACCATCCATCTCATAATTCAATTACCATGCCTATTACTTTGTCAACTACACTTATGCAACGTGTATCAAAAACTGCTTGGAAAATACAGGCTTGTTATTCGCAGCTGTGGTGTAAAAGTTTTTTTGGGGGGAGGAAGAGGATCCATGCAAGAATGGGACGCTATGAGTTCAGATTCTGAGGAGGTTTTAGAGTTTTCTGCGTTAGCTAGATCAGGCAAAGATTTCTGCCAAGAATACTTATTATTATAAGTAGCTACAGTAATGCCTCAGATTTTACAGTGATAAGAATCTTATTAGATGAGATTTAAATTAATGCAATCTTCTTTCTGATTTACTATTTGAAGTTATTTTCAAGTTCAGGGAGTCCATGTTGCATCTGTTTAGATTTGATTTATCTTAATATTATTTCCATTCTAATGAAAGCAAGTATGTTATTTTATACACTAACTCTTTGCAATAAATGCTGTGTGCTAGAGTCAATCTTAATGACCAAGCTGAATCAGTCTGTCGTGCAGTTGCAGGCACAAGAAGTCCTCACCAGGGAAATAGAGAGCAAGCAAAAAAGCAGCATGATCCCTTCAGGAGGGGTCTGTGAATGTGGTATGCTCAGCAGAGGTAAAGTGAATATCTAGAGAGTGAAGAACATAGTATTAGAAAATTAAAGGCCCCAAGTTACTCTAAAAATAATGAGTAATAATGATCAGATTTAACAGAGTGTTTTGTATGATGGCATAAATCACAGAATAAGGCAGACTGAATAGCACGAATAATGTATCTGCATATCTCATATCTCTAATGTCCTCCCGTTGCTCTGCAGGAGATAGAAAATGAGCAACATTTATTCCTAAACCTTCAATGCGGGCAAGCCCTGCTCCTTGAGAAATTAATAGAAGCTGGGCATCAGTTCATCTGCTATTTACAGATCACAAACTTGAGGTAAATCTGTGCAAAGTTACTAAGTGATTCCCAAGAAGCCAGAGGGTTTCTCAGAGTTTCTCAGCATTACAGTTTGGGAGTTAACAGCTTTCCTGTTCTGTATTGAATCTTGAATTCAGTACTCCTTAGGGAAATTCTCAAATGAAGAAGACCTGAAATACTATCCTGCAATAAATAACTTAGATTTATACACTTTAGAATGTTAGTGTCCAAAAGAATTTCAGTCCAGCTAAAATTATTACAATTACTGTTTTACAGATAGTGATAAAGCTGATTGGAATTTTCTAGTGAACTAAGCTTTTTAGAACTGTCTCTATGCCATTCCCTAAAGCAACTAATATCTGAAAGACAGCATATGGCTTCATCTGCAACAGATATAAAAAGGAAAAAAATGTTTAAATAATAATCAGCTGCGAACAAATGAGTGGTCCCGCAGAAGGCCAGATTTACTGAGGCAAAGATGGGATTTATTTCCAGTTTATTATATTATTGTATTCTTTGAGCCATTCTGTGGGAGGAGGATCATTCACCAGCTCATTCTGCCGCACATAGGGTTTTTTTTGGACCATTTGGAGGGCTTACGATGCTTTGGCAACCATATGTCTGAGTGGTCCAGCTCCTCTGAAATGTTTTTAATCTGACAGGGTGCTGGGCTCCCTGAAAGCCTGAACGTATCTGAAACATAAAAGAGCCTGTGAGAGATGAGGCTCGGAAAGCAGAATGTCGGTTTGTGATCTAAGCACTTGAGAAATCTAGCATTAAGGTATTTTGCAAAGAGGAACCTCTGTTCTGAATCAAAAAAACTTTCTTAGAAAAAAAAAAAAAAAAAAAAAAAAAAAAAAAAAAAAGCCCTATCTGTTATTTCATCCAGTGCAGATATCTCTTTATGTTGAAATTATTTCATCTTTCCTGAAATGGGCTTCTGTGCATGACAAAACACTTCCTTACATCTTAGATAGGTGTAGTCTTAACCACAAAAATGTGTGTACGTTCAGCTGAGATAAGAATCCATCATTTCAGATGCTTATTCGCAGGTTTTCAAACAGTTCAAAGACAGATTTTCTGCCAGTATCTTTCTAACATCACAAAACATGGTAGAAATGTTTTTTAAAAAAGTCCTAGACTGATGTAGAACTTGGTAGTAATGCACGAAAAGTGCATTTCTATTAATGTCAGTATAACCTTCTGCCAGCTGGTATGATTCCTTCAACTTCAACAGCTTCTCCTGATCTAAACAGATGAAATTCAGAGAATACTCCATATCCATATCCAGATTATTAATATACATTGTAAGCTGATACATGTTGCTTTTTTTATAATAAATGCTTACATGAAATGGAATGCTGTGTAAAAAAATTCTAACAGTGTTTTGGCATTTGGAAGAAATTTTGTAACCTAACAAATGGTGAGGGTATTTTTTTACAGTATGTGTATATAGTTTCTTTTAGAAAAGAAAATACATTAAAAGAAGAGGAAGACTATAGCAGATTACAAATGCTAAGTGGTATACTGCTAAAATAATAATTGTAGTGCATTCTGCAGTTATGATTACTGTGTCTGGGGCTGCTAATTCTTCCATTTTCAGAATAGGGAAGGAACTGTAGTATAATACCTAGTCGAGCAGTACATTATTCTCACACTGAAAACATCCAGAATAAGCTGAATTCTAAAACCAATTCATTTAAAAAACAAAAACGAAAACAAAGCAACAACAAAGGAAGAAACTGAAAATTACAGCCTAGGTTCAGAGATCTTCATCTTGAATCTAGGACATCAGAAGCATGTTAAAAATGTGTTGAGAACAGCATATTTTTTTGTTGTTTCCAAGGGAGGATGCAGGACATTCTGAACTTTTGAACATATGATCCTAAGGCTGCATATTTCAAAGAATTACAGAATAATTGGAGGTGACAGTGGCCGCTGGAGATCATCTAATCCAACCGTGTTGTTCAAGCATGCACACCTGAAGGAGGTTGATCAAACCCTTGTCCAGGGTTCAGGTTGATCAAACCCCTTTCCAGGGAATTCAACCACTTTTGAATTCCTGCGAAGATGGAGACTCCACAACCTCTCTGGACAACCTGCTCCAGTGTTTCACTAATGGCAACTCAACAATTTTTTTCTTCTCTTTAAATCCAGTTTCCTGTATTTCAGGTTGTTGTACCCATTGCTTCTTGCCACATCACTGATTACTACTGAGAAGCATCTAGCAGCATTTTCTTTATACTTTCCCAGGTTTTAACATCATTAGGTGTAAATTAATACCTACATCTATTTTCATTTCATTTCAGGGTGGAAAGTCCCTCATTGCTTCTCTTTTAGTAAGCCTCCATTAAGTAAAAAGAGCATTTTATGCTTTGCTAAATACACTCAGTGAAGTAACACAAAACCAGATGTTTTTTATCATCCTATTCCTGGCAAAACCCTCCACATTAGGGATTTTATCTCATACGCTGTGAACAGTGTCATGCACATGATAGAATACCCCTGTGGGCTGGTTTATGTGGGTACAGCCAGTTGCCAACTCAAACAATGTATGAGTGAAATGGAGATGTCTTTTTCATTGGGACAATGAAGAATGTCTTGTGGCAACCCATCTGCATTTGCTCCACTAAGATATTTCCACTCTCAAAGTTAGTTGCCAATTGAAAAGTTGCACTAATACTTTGAAAAATAAACATGATCCAGGTACAGACTGCTTTGAACAATATTTGATCAGAAGATTCATTTTTAAGAAATTTATTCCTTTTTTACTTTTTCTTTTCTTTAAAATTCACATTTTTACCCCCCCAAAAACAGAAATAGTGAAGAAAAAGCTTGTCCTTACTTTTCCTGTCTTGCTCTCCACTCCCAAACCCATGTCCTGGAAGCCTTCTGCACAGAAAGCCTGATTGCACAGAAAGCCTGATTCACCCATATGCAAAACTAAGTTTATAGAAACAAGCAGAACAGTTCATCTGTAACATCAGAAGCCACTCTTTACTTGCTCTGCCCTAACCAAATAGATAGTGGAGTTGGACAGACTATATTTTTCACTATTTTTGTAGAAGGCTGTTGACTACCAGTTAAGCTAATGGCTCGTCTGTGCACACAACCTCCCCATCCACAGCCCTGAGTGAGCAGCGAGTCCCTGTGCTAACAGTTCCAGGGTTCAGGCTGCTGCACTGTTATTTTTAATTAACCTGCTGAATTTTATCAGCATCAGCTATGTCTGGAAGAGGGTGTGTCTGAGTCCCAGAGCTCTTTGCTAATGCTTATGCCCAGCTATGTGCTGATCATGTGTGCTGGTCATAAAATATACGAAGCCTCTGTTATTTTTTTCTTATCTTCTTTTAATTTTGCAGTTGAGTTTATAAAAGTGAGATTGAAATAAACAAATTACAGAAAGAAAGAAACACGCACTGACTCTAGATTCCTCCTCTCCTGTAAGTTTTTACATTTCTTTTGCCTGTTGAAAGTCAAGCTTCACAACATTAATGACTGATTTGCTGCTGGATCCTAAAGTTTTGCTTAAACTTTGGTACCAAAAGGATGTGGTGACTATATTAGGATTAAGTAGTCAGAAAGGCACAGATTTAAACTAGCAGTCCACAAACTTTCATCACCAGAAACTATTGCCAACCTATACAACGCTTGCAGACCACCCTTTAACACTTCTAATCAAATAGTGAATGGATGCACTGGTAAGCGAGTGCAGCCTGCAGCCACGGGTAGCAAAGGCAACAGACCACAAGAATATATGTTAATATTGAAAAGAATCTCAAATTTATTTGACGCTTAAGTGTTTCATCAAATCTTCTAACAATGCAAAACACATCAACACATTGCATTTGCAGCTCTCTGCCAAGCCTTGCTCACATAGGAACCAGCCCCTGTCTGCTTAGAACTGACCTCAAAGTCTCAAGAACACTAACAGAGCTCTCAGCCAAACATGATCTGTTTTTTTACATCCTTACAAACTAGGTGGATTTTTTCTTTCTTTTAGTAAATGGGATTTATTGAGAACATACTTCCA
>VZSG01000262.1:388027-399729 GCA_013398315.1 Nothoprocta pentlandii | reverse complement strand
ATATTTTTCTTATCCCAGCTTTTGCATAAGATATCATAGTGGAAATCATGTGAGTTTCACAAACATATTTGAAGAAAATACTCAAGAGATTTGGATTCTTTTCAGCAAAGCAACTCAGAGTTATACAGAACAAAACACCAAAAAACAGAGGCATATGATTCACTAAACAGATAAGATCTTCCCTTTGTAAAATCATAAAGCGCCCCAGTAAACTTATTTTATGCTGATAGGTTTATTATCAATAATAATAAAGAGTCATTACTATACTTCAGACAGCACCTTACATTGTTCCAGGCTTAAGAACATACATCAGGAAGAAGGAACACATCTGTTGCTCTAATATTTCATATTTCATTTACTTCTTCATTTGCTCCGGTGATGCAAAATTTACATCTTATTAAATACCGCAATATATGAGATTTTCAAAAGCATTCCCTTCTGACCTTGCTCAATTCTCAGAAAACTTAACATATTCTAGGAATGTATCTTCTGGAGTAAAGTTAGACCCTTTCTGATAGCTTTCGAAAATCTCCCAAAAGAAAATACTGCATCTTCAGCTGTCTCTTGGCATGTCATAAAACTAACACTACACCATATTTTGTCCATCTTTGTGGAATAAATATTTTCTCAGACACTGACACTTTGGTACCTTTCATCGCAACGCAACTTTGCATGGCAATTGCCCCGTGCTGGTGAATTTATCTTGGTAATTCTATGGGTGCTTTCTACCTGAAAGGTTTTTGGACAAAATACGCTCAAGAGGGAAGATGAAAAATCTTAGTTTGGAGGTGCCTAGATTTATACAGTGCTATAATGGGTGTGTTTTACAATGGGAATATTCCGCTCAAATGAGAATGTATGAAGGAAATCATCTCTCCTTTCCTCTATCTCACTTCTCTTTCAGGTACTGCTTTATGGAGGTGGCATGTTATATCACACAAGAGCAAACTCATTCCTTCTGTTTTAAGTCACAGACTGTTCACACCAGAATAATTCACAAAAGTGTCCGGACATTTCAAAATTTAGCTTGTGGCTTCTTTTTCTTGCTGAATTTAAAGATTTTTTCTTCCTTTTGTATCTTACAATTTTATAGTCATACAATTAAAAAGTATTCTGAATAAAGAAGTGGGTCAAAGAGTTTGTATATTTAGAAATAAATGTAAACCATGTACATTTTAAAATTATGAAAAAAAAAAAAAGAAAAAGAAAAAAAGACACAAAACCTTAAAGTAACATAATTCCAGTTATCTAAGAGCTTCAAATTTGATTTGATGAATTAGAGAAAAAAAATAAGGCATTTTAGCTTTAAGGACAATGAACATTTTATCCATCTGCATTCAACCATATCACTCTCAATATGATATAGCTTCCTTTCCATATTGCCTCTATAATACTATACATTGATCCATAGAGACTCTCCAGTATTTCAGTCATGGTTACGACTGCAAGAATTGAATTTGAAGCTGAATGGAAAGCAGCCTAAAATAAGATAAAACAAACAAACAAAACTCTACCATTCTTAGCTTTCAATAGTGTTGTTTTCAAAGGGTCTTTTGCATCATCTGTGTGCCTGTATGTCACCTTTTACCCCATCCATCCTCCTGTACATCACCTGATAGCATGTCCCACACAAGCACATCTCTACTTTGGCTAAGCAAATTATTTGAGTCCTGAGGAAGCCCATTATTCTATAATTCAGAACTGGAAATACCATAACACCATCAACACCTGCAGTCCCTACAGTGCCTGGGGAGTAATAAGGTAACATGCTGAAAAAAACATACATAGAAGAGCAAATCACCATTTTTCCTCTTTTGAGGTGTTTAAAGCACATATATTGCAGAGTTCTTAGGTTTTTTTTTTTTTTTTTTTTTAACTCCTATCTAGCAAAGTTAAGAGACTGTTGTTTAGATTTCTGGTAAAATCTTTGCAGAGAGCAGAAAACACAGAATTAATACCTAGCTGAGTATTTTTTCTGTATTTTCTTTTGAAATCAAATCCTTCCAAATTTTTCCCTTACATTATTTTACTAGTCTCATAGAAATTGAAAGAGGTATTAAGATTTGTCTGTAATATTTGATGTTTGTTATATTCCTTAAAACTGTAGTTGATGAGGCACTTTTGCCTCAGTGCATTGGCAAGGGTCTCAGACAGAGACAACTCAGTTTTCAGTCTCATGTCTACTACTATGTTCATAGAATCATAGAATGCCCAAGGTTGGAAAGGACCTCAGAGGTCACCTAGTCCAACCCCCCTGCTCACGCAGGGTCACCTAGAGCACGTGGCACAGGGCTGCGTCCAAGCGGGTTTTAAAGATCTCTAAAGAAGGAGACTCCACAACCTCTCTGGGCAGCCTGTGTTTCACAACAAAATATTGAGAGGAAATAATAGAGGAGGAAGGACTTTTATTTCAGCTTGACCTAATATTTTGACTCAACACAAAATATCGCCATTTTGCCCCCATAAAAAAAAGAAAAAAAAAAAACCCGTACTGTGCTTCAAAGCAAGTCACAGTCTTCCAACTATCTTATTCTGACAATTACATTGAAAAACAATCACTATTCACAGAGATAGACGATGCACTATGCCAGAATATGAGTGGACATTTGGTTTTGCATTTCTTCAAAGGCAGGAGGAGATGGTGAGTGATTGTGAGTGTATCACTATGGATATATGCTAAAAACATCAAATATACCTCAGCCACATGAGGTCCCTCTAGCAAAAGAATTACTGTATATTTTGGGGGTTATTTTTTGGATTTATCTAGTCTCATTTAATTAAGTTAGGAAATGGCTTGCTCATTCAAGGTGTTTTTGCTGTCAGTCCAAAGATCCTGTGCTCAATATCTAATATTCATCAGGTGCCTCAAAGTAGTCTTTGCCAATATCAGGTGGTGAAAAGCAATATTTACTACCTACAGTCTTGTGATTCAGCTACGTTTTTACCTCTTTTCCCTAGTTGGAACAGATGTATAGAAATTAGTGGAAAATGCTATCCAATGAGCTATATAAGACACCCAAAATAATTCAACGACAGAAAAATTAATTACTAAACCATAAGTGTCGAATAGGCAAACATAAAAAAACTGAGTATAATTCTGATCCCTGGAGCCTCAGCATGAATTCAAAAAAAAACATAGAACCTTAAAAAGCATGACATATGAGATCAAATTCAGTAATTCTTTAAGAGATAGACAGCATTCATGGGGAAATTCAGACTTAATTCACCATTTCCCCACAACCTGAAACACCAATGGAAACAAATGGGATGTCTTAACCACTAAAAACTGAAAAGATTGTATTTAATAATAACCGTATAATTTCTTAAATTATTATGAAATGAAGTTAACTCTTACTTCATTTCTGTCACATTAGTCTTCTTAAAAAAATTGCTGTCTCTTTGCCACTGTTTCTAATCTTATTTCATTTTCTAGAATCTGATGCAGGAATAAGACATTCCAGATGTCAAACAATAATCAAACAGAACATGAAGAAGAAACACACTTTTTAATTTCTTAGTTTCCAGACACTTTTTGATGCCCCTTTTCTTTTTCTAACTGATATCTCAGATGAAAAATGTGTCAGAAGACAAAAAAACACTCGAGAATCTCCTGACCTGAAGCTAAGTGATAAAACAGTGTCAGTTCCTAGCTGTTCCTGAGTTCACACATTGCTGTCATGTCTTGTTATGTCATCAGCAAGGACAGTGTTGTACGGTCATAGGTGGAAAAAACTTTACTACCTTTTTCTTTTGTGTGTTTATGTCTTTTGACTGGTTACATACTTATTAGTAATATCAAAATTAAAGAAGCAATGACAAAGGATTAACAGCCTGATTAGTTGCAGTATACTCTGGGCTGATTATAGAAAAATCATCTTTTAAAAAGCCAGGCATTTAAATTGGTATGGACAACTGAGTAAGTACATTTCCACTGATGGTGAAAGTCACCTTCAAGTGTCTTTTCAGCTTTTGATCCCTCTCTTTCCAAGGAGTATCTGTACATGCATCATGAACAAAGTGCATGTCTAGTCTGAACTGAATTCAACTTTCTGAATAATTAATTCCACATATCTGTTAGCTCCTTTTTATTGTCATATATACTTTTGTGACTAGTTACTATTTCCAGAGTTTCAGCTTTCCTTTGGCATTTTCCTCAGGTTTGCTTTGCAGTCCATGAGGCAATGATGGAGCCTGATTCTGTTACCATCACTGCAGAAGAGACCAGGAAATTCAGTTGGAGCAGGGAGACCACTTCAAGGACCTGGAAACAACCAACTACTTCCCTTAAAATAAGGGAAAAAATAAGAGTCAGAGCTTGAGCCTTTTAGATGAAAAATACTAGTTGGTTTCTAGGAGCAGCCAAAATCGCACAACGTTGCTGAGTCGTAGCAATGCTGTTTCTGTGCATGGTATAAACTGCTGCTTCTCCACTGCAGCCAGACTGAAGTGCCCCAGACACAGGTCTGGCTCAGATGATGTAAGGAGGTCAAGAATAAGCTCGTTCTGCAATTTTGTGATTCCTAATAAATGCAATAAACATATGCTTTTATCAGTTTTGCCAGTCTAAACACATGCCACATTGCCCACAAATCAGGTGGAAACAGATGTAAGATTCTGGTCACTGCAACTCTGTAGATACTTAATAGGCCTCAGGAAGCAAAGGGCTTATTATCACACTTTACCAATTCCATTAATAGACTCAGCACTATTTTCAACCTGTCTCTTTTCCTGAGCAATCATTTGTGAGCAAAATAGAATTAAACCCGTCCCTTTCCTCCTCCCCCTCCAAAAAAAAACGCCAAAAAGAAAAGAAGAAATATTATCTCACTTGGTTTTGAGTCAGCCTCTTCAGAGTCCTCAGGGAGCAGAAGAGCAAACAAGACTATGTTCAGAATGTTCCTGTTTGAGAGCTGCACTAAAACAAACACACTGGAGCAAGTAAAAACATATTAGAAACAAATCCAAAAGCAAACCTGCCCCTAGGAAACCAGACACTGACTGGGGCTGTGAGGCAGCCAGCAATAGTGAAGAATTATTCTCTTTTGTAAACCTACAGGCTGCACCTCTGAGGAGGGGGAACAGAATGGGTGTCTATAAGAGCTGCTCTGCTCCAGACAGGTAACATTTAAAAATAATTTAAATTTAATAATTTAAAAAATATTTTTAATGTATCTTTACATGATTTAACTCCAGAAATCTGCTCCTTGAGTAAATCTGAATGTAGCACCTGCCTTTAGGTGACTGACTTAGCAAGGACAGAGCACACAAGTCAGGGATCTCGAGACTACCACACAAGGAGCTCCCTCCAGCAGTCACATCCTCAGCCTTCTTGCATCCAAGTAAAGGGGATGCTGGCAGTACAATCAGCAGATAGCAATTGATATTGCTATTAGATACCAGAGGTTCAGTAGAGAGCAAGTGGAGCTTGTAAATCCATTACAGCTAGGGTTATGTGGGATTAGAACGGAGGAAGCACATGCTATAAAGTTGAAAACACGGAGATTAGAGTTATTTCTTCATTATGAGAAAGAGAGTCACAGACAGTCTATCCAATTTCTTTGTGATTCTGTAACTGCTTATTAAAAAAAAAAAAAAAGTATAATGCATTATTTTTGCCTTACACAAGACACAAATTTAATCTGCCTCATAGCTATCTAATGGCATGAAATTTGATACCTGTGCATACCACAAGACTCATCTTAAGCTGTCTGCTGTGTCTTTCTGTGCTGAAGAGATTTGTGCACTATCAAAAAGCAACCTTTGCAACACACACTACAGAAAGGCTGCATTTCTTGATGGATTCTATACCAGCTACATAAGTCACGTCAACCACCCGCACTGTGAACACGCTTAGAGTGCAAAGTCAGCAAACTCAACTACCTGGGGAACCAGGACCTGTCTTGGTGCAGCTGATCAAGCACGTTTCCCATCTATTTCACATGATGAGTCTGTAACAGGCTTGTTCAACCTCACTCATCTCTATTCAGGTCAGCAGCTGAGCTTTGCAGAGGCCTTTCAGTTGTTTTACTGGCTGTTGTCAAAAGCTAGTGGAGGCTTCAGTGAAGTTGGCAGAGCTAATGTTGATGTATACCAGCTAAGGATATCTTTTGGCTATCAAGAGGCTTGAGGGAGGCAGGTGTGAGATTCAGTGGCCATAGTTTAGTCTGTGCAGTCAACAGTAGTGGCAGTAAATCTTCCAGCAACTTCCCTCCCATTAGGTAATCTGCTTTTATTAGTTTTTATGAAATATCAGTAAGTGCTAATTCACTCTCAAGCTGCCTTGCTTTCCTCAGAATCATGATGTGCATGCAAATGCATAAAATGGACTGTGATAGACCTCTCAATCCACCTCCACAGAAAGACATTTTTTGTTATGGAAAAACAATTAACAAGAAGCAATGATATTTAATTTCTTTAATCTGTGCAGTGATGAAAGCTCCCCTGATGTGTGCTTGTCTTTCTGGAACCAATCAGTTCTGCCACTAATCCTTTACATTCCGTAGAGAATGCTCATTGATTTAACTACCATAAAATGTAATTATGTTGTCCACAGGTATGTTTGTCATGTACTATGCTGACATACCTTTGAGGACATTGAGTAATTGCTCCAGAATACAGAAGAGTAGAAGTGATTGTTTAAAGCTGTATTGCATTGATACATCTTTCTAGATGATTTTACTCTCTGCTGTTTCTGCCCAGAATATTGTACTTTAGGGAGTCAGCAGAGCCACAATCAAGTTTAAAAAGCATGGAATCAAATGCACAAGAAGGCTGAGGTGCTTTAAATTTGATTCTTTCTTCTGTTGCTTAACTTCAGGACAGCCATTGGAAATGTGTTTTTGCCAGCTACTTCAACATAGAAGTCTGCAGCTCCGAACTTCTGCTTTATCTGTAGCAGCCTGTTATATGCTACAGCAAGACTTCTGTTGCAGATGGAGAATTATGCTTAAAAGTTCTTATGCTATTTTATCTCTGTGTGTAGCAGATTCTTTACATTAAATTGTCATTAAAAAGAAAAGTAACAATGAAACAAATGTTTATATAACTAAATAAAGACAAGATCTTGGGACAAATCTTTACTCAAGATGTATTTCATCTCTTAACTCTTTAAATACTGAATAAAAAATGCCTAGTATTTCACAGGAGGTTAGGAAAAAACTGTATGAGGCAGTAGCTCTCTGATGAGGATGTTGGTAAAGAAGTGAAATGTATCCAACTCTTGAAAACCCTTTTCTTTTCAGCAGCTAGCTAGCTAACATGAGGAACCCTCCAATATATGGTGGTGCAATTACTTTGGCATCAACAGTTCAGAAGGGTTTGAATTGAATTTCATTCATTCAAAGAGACATGAGAGTGGACCCACAGAACTCAGAAAACCACCTGATTTACACTGGAACAACAAAAACTAGAATTAGTCTGTGAAGAACCTCTTGCATAGGGTGAAATTTTGCTGTTCATGCTCACCTTACCCCACAGAGAGTGTCATTAGGTCTTTTGGGTGCTCATTAGCAGCTGCAAAGGGCAGCTTGGTCTACCTGTGAGATTCGTGGACAGAAAACTCTCATTCAGAGATCAAGCATGAAGCATGGTGAACACCTGCAATATTGAACTGAAGGGCGTCCTGCAATAGCTGCTCAAGGAGGAGTTGGGCTTATAGGGAACTCCTCCTCACTTCAGGGACTGCACTTCTTCAGGCAAGTTTGCTATTACCTCCTATCTTGTTTTTGTATGCTTTCCTTAAGAGAAGGAGGCATTTGTACTTAAGAAGAAGGCTCTACTTAAGGAAACCTGTAACCACGGTTTGAAGCTGAGGTTAATTTAAATCGCAGTCTTCGTGACTCCTCCAAATGCTCCGTGGGAGGTCATGATGGTATGTATTTTCAGGATGACTGAGGCATGTTTACTTGTCTGCGGCATTATATACCTGTTGCACAGGTAAATGAATGATTTTAATAACTGAACTAGCTGCTTTCACGAGCATTAAAGGAGTATTTTTTTTTTCTGTAATGAAGTCTGTATTCATATGGAGATAACTATAACAGTATATGGACGGGGGCATGACACCGCATTGTAGTATACAATCATCTGCATCTCCTCTTTCCAACTACAACATTCCCATCCTCTCTGTAGTGTCATTTCAGCCTCAGAGGTGCATCACAGGAGAGTGAAAAGAGCTGCTCAGCCACAGTATACACATTCTCCGTATTCTACAGGCTTTTCTTCTCTATCATCATTCTAGAAACTAATGAAAAGATGACACAAATGATTTGGATTGGTACTTTAAGCAGCAGCTTGTTCCTTTAAAAAGATCACCAAAACCAGCTGTACTAGTGACAGAAATAATTTAAGTTTCTCAAACTAACATTTAGATTTGATATCATCCCCTCAATGCTTCCCTGTGCTATATCTATTCATTTACAAATTGGTTTAAAGTAAGGTAAAATTTTGCAAGAAATGTGAACAATATGAGCTCCTATCTGCAGTCATTAAAAATAGCAGAGATGACATGTGTGGTCAAATGTCAAAGCAAGCAGGAAGCAGGAAGAATCTGTGTTTATGGAAACAAAGAAATAAAGACAGGTGACAAGGACTATGCAAATGCTATTGGTTGGTATGTGCCAAGGAGCACATGAAGGCACAGTTCAAGTAGCAGCAGGACATGTGGCTGTGGGAGGGCTCTCTGAAAATCCCAGCCGTACAGTCTTCTAGTGCCTTCATAATTATGTTGTGGAACAAAAGCCACAGTGACACAGTCAAGTCACAACAGCTCCAAGAAGCCCACAATTTGCAACATAATAGTAGTAATGCAGCTATATGATGAAAAAGCTTTTTAGACCCACTGGTAAGAACTGATTCATTTCTGAAGTCAAATATTTTCATTAAACAGAATCAGAATGTGCAGGTAATTGCTACATTGCATGCAAGAGAAATAAAAGAAACTGTAGCTTCAATACTATTTCTTTGCTAAGTTATTGCCTAGAGCTTTTAGTCCAGCAAATAAACAAACTGATTAATGACTACTGTAAAGCTCAGGTTTCTATTAAAAGATGCTACAGCAGGCTGCAAATTTCAAGACACACCACTGATTGTAAACTGTCCTACCGTCACTTTCTGCCTCAGAAGTGCCTGTTTATACCTGTTGAAGATCTAAGCCTCAGTTGAAAGAGAATGAAAGCAAAGGCTATCTGCTTTTGGTGATGTAGTTCAACCAAATAGCTTACTCCTACTACAGTTCCCAGGAGGTACCCAACTAGTATTCCCAACTTTGAAGGCTTCATTCAAATTTTACAGTTTCAATTTTCATAAAGACAAAAAAAAAATGAAACTCATCCAAAACAAAATCAGCATTGCAACAACTTATTTTCATTGTTCAAGGGCCCACAGCATTCAAAAAGACACATGTCTGTAAGTTCTGATCCATAGCTCAGTCAGTTTTCCACATCGCCTGAGGACAAAATAAGAATAATGAACCTTGATATTCCATTAAAAGATTAGCAGTGGCATCAACTTGCTGTACTAGAGACTAAATGAAAATTGAGATTCTGCAGCTGAGACAAGAACACAATTTTATTCAGTGCCACAAACAGTTACACTTTTTGACATTTTTCATTGAATGAGCATGTTTTAGTGTACACCACAGAAAACACAAGACTAGATAAATACTTATTAACATTCATTTTTGGTATTCCAAACATGTCAAGAGGATCTTGAGTTGCCTGAGGAGGCCATTCTTGCCAGTTTGATGAGGGTGATGAAGGACACTCACTGCTCCTCCTCTCCTCTACAGAGGGGACAGGTCCTGCACAGTAAGCAGATCCACAGCAGGATGCATTGCCATGCTGTAGGAGCTCTCCTGGAGGAGCCCATCCAGCTGGCATGAGATAACGCAGCCCTGTAGCTATTTTAATTTGCATTGAGGGCTGTCTGTGCACCAGTCATGGGATCTGAAAAGGCCTGAATGCAACAAGCTGAGCATTGAGCCCATAATGCCAAAGAATAATATTCAGGAAAGGAACATTTAAAGCAAAGAAAAAGTAGTTATCCAAGTTTAACTCAGAGCACTAGGCCATAAAGTGAGCTCTGTATAACACTTAGTTAAAATCAAGTATCTATGGGATTATAAATCTTTTGCCTTGAAGTTCAATGTGTTGGCACAAAGAATAAATGCTATTGCGGAAGAGTTATTTCATTGCATGACAATTGAAATAAATGTTGTGGAAGCATTTACACATGTTCCTCTGGATGTTACCATTCCTTTTACTTTGATAAGATGCAGGCAAAATAGTTTTCATAACTTTAAAAATCCCTTTTCACTCATGTTTTATATAAACCCTGTAAAACTGAAAGTACAATATGTTTCCTTACTCTAATCAATCTCTCCTACACACAGTTATTGCCAGAAACTCACAGAGACACCTGGTTTTCTATTCCAGGATCTTATATTCAAGGAAGCTAAGATCTTGTCACTGTTTTTTATCAGATAAAAATTTTCTTCTAAAATGAACACACACAAACACACACATATATATAATTGACTAAACTCCAAGAGTAGTGTGAAATTACAGGAAAAATATAAGATGTATTTTAGGTTCACTTATATGAGGGTTAACCACAAGAAACAATGTATTACAGAAGATTCTTGGAGAAGTTATTCCCAGAAAGAAATATTTGTATTACAAGCTCACAGGAGCTATCTGATATAAACACTTACAGATTAAATTGTGAATTTGCTAAGTATTATTGACTGATGGGAAAATGTTGCTCAGGATTGAGATCCACTCATCTTCTGAGTGACTGAAGATTGCTTTGAAATATGACATAAAAGATTTAGCTTTGCTGTAGATAGAGCTAGGCACCTTTCTGCTGAATATTTTCCCTGATGAAAGACAGCTATTTCTGCAGTAAATATTTTCATAAATATATTTACATTTTAAAAGCAGAGATAGGGAATCCTTTGTTTAACAAAAAGAAATTTAAGTTAAAAATGAAGTTAAAAATGAAAACATGCTTACTTTCATCTCCAGTCTTCATGCTGAAGAGCTGTTCCTCTGCCACCTAATTCTAATCAGTGTGAAACAGCTACAAGCTCCAGGGTTCAATTCATTCCTGAAGCCAGAGTGAACTCTCCAAAAGTCAGATACACCAAAAGAAATTTTTTTTCCCTTCTAGCTTTTCCTCATCTTCCTCTTCTAGTCCATGCAAGTTGGAAACAAAAAGGTGTCCTCAATTTAGTTTTTAACTGGAATTTGAATCATGCTTTTCACACAGAAAACTCTTACTAGAAAATTATTTGAAAGAGCCTCTGCTCTTTCACGAGACTGTCATGGGATCCAGTCCAAATGCAATTCTTCAGCATCTCTGGTATGTGTCTTCTCATAGAACTAAGATTAAGCTCCCACTTTCCTCCAAGTTATACAATATTGATGGCACAGTAATCCATTTTTTTTTCAGCTTTTGGGCTCCCATGAAGTCCCCCAAAATTATATTCAGGTTTTCAGGAACTGACTTTTCTCATAAGAAAATGTGGCAAAGGAAGCTTTCCTCTTTAACATGACATAATTTTCCATTATTTGGAAATTCTGATTCTCTCTAGTAAGATGTCACCTAAAGCTGAACTTCATTTAGCTACCAGCATTTTGAAACATCCAGAAAATTATAATAAATTTCAAGAAAAAAATACAGTTTTAGGACTATTCGAAAGA
>VZSG01000262.1:371079-387997 GCA_013398315.1 Nothoprocta pentlandii | reverse complement strand
ATATAAATTATTCTTTTCCTAAAATCTTGTGAATAATGTGAAAAATGTGAATAAATAAATAAATATATCTTTATAAGGTTCCAGTTCTCTTGTCCTTATCTTTCTGTTGGAAAAACAATTTTAAAAAATATTGTAATACCTCAAGTACTATTTGTCTGAGAGAAGGTAAAGTGCTTGAATATCGTGGTGTGCAAATCCCTTCTGAAAACTGTCAAGCTAATTGTCTTAAAATGACACCTGCAAAAACATACAAATCTCATGTAATATGTAGTCAGAGAGAAAATTTTGACTGCAAAGTCAACCAGAGTCAACAAAGTTGCAAGTCAGTATGCAAGGTAGGTAAGTTACTTGCACCCAGTAATTTATTTGGTAATTAAACTTTTTGTTTTCTCCTGTGAAAAGAGTATTTCAAGCCAACTTTAATTTTATTAAATGCATTAATCATTATGAACTGTTAGTGGATGTTTTTTTATTTGATGGCCTATCTTCAAGTCATTCATTTCAAGATTGTTTTCCACTATTCTTCAGTCATTCATAATGTTAACTGGCCACATGGTATTTCTGTTTGTATACTTAACTGAGGTAGCAGGACTTTCATAAACAGGAGCAGGAAGATCAAAAACATTCCAGGATGACGAGGTGCCTATATTGAGTGTGAAACAGGTTCCACGAACATTCCCATAGAGGCTCTACAAAAAATAAACTACTTTGAAAACAACAGAAAACTTCCTTCAAAACTAGTTGCTAGAGAAAGATAAGCTTTTACAAAAAAAAAAAAAAAAAAAAAAAAAAAAATAAAAAAAAAAAAAAAAAAAAAAAAAGTCTCATGAATATGCAATTAATTGAATATATATCCATGTTATTTTCTATGAGTGATGCAATATAGTTTTCCGAGAGGAAAGATCCTAGTACATGACAAGATATGTCATATAGCTGAGAAGAGAAACTCTAAGGATAAAGTAATCCAGCCATAAATCCCTTGAGGCACTCTCATAAATTTTCCAAGAATCATTTTAGATGTCTGTCAAAATAATTTATTTCTAACTTAAAACATTTTGGAATTAAGCTTTTGCTTGAAAGTCTCAATTCTTCTACAAGAACCCAACTCATTTTATGGGTTCTATTTTTACAAAAAAAAAATGTATTTTCATTCTCTCAAAGAATACTCAGAATTATGCAGAGATTTTTTTTTTCTAGTGCAATGTTCAAAAGAAGGAAAAATATAAAAAAAATCAGTTTCATCTAAATTAATATACAGAATATATATTTTATTGAAATGAAAATCCACTAAAACTTTGCATAATAACATTTTGTTAAATTCCATTAAAAAAAAGGAGAATTTGGCCCGACTCACTTCACAACTTAATGAAACAAAAAAACCTCCAAATCCAAAGAATTTAATCTGCAAGTACCAAAGAAAATATTTTGATGATTTTAATTAATCTTCCTTGTCAAACCACCAACTCCTCATGCCAAACGCTTTCATACAACTTTCATTCATCATCATAGAGAGTATTTCTAGAATATTTTTGGAGGGATAGAAAAGAGGACAAGGAATGAAAAAGGCAAAAATTCATATAGTTGGGGAAAGATTTACATAGCTCTACAGTATTTATGATAAATCTATTTCATATATGGAGTATATGCCTGTATTTGCTCCTGAAGAGAAAATGAACATTAAAGTATTTCTCCAAAGTCTCTTGAAGTCAACTTAAAGACTCCAAACGACATCACTAAGTATTAGAACAAGGTCTTTGTCATGTGAAATTGGAAAGACCCACAGCCCTTTTCTCCAGTTCTGACAAAATCCATTTGAATCAAATGATGTACATCCAAATGGACAGCAAGTATCTGGTTAGTATATATATGTATATATATATAAAGTGTGTTTTCATTTAAATTGTATTGCTTAGGTCGTCTCTGCAGATTTATATCATTCTGCATTGTGCCAAGTTGGCATTTGCCTTTATTCAAGCACTGAGTGTATCCAGTTGAAAGTTCTGAAAGAATTAGAAGCAGACTGCTTTTGAAAAATAATTGTAAATTTTCAAATCCAGAGACGTCACTAACTACCCAATCTTTCTATGTCTTTTTTTTCTCTCTATTTCCTGTAACAATGTCATGATGACAAACATAATTCTACTATGATCTCTGCTAAAGCACAGAATAAGCTAGTGGGTTTGAATGACAAAGGGGAAAATCTCCGGTACATACCTAATCTCTAGTGCATCATCAGCAGTTTTCCTATTATTTTCCTTATGAGAAAAATATTACAGCCTGTGAGAATTATGTAACAGGTATCAACTTTCATTTTCAGGATAAGCTTTTTTTTTGAACTAAAAAGGATCTTGAAACAGTTGTGTGCTTGAGTGCACAAAAGAAACCAAAAACTTTCATTGAATTGGACCACTTGTGATCTCATTAAGGGTGCATTTGCTTCCAATCAAAGCCAGAAACATTTTGAAAAGTGTCACTGCACCATATGAACACTTTGGCTTTTTGTCCTAGCATTGCAGAAAGATGTTCTGAGCTGCCAAGTGGGAGACATGGAATTGTGAAGTAAAGATCCAGAACTGAGAAAAAATAAACAAAATAAAACAAAACAACAACAACAAAAAGAAGGTTTTACTGATTCATACTGACTTGTCATCCAAAGAACTTTGCTCAGGATTGTATATCAGCTTTAGTGTTTGGCGAGGGCTTGGCGCTGTCAGGATCGTAAACCCTGTAGAATCATAAACTATGAATTTGGAACATTAGTGCCATAAAATGGAGTATCATATTATAAACCATAGCAAGTTTTTTAAAATAAGGCTAACTTGGGATCTTCATCTTTCCAGAGTTTTGGGGTAAATTAATTCTAGGGTTTCATTTTTGCTGTTTTCCAGCTTAAATCTGCTTATCTTCAGTTCTACTAATGAAGTCATCTCTGTTTGGAAAGCAATAAGTGTTGTCATGGGTGAATAGCATTAGACAGAATGAAGACTTCCCTCTGTCATTGTTCATACCTTAAATAAAGAAAGTATCAAAAAGGAGGATTTTTCAAACCCTGTGGTAGTAGTGACCCAGTTCTCTTCAGTAAAATCATTTCAAAACTGATCCAAACTGCTCTACAAGTCCTCCACTATTCTGGAAATGTCTGGATGCTGTTCTGAGCATATGTAGCAGGATCCCTTCACCATCAGAAGATTGGCAAGACATCTTCTTACTAGCTGAGTGCACCTACCTATGAGCCAGCCAAGTATTGGGAGTGAACCCAAGCTATGCTGAGCACTCTTGTTCGTGAACATCTGACATGGCAGACTGGCTGGCAGTGGCTCTCACACAACTGGTCAGCATGATGGCATGCTGGGATCATCTTGTCCCAGGAGTCTCATCTTTGTATATTTCCAAAATCCTACCATCCTACCACTCTGGTCCACAGATTCTTCTGCCTTCTTAGGAGACCAAGAGGACTTTCATCACACCTCCTTGTGTGCATGGGCAGTGCTCAGCCCCAGATGCTCAGCAGCCTTCTGAAGAGCTCTTTGGGCATTGCTGTTGCTGGGGTCAGCAGAACTCAGCTTCCTCACAACACTCTTCCACTCACTACTTGGCCAGCAAGAAGTGCTGGCCACTCTTAACTGCAGAACAGTAATCAAGCAGGAGGACTTGAACTGGAAGCAGAGATGGGATATGTGTGACCTGAGTAGGCAATGAGCACTTGGATTCCCACCAGGAGGTGGAGTAGTGCTGGCACCTGAAGGGAGAAACCCCAACCCAATTGAGCCTGTCCCCCAGGAGGAGAGAAAATGGAAAAACATCAGCCTCCCTAGCTTCCTGTTTTCTCTCCCTGAGTCAGGAGAAGTGCTTAAATTGCTGTGACCAACAGTCTGAATCAAGACTCCAATGCTGTGGTTTTCTCACTTCCCACGTTTACTGCAGGCACATCCACTTTCCCTCACTAGTGCATGTTGTCCCCAAATTTACTAAGTGAAGACTTTTATGTCTCTGGATAGAATTGCTAGGACAGGACATAAATGTATTACACTCACTCACAGGTCAAACAGGCTCACATCTCATCATCCATGTGGATTGGGCATGACTGAAAACCTGGCATGACCAGCAGGTACTGAAGGAGAGAAAAATAGACCTGGGCATGAGCAACAGGAATGGTGAAACACTGTACTATTTCCATGCCAGAACATGTTTTAATGTTAGATCCAATTTTTTCTTGTGGTGTGTGTACTGGTTGCTGTTGGGGGGCAGCAAGCAAGAATGAAGAGGCTATCACTATTGAAAATAAACTCACGAAAATCACACATTCCCCCTCATGTTCCGCTGCAGAGCAGTGCTTCATCATACAAGAAATCTTACTGCTTGCATGAAGGACACTTTTTCCTCCTCTGGCACCTGCAGCAGCACCACTGTGCTGGGCTCGTCGAGGAACACAGGGGAAACTCGAGTGGCTCACGGTTAAGCTCCTGGTTCAGAATTAGAAATTAGAAAGCAGCAAGGAAAGGGAACCCTTCCCTTCTGGGAGAGCTGGCAGTTCTGTCTCGATTCATGCTTAGCTGTTTTTATTTTTTTTAAAAGCTTTGGAGTTTGGTGGGAAGGAAGAGAAGTGGGGAGCAGAAAGAGTGGGGAAGGGAGGTCAAGGAATATCCCAGCAACTATGAGTCACCAGGGCCTGATACTTATTTAGCGAATGGCATGAACCTAATTACTGCACAGGCAATAGTTGCTGTGAAACAGCATGAGACAGCATGCTTTTTCATCGAGCTCAGCGGGGCGAGCAGTAAAAGCTCAATGAGGGAAATACAGTTACACATTGACCTGCTCGTATCCTATCACTTCTCTCTGCAGAGAAGGAGAAACAAAGCGTCTCCACAGCCACAATCTGTGAAACAAATGCACAGCCTGCCACTTGCAGGAGAACTAACTGTGTGCTTGTCTTCCTGCCCCAGCTGCTTCCTAAATGTCTGATGGGCTGCAGTGGCAAGCCTCAAAAAAGTCTCCTCATCATTCAATCTACTGTAGTAACCAAGAACAAAGCTACTTCCCTATTTCTGGTCTGACTTCCTCATAATCTGATGTCCTCATCCTGAGAGCAGATGCCATCAGTCAGTGACACTGGTTCCCTCCTGGCTTTGTGCTTGAAACATAGACCAGAGTTCCAAGACAGGCCTGCCGCTCTTGGGTATCTCCCAAGGCTGGCACATCATCATGGCTGGGAACTGCACAGCAACACACACGTCACTGAAACAACAGTTGAGGACCACATGTATACTAAACATATACATATATACAAATCCACAAAGCAAAATTACTACTTTCTGTCAGCAGTGGATACTGTTGTCCAGAGCACAGTTTTCAAGGACAGTATTTATTTACCTAGCTGAAAGTATAAGGAAGTGAGCTGTGAAGGATCTGGAACGAGCCTCTCTATCTTGCGAGGTCATGAAAATGTGTGCTCCTATACATGGCAGCAGATGTGGTGACTGTCAAATACAGAGGGAACCACAGGAACCCAACGCCTCCCTCAGTGAACGCAAGAGCTAGCGCTCATGACTCATTTCAGCTCCTCCCAGGTCTGCCTAGAGAGCCAGGTGGACTTTCCTTCCCCAAGAGTGCTTGAGTCAATGTCCTTTAAATTATGAATGCTGTCACCTTCCTAGGTAATGCCAATAGTTGCCAGCTTGTCAGATAAAATTGTATAATGAAATGACTTACTAAAACAGACAGGTAATAAATCTAACAAGGGAGATGACATGTATGGAACTCTTCAAAATATGGTATCATAGATGCTTTTCATGCAGTATGCTCTAAACACATCTCCTTAGCTCTATCCTATGACAGCAATAGTAAGAAACAGCTCTCTATATACTTTTGCTTCTTCTAGGACCCACATGGGTAACTCACAGATGGCACTCTTGAACCCCAGTCCAGATTAGCAGCGCCATTCACTTTGTCAAGTTTGTGCAAACTGAAATGGCTCAAGATGCTCAAAATTGAACACAGCATATATTAAGAAGGTATGGTAAGCGCCAGTAATAGCAAAATACCGTTTGTATTGGTTTCTCCTGGTACCCAATAAAGAAAAGAATATGACCTTGTTCTTAGGAATCAGTACCATACAGAAAGTTTTCTGCTTACTAAATGCAGCCTTTGGTACTTCTAGCAGGGTCAGAAGAGATCTTCATGATCATCCTGCCTTGCCAAAAGCCTCACCCAACCATTTCTGCAAGAGGACAGAACTCCTGTGTGAGCTATAGTGTATCTTCTTTTTAAAGATATTAATCTTGATTTAAAGATTGGAGAATTCCCCACACCCTTAGGGTAAGTTATTCTAATAGTTAATTACCTTCTCCATTAAAAAAAAAAAAAAAAAAAAAAAAAAAAAGCCTTATTACTTGTCTAAATCTGGCTAGCTTCAGTGTTGGCTTGCATTCTGCCTTTTACTGGTTTAAGACCGTTTCGTATCGGAAATCTCTTCCCCATGTAGGTACTTGAATGTTATAATTATGTCAATTCTTAATGTTCTGGATGAAGTGAGTAGTTTTAGCTTCTTCAAATTTCTCACTGTGAGACATATTTTTTCCCAGTGTCAAATCAGGCTTGAAACTCTTTTCAGCACCAAGTCAGATTTTCCAAAATCATTTCTGGGAGGTGAACAACAGTATTGAACAACAATACATTGGTGCTAAACTGATCCTGCAGTGAGAAAATCCACCTCGTAAGGCCCCCTGGATATTCCCTGAAGGCCACATTTGATGTCATGAGTAAAACATCACTTTGAGTACTCAAGTTCATGTAGATTATCACCCGTCATAGTACAGACCTTTCTAAGGTCAGTCCCCTCCAAGATCTGGCAGTCTCTTTAAAATCTGGCATATACTTTTTGTTTCTCAAATTTTTGGCATTGCATTTAACTGAGGAAATACGTGCTGGGAGAAAGGCCTGTCAGTCCAAATAAGTCAGGTGGATCTTCATCGCTGAATTCTCCTATTTCCCATCACCTTAAGTTTGTAAAGGAGGTTTCTGTTCTTATAATTGTGTCTAACAACATTTACTAGCATCATCTGTTTCATATTATCTTTCCATGCCATACTTACTATAAGCACTTGTAAACAAGGAACAGCACAGAAAGCAAATTTTAAAGAAGTAAAAATAACAAAGGAACAGCACAGAAAGCAAATTTTAAAGAAAGTAAAAATAACATAATTAAAGCAAAACATTTATTTTTATTTCTTCCCTTCTTTTAAGCCTTGCTTTTTGTTATTGTTGTTGTTGTATTTTGCTTGTTGTTTTTGTTTTTCAGAGATAGCAGTATTTTACCAAGTCACATTCTTTGGCTTAGTAGAGATGAAAATTTTTGTCAGACCAGTATCAAGCATGTTGATTTGGATAAGATCAGAAAAAGAAGGGCTTATTCTTCCACTTTCTTTATTCTGACCACAGCAAGACCCAGTCGCAAAACTGATTAGATTTATGAGCATTATATGTTCAATAAAAAGGTCTAATCCTGATTGATAATCCTTAATGTCACACACTGAAAACTTTCAAATACATTGTTAGCTTATCTCTATATTTTAATTTAAATATTGTGACATCAACTATAAGAATTCTAGCACACAGTGATTTTATCATTGTTCCTTCTCATAAAATTGATTTTGGAGTGAAGACTAATCACTACTCCTCTAGAGCTTTTAACATGACACAGTATTTCCTCTGTCATGTCAAACTGGTTGGAATTAATTCTGTTCTTTCTATCTCTCATTAATAGTGTGAGTATATCAAGAAAAATTCCATAAAGGGCTTCTAGTCTGCTAGAGTGTTTATTTGCTTTTGAAGAAAAGAGAATTTTCTTAAATAAATCTAGTGTCATATTTTGTAATTACATCCTCTGATTGCATCTGTAAGCTGTGTTGCCACATGGATGACCTGTTTCTCCAATGCTTTTTGATTCAGAAGCACTGTTCCAACTCTGTTTGGAAAGTGCAGTTGGAACACAAGTTTTTCACTGTTGTTTTCATAAAGACTAGTATATTTTTAGTATAGTAACGACTTCTGGCTCCGTGGATATAAACACACTGATCGTCCGCCTAAGAAAGACAAATGATATTAACTGATATTCTGATGTGGTATGTTTTCCTTTTGTGTGTGTGTATTGAAGGGAAGGGGATGTTAAAATGGAGCATGTTAGCATGTTCAAAAGAAGTTTCTTTTTGTAGACTTTTTTTTTTTTTTTTTTTTTTAGGGATAATATGTATTGGGGAAAATCAAATGAGCTACCAGAAGTTACATTCCAAGCCAGAGGCAGAACTAGAAATATAGAAATAATTTGTAGACTTTCAAATCCACTTGTCTGCTTTGTAAGATAAAACTCAAAAAGTCTATATTCCAAGGATCCCTTTTGGCTTTGAATGAAATAATTAAAAGTGATAGAAATAAGAATCAATATGCTAAATGGCATGATCATCCTTTTTTGAGGATGAATTCCACAAAAGGCATGTTTAAGAGCACACAGCGTTCTCCATTTATTGTCAATGAATTTTTAAGTAGACTGGCATCACAAGCCTCCCTCTCCTGCTCTAGCAACATCTCTCTGCAGCTGTGCCCTCTTGTCCAGCCATCAAGCTGTATCACACATGGAGGATGGGACTGAGAAGCCCAGTTGACATTTCTCTGTTCAGGGCAGTTCAGATAATATCTTCCAGATACTTTTGAATCAGTCCTTCAGAAATGAAAAGCTTTGTAAGACAGGATGAATTTTCTTACCATAAATTAAAAAGACTCTGGAAAATATTTAAAATATCAGAGAAATCGCAATGTTTCATCCTTCAAGAGTTTCTGTAAAGTATAATATAAAATAATGAGGGCTGACAGACATATAAATGTTCTATATTAGTGTTCTCTCTTTCTCTCCCCCTGTACTAATTGGATTAATGTACTAAGATTAAACACATGTTCATCCTTATGCATTATTCATACTGAATACATTTGCATGGTTAATTTGACAAGGACTTTACTCACTGTTTATACATTTATTTTGCTTCAGTAATTTCCCTTGATGGGTCCTTTTGTCATGGGAAGAAGGGCCTTGCCACATCTTTTTATTCTGTGGAAAAGCAAATGATCATCACATTCTCTTTTTTTTTTTTTTTTGGAGTATTTAGTTGTCCAAACAGCTGTCTGTTTCTTCTGAAAATTTAAGACACTCATTAACGAATGTTAGAACATCATTTAAGATAGAAAATACTTGAGCTACATTCAGATTGCATCAGATATCTCAGCATGAAAGTTACTTATGGATGATGCTAGTAAACATGGTGAATGATGAAAGATGGAGGATGATGGAGTCTAACCCAAAAAACAAGGAGTTAACCACTGATAAATTTCCTAATAAATATTATTTAATAAATAGATTCCTTTCTTCCTTTCATTCCTTACCAGAAAAATGTTGCCTTTTATATAGGTGGGAGTAAAAGTGGTCCTGACAAAAAAAAAGTTGCTCCTGACAAAGTAACTCCAGCCCAGCTACATGCCTATGTCACTTGTGCAATGGAATTTGGAGGACTAAATTCTTTTTTTTTTTTTTTTTCTTTTAGATTGAGAATGAGTTAAAGTTTTGAATAAAACGCTGGCTATAGTGTTCAACTTTGTTTTGTTTGAAGGAGGTGGTTGCAGCATGTTTACATAAACAGCAATGAGAATTAAAACAGCTAATTGAGGCCTTGCAAAGAAGATAAGAAGATAGGGCATGCCATAGATATCTCAGGGAAAATGGCATCACTTCTGTTTGAAGAAGAGCTAGTTGGTCACATGATCCTTGACATGCAGGGGTATCAAACACTATATGCTATTTCTCTCTGAGGATTTGACAACTGTTCTGTGGTCCCTGCCAGACCATAGATGCCAACAGAGTCCAAAGATTAAATGCAACCCTGTGTTTCCCACTATGTCATTCTAAGGTGAATCAGTATTAAAGATAAGCCAGAAAATATGGCTGGCTCTAAAATGGCATGTGAGAAAACTAATATAACCTCTTGAAGGCTGGAACCTTGCATAACAAGGATTTTATTTCAACATCAGCCTTAACTTTACACTCCTATAAATCAGTCACTGAACATTATCAATGGGTATGAGACCCAGCCAGACATTTATACAAGTGGCAATGCAAAGCAGTCCTTCATGGTGGTGCATTTGAATTCATGGATATTACTAGATAGAAGCTTTTCATCTATCCATATTTTCCTTTAACAGCACTTTGAAAATCTGAAAAGTATTTCTACATTTTACTGATATCAGTGATTAAGGGTAACTATATGTTTACTGGCAAATGTTAACCTAACAAGGTGTGGTTATTCTCACATCCATCCAGTGGTGGATATTCCCACAATACAAGCCACATCTAGTGCCTTACTGTCCTTTGTACTAGAAAGCAACACCTGAACTGCACAATTCTTGCTGCAATTGAAGCCCATTACTTCTGTTTCACCCACAGCTGGCATGGGTAGCATTTGCTCCCTTCTTTGACTGTCCTATTCCTCCTACCCACAGATTTTCCTTCTTAAGTTTTAAGTGGCTTCATTTCTCATATATTTTCCTCACTGGTGACATTTTTTGGATCTTTAGCTTTCTTGCTGCTCTTTGGATTGTCTCACACCTTTTCTTGAACTTCACTAACCAGGAAGAGTGTCTGCCTGTCATATTTCTATTGAATAGAAAATAGGAATAATAAATATTTCCCATGTTTTATGGCTTAAATGTGTTTTTTTTCTTCTTCTTTTTTTCCTACCATCTCCAGATGCAGACACCTCACTAATTTGTCCTAATTGAATTTGCAGTCTTTACTGTACCTAACTATACATAAGATTACCTCTGTTTCCTCCAAATCACCTCCAAATTTTGGTGCATCCTATATTATCAGAGGTAGATAACTACCAATATCTAGACTAACTCATTTCATTTGAGATGTCTAACTGAACAATAGTTATTTCAATATATAAAAAAAATACAATAAGTTCTTTTAACTTATTGTTAAAATAAGTTTTTATTTTAGTGTGTGTTTAAGGCTTTATCATGGACATATACTAGGTTCAGATTATATACATTCTTTTCCTCTTCTTTTAAAAATCCCTTACGCTATCTGAAGATATTCTCTTTGACCCTTTTAACTGTAATTACCATAAGACAAATGTAAAAGCAAACAATTTACATTTACATTTAAATGGATAGGATTTACTGATTCCACACTCTCACTGTAAGGAGATCCCCCTGGTAAGCGGAGTCCAATAGATGCAGTTTTGATTGATGACTATATTTCCAGAGCAAGGCTAAACTGTTTGGCTAAGAGCAGGAACAGACACTTATCCTTTGTGGATAAACTCTGAGAGAAGTTTTATTAATACTTTTATTAATACTTACATAATCCAGACCTCAAAATACTTTTCTGATAGGTTGAAATTTGCCAGTATAAATTATCAGCTTTCCACCTGAAGCCTAATTAAGCCTATGTAGCCCTTTGGCTTTGTGTGTATCAGACTCAGGCTCTTTTGTGCTAGGTTAAACTGTCAGCTTCAGGGCAGAGCAGCTCGTGGGCATGGTCTTCATGCCTGGCACAAGGCAGGGGCCAGTCTCTCAGGTGAGGCTGACAGGATGGATGAGGGCCTGATCTAGGTCTTGTGATATAAAAGAGGAACACAAATAATTTGAGCCTGGATCTTGCAGGAGTTTTTTACTCACAAGTTGATTTTTAGATAGTTGTTTGAAAGGCAAGGGCTACTGTCAGAGTAAGCAAATGCAAAGACAAATAGAGACTGTAAAATCCAGTGACAGGCTGGTAAGGAACACACAAGGAGATAAATCTTGTGTTGCTGTTATTGCTACTCCCATGACAGAGACAAGATTAAGTAGTTATAATTTATAGACATTTTTAGCCATTAAACATTAAGAATATTTATTATTTCATGTACTAATAACTGTTTGTTGCTCTGCAGACAGCATAACATCATTCTCCCTTTCCAAGACCTTTTCCTCAAAATCCACAAACAGTTGAAGTCCTTTATCCATGAAAACACACAGAGAATGTTTAGTTTCAGCCGAAGGATAACACAAAGGAAGGAAGTTATAGGACTCACACAGTAATGTTTCCCTGATCCACCCAATTACCCAAACATGCACACACTGAGCAAGAAATTAGAATAACCTCCCTAACTATTAAAATGGCTTAGCTTCAAGAGTTTTCCCTCAGATGAAGTAACACCAGGTCAGATTTTAATGCCATGATTAAGGAAAAAAAAAAAAAAAAAAGTAGTAGAGAAAAAAATACACATAAAAAAGACCTCAGTTCATACAAATATTGAAGGACCACCTTCACTTTAAATTCAAAAAGCTCTTGCATACCAATTAAATTTATTTTGAGTCTATATTTAAAGTTTTGCAGAAGTGCTTCACTGGGTTAGTATTATAAACCACAAACATTTAAGTACAAACATATTTGTGAATTTTAGATAGGGGGAAGTATACTTACATTTCACTTCATCTTTTCTCTGGCTCATTGCTCTCAGTTAACTGCAGGTTACCAATACAGCTGTACACAACTAGACTTGGATACTTCATATAGTGAATTCAGTTTTGTCAAGGATTTTTGAAAAGCTGTATTGTATCTGTGGTACATATGTGAAACATTTCCATTCACTCAGATTTCAGAGGATCATTTAACGAACCTCTGAAATCTCATCTCCCACACCAAAAAAGAGGGAGCAGGATCAATGGCCTTTACTGTCGCCTTTCTCTGCAAAGGTCTCAATTTGTTTTACTAGTTCCTCTGTCAAAGACTTGCTGTGTTTTTAGCATCTTCCCACTCGCTTGATGCTTTGCCTGTAGTATCTTTGGTTAATTGTGTTACAGTAGTATTAAATTGGTCATCAGGGAACAACATAATATTGGTCCAGATGGAACATGATAAAATGACAATCAAAAATATGGTGCTAGTTTTTGAGGATGGGTTACTAAAGGAAGAAAAGCAGGAAAGGACTGAGTGGGCTGAAAGGGTTAAAAGAAAAAATATGAAGAAAAAAGTCAAGGGTGAGCATGCTAACACTCAAAACACAAATATTGTTGTGTTGAAGCAGATGATACAGCAAACAGATTTTCAGAGCACTTGAAATCTTAGTTGCATCAACCACTGCTCTGTAGGGAGAAAAAAAGAATAATCACAAACCACACTGGAAACATGTTGAGGCCTCATGTTGCTAAAAGCAAAACAGCTAGCTCTCCATATAATTTAGCATATACTGCTTTAAAAAGCCTTTCTGCCTATTAATCTACAAGTCATGTACTTTTTTATCTAGTACATGTGGACAGTGGCCACATGCTTTTCTTCAGCAATGAACAGAAAGTGTCATATTTGTGCAAGGCAGTTCAAACAGATTTTGAAAAAAAAAAAATCATATAGAGAAAACAAGGGGAAGGTTTCCTAGCTTTGTTTCTATCCCACATCAACGACTTGTTACAAAAGTTACAATTTGAGGAGAGACTTAAATATTTAATTAATACCTTTATTTCATATTGTTTCATGAACGGTCAGATATGAACATCTGACTAACACGATATTCCCACTAAGATCTGGTGTGAGAAGGCCTCACACTTACTGGTCTATTGAACTTCATGCCAAGATTCAAGTCTCCTTCTACACCAGAACACTAAAAAGTCCAGGAACTCATTTACCAACTTAGCTGGTGCCATTTGGCCATATGTGTAATCTTTCATAGTAGGCAAAACACCTTCAAGTTAACTATGGGCCTGGCTTACTCCCTAGCTATGGCTGGAAATACTCTGGGATCTGGTCCAAAGGAAAAATTGTGCAAGGTCCTGCTCTTACATTTAGACTACACAGATAACATTGTTCCACAGACTGCGTGCAAGCTCTGACACTGTTCAGTCTCGCAGTGCAAACACCTGGCTGAAGCATTGTCAGACTCTTAAGCGGGATTTATCTAAAGTGCTTGGTCCATATTGTCACCAGGTGCTCAGGATCTTTGATAATCTTTATCACCTCAGTCAAGGTGCAAGTACATCCTAGTCTACATTCCGAGGTTTCCTTTCATCAAAACAAAGAGCTTGTAACTGAGCACTTGTTTGGATGCAAGGCACAAGTTCTAACTTCAGTCTTGAAAACACCCCTTAATGCATAATGAAGTTATTTGTACATGTCCAGAAAAAAACAGGGATATGAGTAAAGAGCAAACATGGTTTTGTCAAGAAAAAATCATGACAGATCAACCTAATTTATTTCTGTGAGGGAAAAAAAAATATGCATACAGAGAAATAATTGACATTGTGTATCTTTTTACCTGAAGGAGTTTGATGCAACTTTATATGTCATTTTATTTGCAACATGTGAAGTGAAATAGGGACAAAACTGCTGGGAGAAAGCTCTTATAAAACCACGAAGAGTATGACAGAATGAAAGGAAGTATGAGAAAGCATTCCTTAGGATCTTCTCTGTTCCTGTTCATTTTCAAAGATTTTATACAGTGCTTGGAAGGTGGAATAGAAGGTATGCATTTAAAATCTCTAGATGGCATAAAACTGTTAGGAATTGGATATTGGAATAACAACCTGGAAAAAAATCTTTGGAATCTGTCCTTAAAATGATCTAGACTTAATGATAGCAAGTACTATGTTCTGTTCTCAGGTGGGAATAATCAGAAGTGCAAGATATGTGCAACAGAAGTTTTTTGGCTATGTACCCAGGATTGGAAGGTTAGAAAACTAAACACAAATCAGTTATGTCACTGTTTTTTGGAGAAAAAAGTAATGAAATATTTGAACACTCTTCCTCAAAGTATGGAAAGATATAGAAAATGATCTTTCTGTTTTATCCAATACATACCTAGCTGGTAAGTGCCTTCAGGAAATACATAGATTTCTTTCTCTGGAAAGGATATGGAACAGGGAAATAGAAATGTTAAAACGTACAAAATAAATCTACAGGGAAAGAATAAAAATCTTGGACTTATTTAGGCAAAAAAAAATGAGAAAAGAGGAAAAAAAATGACATTTTGATAAAGAATTTATGAAAAACTTCTTCCAGGAAACAGAGAAAATGCATCTCCAAGATAATGTATACATTCTCCATCCCCTGGGATATTTAAGAACAGATTAAATAAATATCTGTCTGAAATGTCAGTAATAGATTATTTTGGTGTAGGGGTGGATTGCTTTCCATGTAGAATTCATTCCAACCCTATTTTTCAATGATTATATGTAGTGTTTGAGCATCATCCAAAAGAAATAGCAGGCTGTTTACAGAGTCATCTTTTTTTTTTTTTTTTTTTTCTGTAAAAGTTGATGAAGCTCTAGAAATGGAAAGATGTCCCAAAGTTAATGTACTTGCATCTTTTTGCATGTGAAATCAGTAAGGACAAAATCTGTGCCTCTAAAATCCAAGGTGTGTATTTTTTTGTAATACCACAATGTTAAGTCTTCCTAAATAGTTTTCTGGAAGAATACAAGTACTCCTGGAAAAAGTTAATGCAAAATTTATTGCTATTACTAAAGCTAACTCAAATATTCCTTAATCACCTGCATAAATCCACATATTTCTTAGTCCATTTCTGTAACAACTTTTAAATCTGAAGATTTTGCCATTCTCTAATGCCATTACTCAGTTCTGAGTTGTACTTAAATTTACGCAAAACAAAAACATAGCACATACAACCACTAGAAGAATATTATCCTCTTCTTTGTGTATACATTCTTTTTTTGTTCCAGAAGAATCTCACTATTCAATTAAAAGAACCATTAGTTTTAAATCTTTTCTCACAAATGAACACTTACAGATGCAAATGATTATTTTCCTTATGTAACAACAAATTAAATTCCTAGGAGCCATTAAGAATTTAAGGGAAGTAAACGACGTATTGAAAGATTTTACCATATACAACAGCGACCCTAGGAATGTCTAAGAAATTACTTTCTGTTTTACTGGTAAAAAATGTCAGTCTCCATAAAATATGCAGCTTGAGTAACATGGAATACTACTGAATAATTTTTATGAAACTCTGAACAAACTGAAGACCAAATTCAAAGCTCTCTATATCAAAAATCAATATCTGCACTGAAATGTTGGAAAGAAGTACAAAGATCAGTGACTAGCTTCATCATCCATACTTAAAACAGCTGACTATATATTACTTCAGCAGAAAAATCACAAGCAAACTGGAAAAAATCCAAAGATAATAGTTACAAGGCAGTGTACATAAGCTTTTTTCTGAATTTAACATAAATTAGGAAAATTCCAGATTTTTTTTGTTAGCTTTATATATATGTGTGTATAATAAAAGGACAACTTGTTCTCGTTTTAAACAGATTTCTCTTAAGTCTTCACAAGATATAGTAAAGACAGTTTCCATACCTTTGCAGGCTCAAGACTTTGAACATGCCCGAGGACTGGAAGAGAGCCAATGTCTTTCCAGTCTTCAAAAAGGGCAAGAGGGAGGAGCCGGGCAATTACAGGCCAGTCAGCCTCACCTCTGTCCCTGGAAAGGTGATGGAGCGGTTCATCCTAGAGAGAATCTCCAGGCATATGGAGGAGAAGAAGCTGCTGAGGAGCAGTCAGCATGGATTCACCAAGGGGAAGCCATGTCTGACGAACCTCATAGCCTTCTATGATGGGATCACAGGCTGGCTGGACGAGGGGAGAGCTGTGGATTTTGTCTACCTTGACTTCAGCAAGGCTTTTGACACTGTCTCCCATAATATCCTCATACGGAAGCTCTGGGAGAGTGGACTAGATGAGTGCACAGTGCGGTGGATCGAGGGCTGGCTGGATGGCAGAGCTCAGAGGGTGGTGATAAATGGGGCCGAGTCCAGCTGGAGCCTGTGGCCAGTGGTGTCCCCCAGGGGTCAGTGCTGGGCCCAGTGCTCT
>VZSG01000262.1:345156-368296 GCA_013398315.1 Nothoprocta pentlandii | reverse complement strand
TCCCTTAATCATCCTGGTTGCTCTTCTCTGGACCCTCTCGAGAAGCTCCACGTCCCTCTTGTCCTGGGGAGCCCAGAACTGCCCCCAGTGCTCCAGGTTTGGCCTCCCCAGAGCTGAGCAGAGGGGCAGGATCCCCTCCCTGTCCCTACTGCCAACGTCCTCCTGATGCAGCCAGGAGCCCATTGGCCTTCTTGACCACGAGGGCCCTGCTGCCTCATGGGCAACTTGGTGTCACCAGGACTCCCAGGTCCCTTTCTGCACAGCTGCTCTCCAGCAGGTCAACCCCCTATTCTGTACTGTTGCCTGGGGTTATTCCTATCTCAGGACCGTAGACTTTGCCAAAGTGAAATTTCCAGCCTCTCTACACAGGTAACAGCTTGAATTTGCATAAGGAACAGTAATATATACAACCCTCCTGCCTCCCTCCACCCAGCCTCATCCTTTCTCAAAGGCAAAATCTAGAATGTCATTCAAAACCATGTGTGTTTGTTGCTATTGAGGGAGAAGGGAGCACACTGTCTGGTCTTCCAAGCAGCTGTAAGGCTTAATTGGGGTCAGCAAGCAATAATTTACAGAGTTTGCTTGCTTAAATTACAAAAAAATTCAGTTGCTCTGCCCAATAGCAAGGGAGGGAGGGTGAAGGGGGAATGTCTACCAAACAGATCATAATATAGTGAGAGAAGATTTTTTTTTGAAACCTGTTTGGAAAGAGTGCTAAAAGCCACACATTCAAAAATGCGTTGACATCACTCATAGCAATGGGCAATGGCCCAAGAGTTACTCAAGGGACAGCAGCTTGTTCCAATCAAGTGTAGAAGAGAAGTGTAGAAAACAAACCAAAACAAAAAGGCCCTCCTGTGGTATGTAGTTACACACTGGCTTGTAGGCTATACCTGCTATACAGGATAGTGCTCTGCAAGCTTTACCACATATTGAATGCAAGGAACAACCTTCACCAAGATGCTATGGCCAGAAAGTCTAACAGTGTTGTACATGCTATATAAGTAGTATGGAAAAACTTTTTACAAAGCGATTTTGTATTTTTTGAGATTGTCCTTGTATTTTGCAGAGTGAGGTACAGCAGAGAAGTAATGACCTCAAGACACTCAGGAATGCAACAGAGCATGCAGTGTAAGCATCAGCACAAGTCCTGGTGGTGACCTGGAGAGCATCTGTGTGTGCATCTCAAGTTCATCAGCACTACTGGATTAATTTTCTCTGAATTTCACTTTATCATTAAAAGCACCAATCATATTTCAGCCAGAAAAACAAGTAGGATTAGAAGTTCAGGCGTTAAAAATGGAAGTCCAAGCAGATGAGAGAGGAGATTGGAGATTCCCAACATCCTCCCCTCCACTAACCCATGGGAGGAATCAAGCAGAGCTGGCCCTGGTTGCCTTCAGAGGTAGATGCAAAGAGGAGATGTAAGTTCATGACTGATGGGAGTTCGCATTTTCTTTTCCTCTGATCCACCAGAAGATCCACCACAACTTTGACTTTTGACAATGTTTTTATTTTTTGGTTTCGCTGGGCTGCCTGGTCCAGGTGCCACCTCTCCTACCACTCTCCAAGCTTTATTCCATCTCTTCTGTTGCTTACAAGTGTCTTGTCCCCCTGTCACGACATTTCTGTTTCTTCCTTCCAACTATGCCGAGCTGGGGAGGAAGAGCAGATGATGGAAAAATAACCCACCAGCTCATCCACAACACTTCACTCCTCAGCCTTGTCATTTTGCAGGTTTCAAAACCAAAAAGTGTATGAAAGGTTTTAAGTATTCCAGGGGGGCTGAGTGCTCAAATGTTGACTAATCCTATTCTACTTGCTGCCTCTTTTTTTCTCCCTTTTATGTTCCTGCACTGCCACGTTTCGTGGCTGGGGTGATGACAAGGACTATGCCATCATAAACAATGATGTGAAAACAGCTGATGTTTTCAGCATTTTGGGTTCTTCTCTTTTCTTCAGACTTTTCCCATTGTGTAATTTCAAACTTCCTAGCCTCTGGAAAAGCTGCAGAGTGAGAAAGTGAATAAAGCATAAGAAATGAAAATGTACGGAGAGGGAAGCCTTTAGACTTCATCGTAAAACATAACTAGCAGGTGATTGCAGAAGAAAGAATAGGAAAAAAATAATTGGAGAATATTTCTGAAAACCTGAAACAAAAATGACATTCTGAGCTGAAACAAGAGAGGAGGAGGAGGAGAGGATATTCACTCTGATTAATTTCAACTTCTACAAAGATGTCAGTTTGCTGTATGAATAATAGGAGACAGAGAAAATCCTCCAATGGGCAATCCAGAGCTAACAAATTATTTTCTTATTCTAAACAAACCACTGAAGAAATTTTTCTCCCTTTTTTTTTTCTTTTGGTTTATATTTTCTCTCTTCTCCATAGTGGAAGCATAGAAAGCTGGGAAAAGAATGCACATGCCAGAACGCACTCCCATTCTGAAAGATTTCTTTCTCTCTGTGTTCAACTAAAATAACATTTTAAACCTTAAAAAAAAAAAATCCCATTTTTGTCAGAATGGAAAACTCAAATGATAAATGAAAAAGTGCTGTGCTTCAAATTACAGGAAAAAAAAAAACACAGCTGTGGAGATTGTGACAGGCTGCAAAGAACAGATGTTCTGTGTATCCTGTTTTCACACTATGCTTCTTTACATTAACTGCTTCCTTTTGTCTGATGAAGAAGGTGAATCTTACATGAGCAGAAAAGAGTGCATCACAGCGTTATCTATGTCAATTAGAGATGACCTGACCTGAAGAAAGCTCATACTTTTTTGTATAACATGTGAAACAAACAAAACTCTTTACTGTTCTCATATTTATTGATGACCAAGCAAGAACATGATGTTGAGGTTGAAGCAGTTGAGATAAAGTCAGCCTGGAAAGAAGGTAAATGATTCTAAATACAAAGAGGCACTGGCCACTGTTAGCACAGGGTAAGAAAGGTTCAGAACATTCAAAACCTTTAGTTACAGATATTGGTCCATGGTCTCCTACCACACCAGGGAAGGAAGATGGGAGAGAACTGAAGTGAAACCAGTGCGGTCCTCACACATGGGCAAGTTCAGTTGCATGCTCCTTGTCAGGGAATGCGATGGCTGCTGAAAGATCCTCTGCTTTTTGAGGTGAGAAGCATACCCACAGAAGAGCCATCACCTGAAGACTTGTGATACGGAGACACTGTCTTTGGCTCTGAAAATCTCTGAGACTCAAACCTTTAGGGGCTGGCAGACCTAGAAGGTCAGGAATGACTATATGCTTGCCTGTTCTGCTATGCCCCACACACCTTCTGTTGGACCAAAACTATATAGCTTTTCTTACTTTTTTTTTAAACCAAGAAAATACATAACTACATGTAGTAAAGGGAAAATTTAAATTAAATTAAATTAAAAATAGTTTCTCCTTCTTCATAGCAGAGAAGTAAACATGACTTGAAGTTTGGATCTGTTTGACAGTATAGCTCGTGCCCTCTGACATTATTAAAGCAATCAGTGTCACAGCCAGGGATTTTCCATAGGGGAATAAAAAACAACAGCAACAACAGCAACAACAAATATTTAGACTCAAGTACACTGAAATAAACCTTTGCAAACTATGTGGTCTAGATTAGGGCTGCAAGCACCCCTGAATGAAGGAAGAAAGAAAACAAAAGGAGGGGAACTTGCTGTAGTTTCTCAAATTGTACAGTCTGCAAATCATGAAACCATGCTCTGACAAGTGCTATTGACACTGGGTGTGTAGCAGTACAACTCTTTTATTTACCTAGAAACAGATTTCTTTACCTTCTAGAAATAGCTAAGTAATTATAGCTCTTCCCCTATCATAAAACAATAATAAATATAAATTACATTTAATATACAGTCTAGGCTAAACTGGTCAGATGTTAGTTAGGAAGCTCATTTGAAAATGAGTGTAATCACAGAGTGTAATTGGTGAAAAAAATCTGTTCTAAAATGACACTAGGATGTTCTGAGTGAAATAAGAAGGAAGGAAAAGAGAGTAATGGAGTCGAGAGTAGTGATCAGTCAGTAGGTATGCAAGCATGAGAGAGGTCTGAAAAGCTATTCAGGGAAATTCCCAGTGATTTGGAGATACTGATTTGGAGATTATTTTCATAATTCTTTATTCTTCTAAAAGAAATGAAAATTCCTAGCTTTATTTATGGCAACCATCATTTCCTGTCTTTCATAGCTGTGAGATACAGAAAGCAGAAATTTATTGAATCTGCAATAAGCTAAGAAAAAAATACACCAGGTTTTCCTTTGTCAATGCATAAACACTCCTTGATTTCCATCAGTGTGGAAGTGTATTTTAAACCCCTGAGACTGAAAATCACAAGCACTACAACCATAACATCACTTGTCAAACAACTGTCTAACTGTGGCAGGTACTGGATGCTTATATTTATTTCTCATGTAACCATAAAGGGAACAATGGGCATTTATTTGGAGTAGTTCTTGGCTTGGGCCTATCGAAGATTCTAACAAAATTAAACTTTGTTTCACTAGGCCAGTATTTCGAGAATATCTAGAACAACCAAGCTTAGCCTTTCTACGTATAAGCTCTTCTCCTAACTTACATTTTATGCACAAGAAGATGCATAACCAGACAGAAAAAAAAAAAAAAAAAAAAAAAATCTGATCTAAGCTTAACAAAACAGGTGAGTTAATCTAGAATTTATTAAATAACTAGAGCTGTTCTGCCATGATTTTCTATAATAATACTTTGCAACCTATAATATTGCCTGTTAACACAATCATATGCCTTCAGGGCTGTTTGTATGAAGGTTCTTGTTTAATGACTTAATTCAGGTTTTCGTATAGAGGAAAGAAATGGAACTTTGTAGGTTATCCTGTTAAAAATGAGTGAATTTACTGGGTATACAGAAGAGTTTATAATCAAATTTTGGGCTGCAAAAATTATTCAGTAATATATTTTCCAGTTTAGCACAAATACACCTAATCACTGACCAAAGCAAAAGCTAATGGCCTTCACAGTGATTTTGCAGACTTATTATACAAGGAACAAAATAAAGCATCTAAAGAACATCTTAGGAAAGTGACAGAATTTAGAGAAGTGCCAGACAGCAATAAGATTAGGAAAATTTGGAAAATGTTAATCAAATTTCATTCTAGGTCACACAGACCTTTTCCTGAACCATTATTCCTCGAAGAATGAGTCTGTTGGAAGTTATATGCACTGGCTATGAAACTTGCATTTAATTTTCTTTAATCACCGTCTCCCAAATTGACTGAAATGCGTGTTTGGACCTGGTTGAGAAAGGTGTGGTCAGATTTCCACTTGACTCATCTAATTGTCTCTGTATTAGGGTTCTGCAGAGTATTTTTGTGGAAGCCTGTTCTCCTGCTGTGACAAGCAGCATCCTCATCCTGTGTCAACAATATCGCATCTGATAAAGCAATGCAGGAGTGCAGAGTAATTCTTATCAGTAAGACTGGACGACACAGAAGATTGCTGGAAAATTAACACTGACAGGCAGATAGAGGAGAAAAATTAACTCCAGATCAGGGCAAATACTTGGAAAACGTTTGTATGTTTTATGCTGAATAAGTCTTCTAGGACTATCTGCATTACTGCAGTTTAATCTCTGATAATGTTTGCATTTCAAAGAAAGAGATGGGCTGGAAGAGGAACTGATTCAGCACAACATTCAAGCTGCTTCTATTATACAGATCTCAGACATAAAGTTGAGTTTGTACCAAGTATTTTGCTGATAGGAGACTAAGACTGTCAAATATCCTTTCAAAGAGAGCTTTTCATTTCCATCTCCAGGGTCAGGTGACTTGATAAATGTCATTAGGATATGGTCTAAGAGAACGAAGCACAGATTTTCAGCCAGCAAAAATTTCCATGTAGCCATTGTATCAATGACCTAAAGGAAGAGTGACCTAAAAGAAGAGTGATTTATATCTGCTGAAGAACTATCCCTAACAGTACAGTTTCCTACCTAAACTTCTTCTAAAGGAAATATATAAAAACACTATTTGGTCTGTTCTACAAAGAAGTGAAGGCTTCTAGGCAGAATAAGAACCTAACACTTGATATGTTTTGTGAAGACCCTAAAACCTTCCATCCCAAATGCTTTTTAACAGTGTATGAAATGATTCCTGTAGCTCAATCCGTTAAGACTTTGCAAAGAAAGGTAAAACATAAAAATAAGTGATTATTTTTAAACAGTAAAATACTGAAATTTGAGAGCTGCCTCTAAAAGTCTGAACTTAATAAGTCACAAAGAACTTTGAGATCCTGCAAGCCTGATATTCATCCATTTTTTCTTTAATATCAGTGGGAAGTACTTTTTTTCTTTTCCTCATGGAATTTTTGAGATGAAATATTCTCCAACAGGTTAAAGGACAATATGACACTGCATGTCTTGATTGTTGAAGGTAAACAAAAGATTAGGTTATTATGACTCAGATGCTAGAAAAGTTTTTTTTCTTTGTATTTTAATTATTGTTTTTGGCTTACATTTGCCTTTTTTGGGTAGAAAAGCATGACAGCTTCACAAGCTGCAGGAACTCTGCTCTGATACCATTTTACACATACAGCATTAGATTGAGCTGGGAACAGCAGTCATTGTAGTTACTAGTGAAATCCCAAATTCCACAGTATTACTAGTTACATGAACAACAGCCTCATATTGCACCTTCATCAGCTTTATTGTAGGCTGTGATGCCAACAAAACACACATGGCAAAAACACAGAGAATTGATATAGCAACCATGATTATAAAGCAGAATTATTTTACTGTTTTCGGTGTTGATCCTGGTTTCAGTGGCGTTAATGGAAGATTTCCGTACTGTTTCCCACTTTCTCAAAACAGCACAGAGCTTGTGTTTATGTGGCAGAGCTAAAGGAAGGTTAGTTTCAGTGAGGTAAAATAAAATTGTGATGATAAGCACAATTAAGAAAGAAGTTAAAAGTGTTAAAGAAGTTAACAGTAGTAACAGAAGAACCAGTTAAGAAATATAAAGACTAAAAATAATAAGGCATTTTCTTCAAAATTAATAAATGGAGCTTAAAAATGAGGATTAAAGTGTGTAGGAAACCAAAATAATACATACATACACATACACAAAAGGGAGATTCTCTCTTTTCTTTAGATGAGACAAAATGTAAGGCCAAGATTCAGACTAATAAAACCAGTGCCAGAAGCTCTGTTATCTTCAGTGACAGTATGTGGAATTGCTGCAGCTGAGAATTTGTCCCACAGTATGTGCAGAACAGCTTTTGGCTTTGTATAAAATAGCAGGTGTGACCTACTGTCTTGCACAGCCCCCAGGCATTTGGGTCTCCTTTGGCTTTAGTCAGACTCCAGAGTTGCTCTCCTCATGTGTTGCTTACTGAAGTAAATGGCTCTCTACAAACTTACATGCAAACACATGGGAAGGACACATTTGCAGTCAAAATTAATGTTGCCCATTAAGAGCCTGAGTCATAATGAGTTCAAAGGGACAAAGACCAAGCTCAGAGTGCATAAGATTGTGTGTCATTTTATCACCTTCGTTTCTGCAACTTGCTTGCAACCTTTTAGCAGTGCTGAAAATTCACTGCCGAGCTCATTATCCCGGTGTTATAAAAAGCGGGTCATGAGCACACAGCTGGGAACATTACAACACCTTAATTGAGCTCATTGTAATAAATGGGGCCAGTCTAGCAAGAGCTTTCAATTAGGCATTACAGGAAAAAAGCATGATATTGAAGTCATTTGTGAGAGTTCAAGGTTTCATGTCTTACATTTGACCCCCAATGGTCTCATCTCCATTGAACAGAACTCAGTCTATTTATAAAAAATATCACATGTAGATACACATACATGTGCACAAAGTCATGATCCACATTGCTGGTTTTCTAAATACCTCATCATGCCTACCAGAGTTATACTGACTAAGAATTAAACAGAGAAAAATGAATTGTCCCAATTCATGAAAATTAAACCCTGTCAAGTCCTCTGGCCATTCATAAGGATGTAACCTCTTGCAATCAGAACAAGAATTTGCATCCCAGAGCTAACACATCACCAAATCTGCCCTTCTTCTCCTTCAAATGATTCCTTTCAGAGTATTTGAAATTGATGATCATTTACCCTCCATGATACCTCCGTGTACTAGAAGGATATCAACTCATTTCAAATATGCGAAAGTTTTAAATATGCAGAAGCAGACGAGCTAAGTTTATCCATTATAGGGTCAGTTTTACGTAATAGTTTTTCTATAGTGCACATGGAAGAGCCAAAACAGGATTACAGAGATACTTGAACTCCTTCCTGAGTGAGGTTTGCGCTAGTGGCACGTTCACATACACAAAGAAGGAACTTTTCTATCCATATCCTCTCTCCAGCTTCAAGACAGCATCTTTTTAAATTTGCAGCAATATATTTGATGTTTTTGTTCCTCAGGTACAGAAATAACAAATAACTAACATGAAATTGTGCAAGAGAAGAGCTCTTCTTCACCTTGTTTTGCAAGAGCCTGCAGGATGATTACTTGTGTTGGAAATGTTCTGAAAATTCAATCTGGCTCTAATGTCTTCAGTAAATATCATCCTCTATGTTACACAGAGTACTGGCATGAAATACTGGATCTCACTGACCTCAGTTTCTGCAAAACTTATATATTTTGAGAGAGTGAAAATTAGAATAAAAAAAAGAAATACAGAACAGCTGTGGGAAGATAACAGGATAGTGATGGGCTAGTGGGCTGTTCTGAAGAGTCCTATCACAAGCTCACAAGCAAACTCTTACGAGTGTAAGGCTGTAGACTGATCTTGGCATCCTGGGCATCACTTTCTGAAAGATCCATGTGAGTAGCTTGAGTTGAAAAACACGTGCCATTCATATTACGTTATTGATCACAGAAGGTAAAATACATAGTTATTGTGCTGGCGGAGTCTGCCCCACCAGTACTGAAACTTTTGAGTGGCGGGCCCTCAATTGCACTGAAGAAAGGTGACACTACATGGCAAAAAAAGGGAGGATACAGCCAGAGCATCCATCCCTTTCAGCAAGACTGCCATCATTTGGGTCTGAGGGCTCACAGGGCAGCTGGACAAAACTCTACGTGGACAAGAGGCAAAGTGAAGGAAATTCAAAGGAACCAAACAGAGGAAAAAAAATTGAATATTATAAAGACAGAGAGAGAGAGAGAGAAAGCAAGGGATGGAGGAGTTCACACATTGTGATTGCTGGGCTATTCAATTTAATTTTCACAGTGATGTCATATGGAAATAACAACAAAACAAAACGCTTTGTATCTCATCAGGAACTAATGACCACATGGAGGGCTTTATCCTTGCAGAACTGGTTAGAAGCTGTCTTGTGTACAGCTTTTCACTCAGGATGTACAGCATATCCCAGGAAACAGAAACATGATGTTGCAAAAGATAAAATGGATCTACCACAGTTCTTTGATCATCGTTGAACCCTGACACAATGTTTTTACCCCTGAAACCTACCTGAAAGAAAGATTAAGCAGTTCTGAAAGACAGTCAATTAAAAGTGCACTTGCAAGTGTGTGGAAACCATGAGAAAATCTATTACTTGTTTGACAGTGTTATACAATTAATTGTATTAAATCATGAAGGATTTACAGGCACTCTTTTTGAAACAAATTCTGTTTTTCTCACATGTACATAAACCTACTTATTTGTTCCAGCATTGTTTTTCTTGGGAAGCTTCACAGATCTCATACTTTCAGAAAACCTGAATGCAAGAGTCTCTGTTAATGGAGACAGCAAAGTGGATGGAGATTGTAGAGTTACAGCCAGATACAACAGAAAGAAAAAAAAAAGGTTTCTGTTGTGGTGGACAAGAGCCTTCATTTTCTATCTGCTCTCCAAAAATTGGAACCACAGAGTTGTTTCTCAGCTATTGTCTTCTTGTGGAAAACCTACCAAAAGCCATGCAGTTCCCTCACTGCCTCTCCTTCTTTCAAACCCCGGCGCACATTTTCTCTGGCCCTTCTTAGCTTTCATTTTCAAAAGGTACTTGTAACACTACTACTAATAGTGCAAGCTTTCCTGCAAGTTTGAGACCTAAGAAGACACAATTTAGCAAATACTCATCCCTGATTTCAGGAAAGAATATATACATATTGGTATTTAAGAAGTCAATGTCTGGAAATCACATGTGATGTAAACTGTTTTAAAATAGAAAACAGTAGCGCTAGTCACTCAGTGGCTCTTCCAAAGTGCATAGAGTCTCTCATGGACTGTCTGCGAAATTAATGGCTGTAGGAATTGATTCTTTTCTTCCTTCCTAAACAATCATGTAGCCTTCTCATCATGTCTCAGTCTAAGACTTGAAGGGCTTAGTCTTATTATCCTTAGTTATTTTGGGGGGCTCAATGCCACATTTTCTGCTGCAGTTTCTTTTCACAGATGTTTACTTGCTAGGCCAAGCTCCTTGTGCCATCCAAGGTGCCAGCATAAGTGCTTCTCAGACATTATCTTTCATGGTAAAATTTCGTCAAATTAAAATAACCCTACAAACACTTGAAGGTCCTTTCACTGTGGTGCAAAAGGACTGCAAGGGAAAAGAAGAAAGCTGCTACATGAAGTGATTTCCAAAGGAGCAGGGTAAGCAGGAATATAATAGGACCATGTAAGGCGTGTGGTAAGCACAATTTGATTCAAAGGAAGGAAAATGAGCTGTAGAAATTCCTTCCCACTTTTTTTTTTTTTTTTTAACTCCAGGGCTAAGTCTTCATTTAAATGTGATTTGCTGACACTGTAGTGCACCATACGTCATTGCACCTGCTGACTCTTGTGAAACTAAAGCTGTGCAAGTGTTATGTGATGGCAGTAACTGGAACAGCATGGACCCTGAAGGCAGTTTCAGAGCAGAAACTCATTGCAGCAAACATAGGAACATGTGGCCAAATTACTGCCTGGTTTTATTTTGTTCGCTGCCTTCTGAAAATCATCCTCTCAGGACAGAGTTGACACTTTAAATATGGAATGCCAAAAGTGTTTGAGGCTTTATTTTGAGGTTGTGGGAAAATAGTGCAAGTGAAAATCCATGGACGTGCTTTAGACCTATTTAAAATCTCATTATGCTGGATGAAAATGTAATGTTGGGTATGCAGGATATGATATTTCTTTTTTGTTTGTTTGTTTTTTTTTTTTTTTTTTTTTTTTTCTTTTATCTTACAGTAATTCCTTTCCACACATCCCAAATTCACTTTTCCTGGACATTTAGGGAAAAATTTGCAGAACTTCTGGTCTATGTTCAGAGACCATATTAAATAGTTGCATACTAAAACAAACAATGATAATAGTATAGCATATATTAAAAGTTCAGTGAATAAAATTTAAATACTAAAGTTTTGTAACAAAAAACAAAGAAGCATTGTGCTTACTGAAGTCCCTCATAGACTTCTCCATTCAGTTATAGATAGATAAACCCAATATTAAGCATCTGCATAGTGTACCAGACCCCAAAAAACTGTTTCTAATTGCTGCTTAGTGTCCACCAGACAAAGTTTCAGAGCATTGCTAGTGCCTCTCTCCATTTTACGTTCCATGAGATGCCATGAGCCAAAGAAGAAAAAGCATTTGTAAGAACAACCCTGTTATTGCTCAAAATTTTCTTTCTTCACAGTCCATCTTGGATCCGAAGGATAAAACTTGTAAGGAACAAGGAACTTGTAAGGAACTCTAGAGCTTGTTAGTTCTAGAGCTAACATATGTTCTCTTCCTGCTCCCTGGGAGCACTGATCTATAGCCTGGGTTGATCCTTCCTATTTCCACACTGCTACAGATGCTTTTCCCAGACCTGTTCCTCTACGGAGTACTACAGGCCATTTGGACAGACTCCTGGAAGAAGACTCTATTGTTCAAAACAAACGAACAGCTTGTGTTCATGAAGTTCCTGAACTGACTGAATATTACCATATATGCTCGATCTATCTATATACTATCTGTCTTTATCAGGTGCAGGATACCAGGCAGGAGATGTCTGTTCAGACCTACAACAGTCAGCTCTGTCCATCAATGACTGAGAGAACAAGTCAGTTTTTAACTTCTTTGTATAACTTCTTCTTTTCCTATCTATTGCTTCTACAGCTCAGCAATTTGGAGGGGAGCAGAAATATGCAAGAATGCCCACACTGGAGGTCTCCTGTAACAATCCAGAAGAATCTACATTGAATATCTGAGAATCCATTTCCTGGATTTTGTCCCATCTCTTTCTAGCAAAGTTGCCCCATTCTCTCCATAAAAGGAAACAACAATTCCAACCTATTTCTCTTTTAGGAGGTGCAGATGACACCATAGGACAACAGTTGCTGGGCTAACACAATAGTTGATACTAAAAAAAAGTGTTGAGATGATGTCTCTATTGGGGTCTAAGAGAAAACTCAGGATGAACATGGTAGAAGCATGAGTTTTAGCCTGAGGAATTGAGTAAAACATCATCAGCTTAATATTTGGGGGCTGCTATAGTAACTGGCCACAGAACATCAATGAATGAGCTTTGACTTCTCAGACAGCACAGCCATTGACCCCAGAGACTGTCTCAGGCATTGAGCTAACCTATGAGTCAGGCACTTTCAGGAAGGTGAAAAGATTTGTTGGTCCTAAAGATAGGTCAAGAAAGGGTAAAGAGGAGAAAAGAAATGAAAACAAAAAAGCCAGTTCACTCTAGATCTCGCTACTGACAATGACCATCATAACATTTTGTTTGCTTTGGCACTGTGATAGCTTTTGGCAAGGTCACTTGAAAAAGAAAGCTTCTACAAGAGAATGAAATTCCTCCTGGTTAGCACTGTGGAGAGACAGTGTATGAAGAACATGAGAGAAGATGGAAGCAAACCAGAAGAGCTGAATACCTTTAGAAGGCAAATCTCTCCTTTGGCTGATGAGGGATGAAGGGTGGACTTCTATCTCAGTGGGTCAAAAAAGAAAAAGAGTACAGAGATGACAGTGCTGTGAATTAAAGTGAAGGGATTTTACATCAGAATTTCTGTTGGCGGTCAGTGACCCTGGCTTGACCTGAAGTAGATCTCTTTTCTTGTACAGGAACAAATTCTGAGTCAGAGTGTGCTCGGGCTCTTTGCTAACTCTCTTCACAATCTCTTCCATGAAGAAAATGACCACAGTGACATATGGTTCTTTATCACACTTTCTGGTTATTACCGAGGGTTAAACCAATTTGTGATCAGGAAGACATTCAGCCCTCACCAGGTGTAAGTTCAAGGCACAGTGTTATCCTGGGAGAAGGAGTGCCACCTTTGCTTCATGAGTGCTTCAGGGAATGATTTTAATGAGCAACAGTAATAGCATAATAAATAAGAAAAGGTTTGCTGTATATGAGGCTCAGGTTAATGTTTTATTTTCTCGTCTATCTTCAGCTGTGACTTCACTACTTCAGGCAAATCTATAAGGAGTAGCATAGAACTTTTTGTTATAAACTTCTTGATATGAAAGGATCACGATTTTATGTGCTCTGTGTATCGGAAAGCCTGATAGAATAGGATTATAAACTAGAGTCTGACAGTGCACACAGGCACAGACTACCAGCTTGCGGCTAAAGGCAGAAGATGCAGAGGCAAAAGAGTTATGGGCTATCTTTGCCTGCCATTGATTCTAACATTCAGTTTGAATAGATGAACTAAGAACCTTTTTGTGCCTCAGTTTCTACATCTACTTCTGGAATTCAGCAACACTAACTTCATTACCACTACCCCTTTGAGATCCCAGGATAAAAGGTTCCATCAAAGGGCACAATTATGTTATTAAATGGTAACTGTGCTGTCTAAATTATTATTAATAATAATAACATTTATCTCTTGCAAAAGAGCTTTACTTTGGAGCAACATTTTTTTGATCTAGTAGATATAATTATTAAACAAGATCCTGCCTGTCCTCATTCCCCCAAACTGGCCTTGGCCTTCCTCCTAAAAGGGTGCAATCTGATTTCAGAAATAAGAAAAACTGGTGGAGAGGGAATGGATTAGGGGGGTGGGCAAGGAGGGTAGGAGCCATGTTAAACCAGAGCAAAGAGTAAGAACAGAGTTATCAGGAAAAATCCTGCTGCCACAGGACCATATTGTTTTGTGTTTGTTCTGTTATCAGTTCACCTGGACCCAAGTTGATTTCACACAATAGGCCACGTTCTTGTCTTAGCCCACTACTAAACTTGTATAGCACAAATATAGAACTGTTTGTACTGCAGAAGAAGAATATATAATGTGTGTCCTTGTCTTGTTTCCTTGCTAAGAAAGGAACGATATATTCGGGGATATCTCCCTTAGCCTTCTCCCAGTAGACCACCCCTGGCTTTCTGCTTTCCTCCCTGCACACAACAGCCTATTCTTGTAGTGCAGCCTGGGCTGTGAGGTGTGTTTGAGTCAGGCTGCAGAGCAAGGAGCCAGCCCCCACATTCATGGAAGCAAGCACTGTGGGCATCAATCCTATGCTGGAAACTCATTGGAATAAAGGAACTCAAACCATACAGGTTTAAATATGATGCCAGTACTCTGCAGGAAAAATAAATAAGCAAATAAATAAATATTATTATGCAAATAAATAACAAGGTGAGCCATTTGCCTATGACTACTTAGAGCTGACTATTTATGAGTGCTTCACACCCCCTCAAGTTCAGAAGAATGGTCCAAGTAAAGACTTTCATTAGGAGTCCAAAGTCGCTGACGAGTTTTATGCCTGGTGATGCTTATTTATTTATAAACAATATAGTAGTCATCACTACTGTGTCTGTACTGAGAAGCAGAAAGAGCTTCAGGGTTACAGAAAGGAGATCTATTTTTAGTACTTTGGAAAATGAACAGCATGAAGCTCAGGTGAAGATGGGTAGTATCAGGAAATTGAGCTCCTTCCACACTGAACAGGTAGGGTAAGAGAGCAATGAATGATACTGTGTGGCTTACTATCAAGGGTAAAGGGCAGCCCTCTAGGACAAGCCCTGTCAAAGGTGACATCTCAGAGAAAATCTGAGCCCACAACTCACCTCCATGACGTTAGAGATGATTATAGCATGTGAGTCTAAAGAAAACAAATTGGCATCATGACTTCTACAGATGTCAATGTGAATAAAACTGCTTATTGCAAAGTGCTGCTGCCTGCATTTTTTTTCCTGCAGACCTTGGAGAGCTCTGGGTGTAAGTAAACTGGTAAAGGGTCATCGACATCCACTACTGCGTACTCTGCTTTCTCACAGTGCAAAGAATGTAGAAAAAAGAGAAGATAGCTTCATCTAACAAAGAAAGAGCTCTAGTTTGCATTTTCCCCTTCTTAGAAGACTAGTTTGTATGCACATTCAATTAAAAATGACAACAGTAGCAACAATAGGAAAGACAAGAATAACAACTATAATAACCTCCTTTTTAACTTTTCTTTTTTTTTTTACTTTTTTTTTTTTTCACTCACAAGGACATAGACAATCCTTACTAAGGATTTTATGGTAGAGGCCCTCATATAAGCGGCATTTAATTAACCAAATCAGGGCCTTCATTTTACAAACTTTGACAAAACAACATATACAACATAAAAACTCAATAGCATTTTCTTCTATAGTTCTCAACACTACTTAATCCCTTGAAGACTGTAATGTGGAATGTTTTGCATCCATCACATAGAGGAGGGGACTGGCTGAAATAACTGACAGTCTGCCTAGCAGGTAAAGGCCATCTTAGGGAGAACCTCAGATATTCCAAATGAATATTTTCCAATGGATCATGTTTGACTCAACTGAAGAGGAGATACCAAAAAATAATTTTGCCTGCTGCCTTATGCCTGAGCACATGGGTGAAATTCAGTCCGTCTGACAGAAATTCAGATATCTGACTTCAGAAATTCAGATATGGGACTTCACTAAACTAAGCTGTTTGTTTATCAAGGAGAGCTTAGGTAGATCTTCCATTATGCCTTGCAGTCCTGTGGGATATATTTGTTCTTTATAGCATCTGAAATAATACCATACTCACTCTCCATGAGCCCATCCAACAGCAAGACTCTGCATGTGCTGAAGTTGGGGAGCAGAGAAGATAAGGGAAGTGTATACTCTACTAAATACATCAAGGAAATTGGTTTGCTTCTTTCGTTTAACAAGGGAAGACCATCTACTTTCATGATCTTCACATTGTTGTACACATCAGCCTCCTAAGAGGGCAAATTCATTTTCCTTGAGAGTCCCCACTTGACTGCAGAGAGGCAAATGCAGCACTGCACTCCCAAAGCGGAAATAAAGCGCCCAGTTTCTCTCCTCTCTAAGCCAGTGGTGAGGCAAGTTGTGTTAGCTGCAATATCTGATGAGCTGGTATCGCTCCTAAGCTGTTTTAGAATTGGAATCTACAAATCGTTGCATCACATCATACCTACTTGCACAGCTAAATCAATTGCAAGATCAACAGCAGATCTGGTGCGTGCAAGGCTATGTTGAATGCAGTAGAGCTAGTAACTAGCGTCACTAGTGAGCAGTGTTTTAAGATGAGCATGGTGTGATATATGCTTTACTAAATAAAAGGGATATCTACTTTTGTTTTACTTTTTTTTCCCCCTGATTTGGAGGAGGATTTGGATAAACTGTACCAAATCCCTTGCAGTTTATCAAATTTCGAACAGCTACAGCTGCCAAACTGAGGATGGCTGTGTCACTTTGTTATTATTGCTTTCTTTTCTTCTTTCCCGGGGCAGAGCATTCACAGTGATATATCGTTACTCTGTGATAGGTAGTTATAACTTTATAGCTGCTATACACAGTTGAGTCCTAAGCCCTAAGTCCTTTTTGCAGATCTTGCGTGATAACTCTTGCTCAGTGCTTTGTGGAAAAAATAGGGCCGTGTTTCACCAACAGGAACAAGCCGAAGTTTGTGCCAAGGAGATGGGAGTTGGCATTTCTTAGAGAGCTCTGCAATTCACTTGAGGAAAAGAGGCCTATCCTGGAAATAAATTTCGTTTATACTGGCTCAGAAGAAAGGCACCTCCAGAGGTCACACACACACACTACAACTTTTCCATCTAAGAGCTCCTTTCACAGATTAAATATAAAATAAGAATAAAGCACTCTGCAAGTAATTGGATGAACAACAGAAAAAAAGCTGCAGCTGCAGCAACCAGAATAAAACTTCATGCAGTGGCTCCCTGAGCACAGAGCATTGCTCCTACAAGAGCAGTGTAATGTCATACCCCTGCCCTCTTCTACCCTGCTCTTTTCTGCCCTGCACTAGACACCAGTGAAAATGATAAAAAACAATAACAGAAATGTTTCATTTTCGGCAGAATCAGCTCCCTATTTTGGCTTACCCTGTGAGCACGCAAACAGCTGGAATGGCTTCTTCTGGCAGCGGTGCCAATTTAAACTGTTCGTGGAATTACACAGACTCCCAGAGAGGAGCTCTGGGAAGGATTAACAGAAATATTGCAGGGCCTTGCATGATGAGGAGGCTGATTTGGTCACTGATGTCCAGGCTGCCAAAGCAGATGCTGTTCCCATGCTGAGGAAACGAATCCCTCTAGGTTTATGCATGTACAATTTCCATCGTGTGTGTCCAGTACGGGAAGGTACATGATCTTCCAACCCATCCTGTAGAAGTGGAGGGGTATTTTCCCTGCACTGTTTGCCTTTGTCATGAAAAGCATCCTACTGCAATCTGGACTAGTGCACAGCCAAGTGTAACTGTTTTCATGTAGACATCAAAATATGCTAATTTTTGCAATAGCAAGCATAGCATGTGGGATCTGTCCCCTGGGGACCACAGCATTCGCAGCTATGTTACCACCCATTTAGGACATTCAGGCCCTCTGGATTTTTTTTTTCTGCCCCAGAAGAAACTTCAGTTCAGAAACTTTTACTACAAGCTTTTTTTAGCTGCAGGGCAAAATAAAGCTCCCTCCCTCCAGGTTCAGCCTTCGCAAGCTCTGCCAATCTGTGCTCCTCTGCTAAAGTAGAGGCACTAGCATCTGGACTCAGCCATGAGTCCTCCCTTTCCAGCATGATGACTGCTCTGCATGGCCAGCTCAGCTGCTCCACAGAAGTCAGGATGCAATTAATCACCCCACAAAAATGTCCCCTCCAGTGTTTGCCACCAGTGTCCCACTCATCTCAGCCTTTATAGGTGCTGACTGCTGTCCACCATGCAAGGGGCACTGACAATCTCAAGTCATACCTCCCTGGTCCGTTAGGGAATTGAAAACCTAACAAAAGTAAGCACAATTTTACTTTCATTGCTGCAGAGCTTCCTGTCTAGCTGTGATTATGTGTTAGCATCTTATGTTAGCATCTTACACCCTTTTGCCATGCCATCAAATATCTGCTTCTCCTCTTTAATCTTTCACAGTTCTTCAGGAAAGATAAGGGATGAGTGAATGAAAATGTAAACGAAAGAGTATTTCTGAAAAACAAGTCCCAAGCAGTCAGTAATATATAATTATCATTCTCTGCAGTGATTTATTGTCTAGCATCTCCAATATAAAGTTTGTTCTGGTTTAAAGGTCATTATTATTCTTTGGCATGAAGATGTAAAACTTTAGTGCAGTGGGAAACCCGGTAAGATATTTTCACAAAATTCCTACACCCAGTTCTCTTTCATTATATTTTGAACACTTTCTTAATCACTTTTTTGCTTCAAGTGTAATCTCAAACTTTTGTTAAGCTGAACCTAGAGTCATTTCCATCTACTGAATCTCTTTAAAAGAACAACAGATTTCTTTCAGCAAGGCACCATTAGTAAGTCTCTTCGTGTTTGATTTAGGATCTCAATTGTTACAAGAATATATCATCAAAGATTTTTAAAAGCATTTATGCTAATCCACACCGCATAAGAAAATGATGCTTAAGACAAATTAAGAACAAATAGAAAGTGGTAGATTTATAGCTGTAGATATACAGTTCCTTAGTAAAGACAGGATTTATGAAAAGGAAAAATCTAAAAATCAGACAAAAATTCTTCTGGATTTTACACTGATGTCACAGTATCTCTTAGCTTCTACGTGAACTCTAAGCTCTGATACTGATTGGAAATAAGATTAGATGATTGTTTCATCTTTGAATGTTCCCCTTCAAAATAATATAGCCTTAGCTGTCAGTGCTGACAAGAGATTACAGACATTTCTAATCAAGGATTTCACTGTTGTGTTTTCCCCCTTTTTATGAACTCTTTGAGAGTTTTTTGAAACAAGACCATGTATGCTGCAGGTATAGGGGTGCTCTGACAACACATTTCTTTATCCAGGTGCTCTGAGGACTTAGTATCCATATGGAGGCTGAGACTTCCAAGTCAAATATTGAGAGGTCAGAAGGCAGGTGAAACATCTTCACTAGACAAGTATTGAGCCCTGTGAAGATGCTTTTCAGTGGGAAGCAGAGACACCAGGTGTGACCTGATGAGATGATTCTGCCGCTCCCCACTCTGCTTTGCAGGACCTTCTTATTATATGATTTCTCTTGGCAGCATCTCTCAGGCCAAACTCTAAGGCAAGAGGTTAGGAACATCAGTAGAACACAGAAGATCAAGCAGGTTTTCTGAGATGCTACTGATGTGACTGATGGCAGAATCACACAGACACATCAGTATCCCCAGACTGAGCATTTCCCACTAATGCCTATTAACAATTTTGTACCTTGCAGTTTCTAAGAGGACTGAAGCTCCCTGTAAGTGAGGAGACAATCACTGCCCTCAAGAAAGAGGCAAGGCTATTTTTGGTAAAACCAGCAGTACACCCAACATTTGTCTTTTAAAGAACACATCTCTGAACACTTCTCATATCCCACATTGCCACAAATATATCCACAGAAACTTAGAATATATCAGAATTGTGCCATCACCACTTTATGGCCATTTATTTTGTCTCTAGGTCCTACTAATAAATTAGTAAGTCAACTGACGACCTGACCAGGCACAAAATGTTTCTTAAGACCATCTTTGCTGTAATTGCCATCATTCTCTCCTGTTACAGCAGAGCAACAGGCCACAGATGATGAGATCAAGGCCTATTTGTGCTAAACGAAAAAAAGCTTCCAAATGTTAAAAATCAGAAATAAAACAGCAGAGGAAACACCTGAAAAAGTGAGTTGGCAGCTTGGAGAGAAGGGGAGAATTTCAAAAGGCTCCAGTGTGAAACTGGATCAAGAAAGCCATATTCTTCAGTCCCTCACACTTCCCACTGGAAGCACTTGGGGGGCCAAGGATGAGGAAAGGAGATGCACTTGGCATTGACTCCTCCACCTGCAGGGAGGAAAGACTCCTCCACCTCTTCCAGGAAATTAGTAAAGCCTTTAAGACTCCTATCTGATAGCTCATTATTAACTTCTCCCTTAAGCTGTGATGACCTACAAGCAGGAGATGTGCTGAGTATGTCACTAATAACAGCAAGCAATAACCCAGGCAGAAGCAGCAGTCTTTTAAGGATGGTGTCACTATGGGACATAGAAAAAATACCACTCCTCGAAGTTCAGCCTGATCTGGAAGCATCTTCTTGTACAAGTTTATTTTTAATCAGATCCCCGTTACAGGCAACATTCCTCCTTTTCCTCTGCTGAAATTTCTGTTCTGTGGTAACTTTTTGCATCTGTCCACTTATATAGTCTTCATTAGCCTGTCTGTGAGGACCATATGGGAGACTACTCAACTCCTTTCAGCAGCTGAAACGAGATCCATTATTCTCCACTTGTCCACTGAGCTGGTCATGTCATCATAGAAGACTATCATCTTTGACAGATGTGATATCCACTTTGTAAATACATAGGTCTACTTACAATCACCCTCTTGTCCTTAATAAGTTTAGAAATTACTTCCAAGGTTATTTAGAAGGTTATATCTCCTTTAATAAGGAGATATAGCTAGCTTATAGTTCCACTAATGCTCCTCCTTGCTCTTCTTGAAAATGTGAGTCACAACTCTTTTCTTCCAGATCCAGTAACTTCTCCTGATCACCACAACCCATCAAAGATACTCGTAAGTAACTTCACGAAGACATCAGTCAGCTCCATTAGCACTTCTGGGTATTATATATACTATATATATTAGGGTGTTAGCATAGATAGATTTAGATTTGACTAGTATTTGGTATACTTGCTTTCAGATACTATTTTTAAGCTAGGATATGCTTGCAGAAGGTGCTGTAATACTCAAGTAAGTGAAAACAGAACTGCAGTAATGACAATGACCTTTTAATATACTGACTCATCATGACTCTTGTGTTCAGCTTCTAATGTATCCTTTCCAAGTAACTTCCTTGGAACTACGGTGTCAGATGTGGAAAGAGAAATAGGCCAAAAGCTGTTGGAAAAATCTTGCTATTGTGTAAACAAAGGTGTTTGGATAAATGAGGTGTGTATGGAGGTATTTACAGAAAGAAAAAAAAAAAAAAACTGCTGTGTAAAGAGATATGATTTTTCTAATTCTTCTCAGGAATCTTTTTTTCTTTCATAATCACTCTCCCGGACAGCATGGTCTCCCAGCTCTTGATGAATCTGCTGCTATCACATTAAATACTGCAAATTTTAGGAGGGACCCAAGGAGGTAGAAGCTGGAATTTCAAAGGAGCCAAAATGGCCAAAGCCTCCATATGTTTTAAGCTGGGTTGCAGCCAGATTTTCAAAATCAAACAGATCACAATATGAAGAATTCTTCAAAATGAGGAAATGTGACCACCTCTTTGGGGACTTTAACAGGACTTGAGCTCTTTTGAAACAAATCCAGTATGAGATTACCAAATACCTCAAGAAGTCAGCTGTACATTTAGCTCCTATGGTGTCTTGGGAATGAGTGAGAAATGCTTTAAACGATGTCCTGCAATCTATATTTACTGACTTTGTATGTTTCTGAAGAAAAATATGAGGGCTTGTGTTATGACTCTTGCTAGGGCAAAGGCTTAGATAAAGTTTCAGGTGACTAATATAGAGATTTCCAGAATGTATGTACGCCCAGATTTTCATTTGTCACTGCTGGTTTCCATCAGTCTTCCACATCATTCTGTATTAAAGGTTTTCCTAATAAGTTGTACTTTTAAAGTATATATAAGTTTCTCTTAAATTAATCTAGTCCCATTAGGTGAAAGTACACATGTCCAAGTGCTATTATGAATATGATTCTCCCAAGCTAGCAATGGTTTATGTGTTTTAAACTTTAACCAAGATATACTCACGACTGAAATAACCTTGCACTAGAGAAAAGATGGAAACAAGGATCCATCCAGCTGGGAGAAGCTTGATTGCTTCTTAAAATAAAGATTAAAGGGAAGAATAACTGAAATGCCTGTTTTTCTCCAACAGAAGATTTCCAAATCACTCTTCCAGAATCCACTGGGTGAGTAACAGTGCATATCTAGTTGAAATACCAGTTTCTCAGGAACTTCACTAATAAAAGTACAGACAAGATTACTTTGTCAGACTCATTCATATATTTCATTTTGTTAAGCACTCCGACATCCTTCAGTGGAAAGATTCATGATTCTCTTAAAGCGGGAACTGACGGAAAGGTCTGATCAAAAGGATGGTTAGTAGTATGAAATATACTAACTTAGAAAAAGGATAAAAGCAGATGAGAAGTGATAGGCAGTTATACTGAATGGATAAGCATTTGCAGTGTATCATAGTGGAAGAACTGAGAGGCAGAGATTTCTGGCAGCTCACACACAGTATGTATCAGACAGCAGATTTAAAATAGGAACCAAAATAGTAAAAAAAGCATGCATTCATTTCTCTCCTGTAGGCTGGGAATTATGGAATTCAAGGCCGTGCAAAGAAATTGAGACAAAAAGGGTAAATGATTTGGAAAAAATATATATATAAGTGCATAGACGTTAGTCTTGGCAATGGTTCAGAAATTTCCAGGTTCAGAAGACTCCTAGATAACTAAATAGGAAGATTGGGCTGGGCTACTGCCTAGGAACATTTGGTAAGTTCATAAAAGAATTAAAGCTTTCCTGGGAGAGATGGATCTTCTGTGTGATCCAGTCAAACAAGCCTGGAAAGAGAGCAGACACCAAACAGAAAGAAGTATTTGCAGCATTAAGTTGTTCTAATTCACTTCTCTTCAGTGTCACTGTCCTCAGCGCTACAGATTAGCAATTATGTTGGTACTGTCACTGACAGTGTCTAAGCAATTTACTTTCGGTAGTATATTTACACCCACTTCAGCCATATCACAACACATTT
>VZSG01000262.1:309539-345122 GCA_013398315.1 Nothoprocta pentlandii | reverse complement strand
AAAATAAAATAAAATAAAATAAAATAAAATAAAATAAAATAAAATAAAATAAAATAAAATAAAATAAAATAAAATAAAATAAAATAAAATATCAGGATATGGAGTAAGTAAGAATTTGGCCCCAAGTACTTATTTTCTGTGCGGCCTGACAAGGACAACAACCTATATAATAGAAGTAAGATAGAAAATATCCTGTATTCTTTCTTCCAAGTTTAAATGCTGGAATAGTTCCCATGGGGCTGATCCAAAACCCGCTAAAGTCAACAGCAAAATCTCCACTACTTTTCAGAGGGGCTTGTGATGAGATTCATGCTAGAGAGAAAATCCTAGGGGACATCTTAAGCAGACAGGAGAGCATGAGATGATTAGTAAGAGTATTTCAGCTTCCCTGTTAAGCAATGGTTTAATAAAAGCAGTTTTCACAAACGGTGTTGCACAATAACCAGAGGATGTTACGCTGGTGGTTACACATTCAAAACAGCTCCACAGGCTTCAGAAGATCACACTATTTGGCCAACTGAATGGAGTTACAAACCAAAACAAACAGACCCTGCCTTCAAGCAGCAATAACAGTCTTGCCATCAATTCCTGTGTTTTTCATAATAAAATAGCACTAGACAACCCCAGCAAATCCCTCAGACTATGTGAAGCCACTTGCCAGCTTCATCAGAAAATATTCTTCTAGGATGTGATGGCAGGGAAGGGCTTTCCCTGTGGGATAACACAGTGTAAGTGTATATAACAGAGCAGCATGCTGCTTACATCTATTCATTTGCATCACACTGTGTCCTGCCGCAGTGCAAGGTGGGGAATAATGCAAGATGATATTCTCCTTGATTTTGCAGCTAAACACTCCAAGGATCAAGAGATCTCTTTTGTGCTCTCATTTCCAGTGATACCAGATAAAAGAGCATGAGTTAAGTCTGGAAGGAGAGTGCTGCGAGGGGGAGAGGAGTTGTGGAAGAGTGCTAGTGACTTGCCCCAGCTGAAGAGCTGGACACTGGCATAGAAGACTTACTTGTCAGGACAGCAACAAGCAAGCAAACGTGCACATCTTGCTGTTTTTAGACATTCTTATCAGAAGAAAAAGCCAAAGAAATGTTTGGAAGTCAGAGTTGCAGATTCTGGCTTCTTAGACGATACTTTGGGAAAAGTTCAGAATTTGTGCAGCTACTCCCTCAGCTATTCAATCTCCTCCCTCCCCCGCCAAAAAAAAAAGGAAACAAAGAAACAGAATAAACTGCTGTCTTTCTAGTCTGCATTTGTATGGAGTGGGTTTTGTTCATTTTGTGGGGGAGAGTATTTTTTTTTATTTCTTCCACCCACCCTCTCCCCAAAGTGCAGGACTCATTTAAAATGAAATACTCCTGTAAGTTAGCTAACTGGGCACAAAAAAAAAGATTTGTTACTGAAGTTTATTTTTCTTCTTCCTCTTCTTTTTTTTTTTTCCCCCCCTTTATGAAGTATTTATGCTTATTTCTATGCCTTGGGGAGAAACTCAGGCCATTTCACTGCTTATTATACTCCTATTCAATCTGAACAGTGCTGTATCTGTGATGGAGGAAAGACACATCTATTTACAGTGTCGAGTATGTTAAACTTGGAAATATATTTTTTATTTATATTTTTAACCTGGACTAGAGCTGTGCATGGCTACACACATTTCTTCATTTCGATTTTGGGTCTGTCCAGCAATTATGGCCCGGATCCAAGTCCCACTGACGTCAATGGGATTCTCTCCGTTGACTTCAAGGGGAGCTTGATCAGGCCTTTCCTGAAGGAACATGGCCAAGATCGGATAAAGCCTTCCATTCTCCCACCCAAGGAAAAATGATGGGAAATCACCAGCACTTAGGGGCCACTGTTCTCTGTCTGCTTGATGTTCTCTCACAGATTTAGAGTTCACCTAGTCCTATTCAGACTTCTTCATGGCCTCCATGAATTTAGCCCTCAGAGGATCCTCACACCTATTCTCCCCTGTGTCCTACTGTCCTGCACTAGACCTTGTCTTGTATTTTCATTTGTCCTAGCTCCTTCCTACTTCTTAGCTCATTGGTCCAAATGTTGGTTCAAAAAAACACTAGAGCACCACTAAAATCAGGCAGGATGCCACCTGCCTTCTCTGATACCTCATTGACTGTTGCCTTCATTTTCCAGGCCTTTACACCAAAACTTTATAAAGAAAAAAAAATAATTAACTGCTACTGCTCTACTGCTCTCTGTGTTCTCATGCTTTACTGTGTTTACTTGTTTTTCAGAAGGGTTTGCCCTGTGTACAGTAAAAATAGCTACAAGCATTTCATGCCATTGCCAGTTCCTGCCTCTAGTGAGGTCAGGTGAATTTTCCAAATAACTCCAGCAGAAGCAGGGATCCTATAGCATGGGAAGGGAAGGGAGGGCGATGATCTGCAAAGAGGAGCCCTGCACCCTCCCCTCGCCAGTTAACACCCACAAGCCAATTAGCCTCGAGACACAGCACTAATTACCCTGGGCACCGTGCCATGCTTACATTGCTATTTAGCTTCCAGGAGTCATCTTGTATCCCTACACTGCGCTCTGCAAGCAAACAGCGCCTTCTCTCCTGGCAGGAGACCTCTCATCCTGGGCTGTAGCAAAGATTTATTCTGGCTTAGGAGGCAAAGGGATAAGTGGGAAGGCTGACACGGTGCAGAGACAATTCAGAGCAGGGATGTGGAGGAAGAGAAGAAGGGCACGAGGAATGGAGGAAGGATCTCACAGGGTGAGAGAGCAATCATTTGAGTTTTGGAGGTCTCATCTCCTGCTCATCCGCCTTTCTAGGTTTATCCACCCCCTGTTAGCAAGAGGTAAGAGGTAACCCCCTCTGAATAAGGAAAACATAATCTTGGGCCATCTAAACCAAAGCCAGTCACGGGCACATCTGAGTGTCCTTAGGTTCCCAAAGACCTGCACCTAAAATCCACTGAGAACAGGAGTTCAGTAAGGAAAATCACTGTCCAGAATGTGACATGTGGGATTCTAATTAGTTCTTGTAAAATTCTTTATAGAAATGGTATAAACTCAGGAAATCTCCAGCATATAAAAATAAAGCTGTGCTTGCTTTTTCTTTTTTTCTTTTTTTTTTTCCTCCGCATTTGATAATCTCAGAAGTGGAACCATCTGCTGATCATGAGATAGGCAGTAATCAAAAGATTTGTGTTCTTCCGCTGAACCTTTAGTAAAAGTTAATCCAAAAATAAGGAAAATAACATTCCTCTTAGCTTACTTTTTTCTTTCCCCTCTTTTTCTGGCTTAGAAAGGCATCAGTCTCCAGAGAGGGGAATATAGTATTCTGGCCAAGGACAAAAAAAAATTGTTTTGTGCCATTTGCTGGACTCAACTCCACTTTTGGCACCCAGGAGCATCCAGAATATCTTCTCCTGCATTTTTGTGGGGAAGGAGATACCATCCTGTTACCTGCTCAGGTTCCTGCTCTGGGGAATGGAAAGGACCATTCTATGCACTGATACTATCTCAGGAGAGGTTTACCCTCCTTACTCTAAACACATACTATGATACAAATTCCTGTGACAATTTTTGTCAGTGCTCACAAAGCCTAACTGAATCCAAAGTCTTGTAAACCTGAACATATTTAGAAATGGAAGGAACTACCTTTCCTCCTCAAAGAGTTCTCTTTTTGTGACTAACAAGAGAAATGAGGAATCACAGTGATTCGTGCTGTGGGACAATGAGCAGGAAAAATATTTCCAGGTGTGCAGTGATCACATTTCAATGGTACAGGGAACAATGACAACTTACACCGGTTTAAGATCCAACTCACCTGTGTCCTTTGAGTTACATCTGTGGCTGTATCTTCCAAATGTATTTCATTTTTAACTCTTTTCAGTATACAACCATAGAAAATGACTATTTTAAGGACCTAACCATTCTTGGTGGTGTCACGGCCAAGACAGAAGGATAAACAAATAAATAAATAAAAGATTTCATTAGAGCTGTCTTTGGCATGGGATGAATCTGTGCTTTATTTACACACATGTATATCATGTATATTTAAAAAGAGTTGTAAATGGCAATGCTGAGAGCCACATGGACCTCTGGCCAAATTCCTTCTCATAAACATTGAATTAGGCCAAGGTGAATGTGATAAAGAATCACATGAGTTCCAGATGAGAAAAAAAGTAAATGAGTCCCTCCACCTGACTGTGCAATATTGCTTCCTCTACTACCTCCTCTTGGACAGCTTCATTTTTCTGAATCATTGAAAAGCTTAATAATAATATTCCTCTATTAATAAAGGGTTGAATCCTCTTCTGTGCCACGTGCAGCAGAATTCAGCTGATGGTATTGGTGTTTATGCTGCAGTTCCTTAGTAATCAACCTAGCAAAGGACAATTTGCTTGCGGTGTATATTGAAGAGTTCCCAAGTGGCTGTAAACCTTACTATCATCAGGAATAAAAGTTGCCAAGTCCCTTTGATTGAGCAGGAAGGAATAATCTTCATTTCTTAGGTTGTGGTTGAAGGGAAAAGAAAGTAAGACTAAAAAGACACAAGCCAAAACCAAAATTATCCCCCAAACTGCCTACAGAATATTTTGTCATTACAGTGGGCTAAAATACTGTCAGAAATCTCACGATCATTCCCTCAAGGACTTGCTGTTCTCGTTGATTGACAAGTCATGCAGTTATCCCTCTTGGTTTGTTTTCTCCTTTTATATTACTTGGTTTGTTTTCTCCAATTATATTGAGTTTTTTTGGTAGGACAAGGAAGATTCTAAAAGGAATAGATTTTTTAGCTGGGGACATAAAAGAAATTTGCCTCATAAAATAAGGCACTCAATAAATCTATTTTATAATGCATCTGCACCTTAGAATCCACCTATTGGAGAATCAGATAGATCCCTCTGAGGCACCATGGGTAGTTCAGGACATTTAATAGGTTATGAGGGAACATGGAAGCTGCTTTGCTGTCATCAAAGCCACAGATACAAACATGATTCACCAAAGGCCAATGAAAGACTGCATGTGTTTCTTAGGAAACTGAATAGCAAAGACAGGATAGGACAGGAAAGGAAAAAAGTACAAGCCCAGCAGGGAATATATGGAATGAGGAATAAATGTATTTCAGAAGTTTAGCATCTCCTGTCCTTCAATCTTATACATTCTATAAGATTCTATAACAACTATAACATACTATAACCACTGTAACAACTACCATAATGTCACACATAGAGAGGATGGAGGAGTCACTTCTCTTCTTAACTGCACAGCTAAAACACAGCCAAACGTTTAGCCAATCTTCTTTGCTACCTATATTGTTTCACTCCAATGGCAGCCAGGATTAGTTCTATCATTATTTTCCATCATAGTTCTTTTTACTTGCTTCTGATTTGAACCTGTTTAACAGGGATTTGAGGATCAGAATTTGGCCCCCGCTAGCAGAGGCTGTAGGCTCACACTCCCCTTTGCTGTTTCATTGTGAACAGATTATTTACAGAGTGTAGGCCAAGCTCTGCTTTCAATTATGCCAGAATTTACCTGGATTAGTGCCACTGCCTTCATGGGTTACACCGGCCTAGAGTAACTCAGATCAAAATCTGGAGCAGAGAGGGATAGTCCAAGGGGTATTTTAGGAGAGGCCTGTTCTTCATTGGCTCTTAGAGAAAGCAGTAGTCAGATTTAGGGTGGGAGAAGTAAACAAACATATATACACCCACCATAGCTTCTCCGGCTCAGAGACTGTCCATGGAATTCCAAACATCTGGAACCCATCATCACTCTGGCCTCACTGAAATAATTATTTAATTAGCCTCCTTTTCACTTTCTCTTTTCCTCCTCCCTTCTGTTTCCTTCACCACCCAATTCCCAGATGCGGAACTCATTTTGAAAAGCCTTACCAGAACTGACCTTCTTCCATGGGAATTTATTTTGTAGGAAAACATTTCTATTAAGGCTTCAACAAACATTCTCAAGACTACAGTATCTCGTCACAAAGAAATTTCCCCTTACCACAGCAATTAAAAATGGTGTTTTGTTTCTTGCTTTCTATTATTACTAACAAATTTTGAAATCAACAAGCCAAGCAATGTACATCTCTCAAACATGTGAATCATAGTAGAGGTTACTACCAGACATAGTGTGGATCAAACCACAAAATTCCAAATCTAAAGCTAATCTGAGATTCTTTCTCAACTGGGAAAAAAAAAAAAAAAAAAGAGGCAGATCTGGAGACTCCTTTTGGCAGCTTTTTAAGTAGAAGTTCATCTAAATGGACTGGCAGGAAGGATGCCTCACCAAAAAATAGAGAAACATGAGTACCTCTGCCCAGACAATGGAATAGTCAGAAATGTGATACCAGCACCACAGGAGCCTGAAACAATAAATGTTTCTAAAGGACCAAGATGGAGCATAGCAATTTTTGTTTTCCTGGTTAACATACCAAAAAAAAATGAAGGAAATGAAGTATATTGCAGTACAGTAATGGTTCCTGCTATAGCAGTGTAATGACTCCATGTGTGGAGCACAGGACCACAGCGCAGTGAAACTTCAACTGCAAGCAGAGCGAAACCAAATGAGGAAAAAGAAAAATCTTATAAAACATATACAGTCTAATATCCCAGGACAAAGCTAAAGTGACAATCTGATGACTTTTATGTGGGAACAGTAATTCTCTCTGATTTATTCAGAATGTAAGAAAAGAGACTGATCTCTTTTCTGTCACTGGAGGAAAGTCTGCTGATTTCAGGTGAAACTGAAACTAACACATAGGCTGTTCGTGGCCTGGACACCACAGAAGGGAAGGCTGCATTACAAGCTCTGTTTTGGCCTTTTGCACAATTCAGGTGCAAACTGTAAATGAGATCAAGACAAAGATGGAGAGCCTATTGTTTCAGAGCTTTTTCAGTAATATATCCCATTTTTCATCCTAGTAAACCAATCTATCTGCACCTTTGGGATCAGCTGTTTACTCAGGATCCTCAACTGCTACACTAAATAGTCTAACAAATCAGGATCAGAGGCCTAGTGGGCTAGAAGAAATGACAGGCCAACTGGAAATGTCGCTTTCCACATCCATGCCCCCTGCGATTCTTCCCTGCTACAGACAAACTTTATCCTCTGCTTTTTGAATATATATTAAAAAAAAAAAAAAAAAAAAGGAGAATAAGATCACTGTAGTAATTCTCTGTGTCCTGCTTATTGTTCTTCATTTTGCATGGACTGAAGTTTATCATATAGGAAAAAAAAAGGAAAGAGGGCTGTTGATATTTGTTGTTACTATTTACACCGGCGCACAGACTTTTCTGTGGGCATTCCTCAAGAAAAGGAGAAATTACTTTCAGAGCATTTCCGAGCATTTCAGAGAATGGTTAAGGTTGGAAGGAACCTCTAGAGATCATCTAGTCCAATCCCCCTGCTTGGTCAGTGACACCTAGAGCACATGGCACAGGGCCGCATCCAGGTGGGTTTGGAAGGTCATCTGCATCCTAGTCCTGGGAAATTTAACAGTAACACTTCTGACCACATTAGTAGCTGAAGGACTGGACTCCAAAGCTAGAAATGTCTTGGGGCAGTGATCACATTTCTGTCACTATACTGAACACTCCAGAGTTCCAGTCTCTCAGTCAGGCTCCCTCGCCAAAAATAACTGGTCTATGCTGAGATTTCTGATAAAAAGATAGTCACTTGAGCACAATATCCAACATACAATGCACTACTAGCAGTACAGGGTCCCCATGAATCTGTGCTTTCCCCTGCTTTCCACAGAGTGACCTTGCATATCCACCCCACACTCTGAGAGTAGTTAAGGCTGTTACCAAGTAAAAGGTGTTTTCTCATCAACAGTATCAGACCTCAAAGCTCCCCTAGATCCTTGATTGTGTTTTCCGTCCTTGAGTATCATGACAATTCTAGGAATCCGTGAGAACATTTTTAATAAACAGTATTAATGGTAATACTTATTACTGTCATGTAATACAGCGCAAAGTGTATTTATATTGACTGACTAAAACCCAGCCCTCAAGGGAAAGAGTTGCAATATAAACAAGTATGGCAATGTAAACAAATACAGAAACAAGCCACTGCAATTCTGCCAAAGAGAAGGCCAAAGAGAAGGCAGATGAAAACATGCCAGGAAGCTAAGGGTCATTTATCTTGCTGTTTCTAATTCTTTATAATTCTCTGTAGGACTAATTTATTTTTCACCTGCTGTATCAACAGTAGTTAGTAGTGTCATAATTAATAGCTACTTAGTGTCATAATTAATTATTTCTATTTTCATCCCATAGGAAAAAGAAATAGAGTAAGAATTTGGAGAGAAACAAAAATGGAATGTAACTGCCTTCTGTGTCTCCTGAAAGATCCTGAACAAAATTCCCCCACCTGGAATCAACACAAGGAAATTGACAGGTGCTTTGTAAACTGTAATATCTTTGTTAAAATGGGAGAACTGGACTCAAGATAGAGAATTTCTGCAGTTTGAGACATTCAGATTGCGCAATTTTAGAGAGCAATCCATTGTTTAACATTCAGCTCAAGGCACTTCTGCACCTTTTGTAAAAATATATGATCTTCCAGAGAAATCACAGTATCTTCAAACCAGACCTTTGCTGCTGGTCTGTTTCCACTGGAGGACTTTGCTTTGCTTTGCTTTTCTGAGAGATACATATGTGCAGCCAAATAGCAAAGAGTAGGGCTGTTACTATCGATGCTGCTGTGGTAGCACAGACCTCAAAACAGATCCCTCAACGTGTTTAGGCAGGTTATTAGGCAGGTTTGGGAGTCTGCAACAAACTCTGTGCCATTACACTGCCAGCGATACTGGAATTCACCTTCCAAAAGTTATTCTAAACAAGTGGAAACCACAGATAAAGCTACGAAGTACACCTATGAGGCCAGTACAGCTGGTGGGTGCTAAAGTAGTAGAAATCTAATCACTCAAAAGCCTGCTCCTGCCTAATCACAAATGATCCTTGTTTTGCAAATTTGGTCCCTGAGGACCCTGCTTCATCAGCTTAGCTAGAACTAGCAGCAGGAGCTAAAGCAATCACAGCTTTTAGCCCTCCACCAGACCTAGGTCTCTGCTAAAGGGGGATTAATCCAATTTGGGCAGTTAAAATTACAGGCAATTCTTTCATGGCTTGTACGAGCCCCTCATGCTCCTGCATCTCCAGTGCTGTCCTCTGTCCCAGATGTCCCTCCTTGAAAGCTCCACTCTCTTATTCATCTTTCAACTCCTCTCACCTTGTCCCAAACAAGTTGGAGATATTTATTCCACAATACATTGAATTAATTTGCTGGAATATTTGTCAGAAAACAATGTGGCTGAAATGGGAGGAAATAAAAATGGAAAAAAAGAGTGAGGAAAAAAATCCACCAAAGATACTGAACACCAAAATGCCATTACTGCATATAAACTTCTTTGCAAACAATGCAAAGGTGGCTTATTCTGGAAAAAGATATCACTATGTAAGGTGCCCACAAAAGTATCCTTTTTCTTCAGCTCCTCCATAGGCTCACAAGCAGAATACCAGACTGGTTGGACTTTTGATCTGCTCTAATACCTGTCTTAGAGACACAAGGGAAACATGTGGCAGGCTTGCGAACTAGAGCCAGGTGGTCCACTTGCAACAGGAAAACAAATAATAAATGAAAGGAAAAAAAAAGCTTGAGAGAGAGAGAAACAAAAGTGAGAACTTGAGAACTTTCTCAAGACAAGAACAAAGCAAAACAAAACAATGGTTTATTTCAGCATCCTTTATGTTGTAGGCTCACTGCAGCAAATATGAACGGTTTTATTTATTGCAGCACATTTCCAGTAAAAATTCAGGTCCTGAGAAAATGTTAGCTTTCCCCTCATGAGCATCAGTATTGCAGATCTGAGCTATGAGGCTGTGACTATCACAAAATTTTCTTTAACGATCTCAAAGAACTACTTTTACACTAGAAATTATGATGTGTTTCATTTCTGGTTTCAAAATAGAAAAGCTTCATAACTGAAGACCTTGGTATGTGTCTGCATCTCTGCTTGATATTAAGAAAATTGATACTAACACAGTACATGAGAAAACAGTGTCTACACTGAAATGTCTATCAAACTTCTCAAGACAACAAGGTACTTTTGCATTTTGAATAGAAGAATATGATTAACTCCTCTTGGTCTCCCAGGGGAATCACAACATCTTCAAACCTGCTGGTCTGTTTATACTGAAGGGCGTAATACTAAGACTATTGTTATTTTATACTCAACATTCTCTAAAAAAGGATAATCTTTCATTTGAAATCTATAGAGTGTAATCAAGGTCTGATCCTAACTAGGGTCTTAGTCACTGTTATCATCTTAGATAAATAAATAATAAAGATATTGTGATGGTAGAGCAATAAATTATATGCATTCAAAATAGATGTCTGAGGCTTTGGAATGAGGGTGTTTCCTAATGGAGGGGAATTCTTGGCTGTCGGGCTATTTCCAGAGAGAGTTTGAATGCATCACAACTTAGAAATGTCTTTTATTACAGCAAACTTCTGATTTGGACTTTGGACATATTTGCATTTCAGCTGACAGATAAAGTAAAAGGTTATGCAACTTTTTTTTTTTTTTATACTATGCTTTCTCAGAGTGTTTATATTGGGTTCTTCATTTGTTTTCTCTCTGGATTTGAGCAATATTGCCTTGTTCCATTCATCTTGGAATAATATTTTTATTAGTCAAAATATTCATATTTAGGTGCCAAAAAGTGCTATCATCTTAAGTCCATTTCAATGTAAACATCTAAATAAAATTGTTTTGCATTTCAGAGACTTGGAATAATTGATTTTTTATTTCTTTCAGAAATGTTATGGGCAAATATAGGTTTTTGCACCTTCCAAAAACCTTGTTACTTTTGAACTTAAGCAAATGTGTGTTACTTATGCAAGAGTAACAGCTGAATATGTTGCATACACAGCAACATATTTAATGGAAAATTGATTTAAATAAACAAGTTCATTTGCCTGTATGGAATAAAGTATCTGGTGTTTTTTTCTTTTTTTTTCTTTCTTTTTTTTTTTTTTTTTTTTTTTTTTGTGTGTGTGTGTGGAAATTGACATTTTATCAAGGAAACTGAACAACATTTTAGCTGAGTACCAAAAGTGTTTCCATCCAAAACAACGCTGAAATATTCTATAGGAGTAGTAATTTGAGAACTATGAGTTCATATGTTCCCATTTTTTTCTTTATATATGCTACTCTCCAGCTAGCCTCTGTCCCCTGTGATGCATTGTAACGCCTTTGTGCATGTTCACAGACCCCTTATAAAACTAGGAAGACATAATAAGACATGGTCTACCTAAAGGGACTGGAAAAACAAAACACCAAGACACCCAAACTTTAGATCCTGTATACATTTAATATTTTTGATTGTAAAGCTTGTTATGAATCCCATTGCTAAGGCACATGAGATGACTGAGCCTGATCATACCTTCAACATGATGCACTGCCACTCATCACCGCATTATACCACTGAATGTCCATCTGCATATGCCAAGGCTATTCCAGAATTATTTCAGATTTAACCTCAGAGCAGAACAAACCTCACATCCCTTAACTCAGGAAAGCAATATTGCAGATTACTGAATGAGACAGAAATGCTTTTCACAGTGATGGGAAAATACAGTATGCACATTTGTGAACATGCCTTTTTTCTCCACAAAGTAAAGCTTATAGCATAAATTTTCTACTTAAGAACCTATCAGAATATGATTTTTTTTACAAGAAACCTAGATTTGTTGTGATATCTTTAGAATTATTTCTCTTGTTTATTTTTCCATTTTTGTTTTCTGTTTGCATAATCCAGAATATAGTTTCTGGATTTAACTATATTTAACCAAATATAGTTTCAAAGCCCAAAGCAGAGATACTTACACTTTGACTGAAACTAGTAAGAAAGAAAACTTTATGAAAACACAGTAAATATGGCAGTGCACACAGCCATAAATTTTGCAAATACATGTGTATGTGTGTTTGTGTGTGTAAAGGTATATCTGTACTTTTTGGTATAAGAATCTTAAAAGAAAAACTGATAAACTGAATCAAAATCATCACTTTTAATTTCCTGAGGTAGTTCTGCAACACCACTGAACTAGCCTCAAGCCCAGGTGTACAGGGGAGGGCTCAGGAAATTAAAAATGTAATCTGAAATTTGGAAAGTACACAGGACTCAAAAAAAAAGGCATCCTTTTCTCATCAAGTCTATAAAAAATTACACTTGCTTTTAAGGGTGCAAAATATGCAGAGAAGAGTAGTTTGAAAAATCTTAAATTAAATTGTTTAAAACAATCAAATAAAAACCTAGATCAAATAAGATCCTATCTCATCTTTGCTTTATAGTAGATCTGCATGGCTTTGACCAAGGCAGTTGTTCTGAGGTAGGCCATGGCCATCTGCATAACTTGTTGCAAAACCAATAAATTCACCTTACAAATCAACTGCCTCTTCCTTTTGCCTGCTATACATTGAGTAATGCCTTTCATAGCCACAGTGGTCAGAATGAAACAATTCATCTTACCTCTTATTGCTGCTCTTTAATCTATGCCTAAGAATTCAAGGATTCTGGATACATTCAAGCATTATTCCTGATCCTTATCTTCTTTCCCCTAAGTTCCCCTTCAGTCCAGGACATCATGATTACTGATGATCTATATATGAAAGGCTTTTAAAAGTTAAAAAACACCTTTTTCTCATATCTTCTGAAAAAAAATATTGCTGAAAATAGTGTATAAATCCAAGAAGCACAAAATTTACCTGTTACTATATCATGCGGGTAACAAACTCTGATCTTCTTCACCATGAGGACTGTGCAGTGGTGGAAGAGGATAAATATATATAGCATATATATCCAGGGAGGATGTAAAATCTCTGTCTTAGTATTCAAGCTAGGACTTCTATTAACTAGCATTAATGGTAGCCCTCTTTTAAGCAGGGATTTGGACTGAAGATCTCCAGATAAACATCAATATATGAAGTAAGATGTTCCATAGGCTCTCAATTTCACTGTCATTTTTTGAGACTAAATGCATTAGGAGCTCATTAGGATTACTATATAATTTTTACAGGCTAAAAATATTAACTTCCCCTTAAATCTGTCCTGCAAAATAGGGCAACTATCACTGCCCACAAGGCAGCCTTATGCTTTTGCCCACATCAATCACTGCAAAATCTTCTTTCTTCCTCTCCCTCAGCACCCATTTTCTATAGTAGGCTTTGAATCAGCACCACAAACTCTGAAGCAGTCTTTGAAAGGGATTGCTCTCCCAGGCAGCTGTTGCAATATCTCAGCTGGGTAGTTCTACAATTATTGCTTTCCATGGCTTTCTTCCTTTGCTCTGTTATTGCGATAACTCTCCCCTGCTAGGTTAATCCCTCCCTTTGGTTTGCATTTGCAAGTCCTCATCTTTTTCCCAGAGAAAGGCAAACCTGTCAATGTCAGTCAGAGAGGCAGCAAGAGCTCCTGATTTGCCATAACCCCCTGAGATACTGAAGCTGAAAGTTGAGTGTCCATCTAAGTTTACAACATGTGTGAGAAAAGGTCTGCAGCTTTTGGGTACTCCACAATACAGCAGCAATCTGGCAAAAGGTGACTAAGCTGCCCTCCTCCTCAACACTCATGGGCAAAGACAAAGGGACTGCAAAGCCCAGAGCAGCCAATGCACAGAGCAGGCCAGGTCTACAACTCAACTTCTAGGTGTTGTCATAAGACAAATAATAAGAGATGTTATTTATTTTTTCCTAATGGAAAATTTATCAACAAAACTAGTCTAAAATCCCAATTTTGATTTTAAGACATGATAATTTCCTTATTAATTATTTTTCTTTCAGTCACCAAACGGCTATTGAAATGTTGTTTACACTGTAAACTGAAAATACCACTATAAAGACAATTTAAGATTTCTTCTTTTTTTCTGCAGAGGCAGAATTCTGAAGGATCTTAGAGATTATTATTAATTATAAAATGTTGATATTTTAACCAGAAGTCTATGCAGATATATAGCAGCAAAGATGTGTAATTACAATGAGATTTAATTAAAAACAAAGAAAAGACAAAAAAAAAAAAGGTCATGAAGATAAAGTACACATTCAAGCCACAGAGATCAGATAAGAGATCAGGTCTCCTCATAGCCTCTCTACTCATTGCAGAATGAATAGAGTGCAAGCTGTAAATTCCATTAACTTTTTTTTCTAGATCTGGCCTCATAGCTGAATATGTGTATGAATCTCCGTGCTGAAGGCTCTCCTGGAAGCTTATGAATTTTCCAGATAGTCTAGAGAAAAAAACAGAAGATATGAAAAAGAAAATAAATAAGAACCATGTAGTATACGGAAATTATAAACTCTCTAAAGAGCTGATTGTATGTTTGAACACTCAATGCAAACAAAATGCATGTGATTTTTCCCATTGCTCTAAAACATTATGTTTTATTTCATCTGGTGAAAAAAAAACAGAAGACCTAAAGGTTTGAGTTCATACTAAGTTCTGTTTAACATTAATTGGAAGAATGCTGTGAGGTTCTGTATATACAAATATGGTTAAACACATGAGATATTCCAAATTTGGTTAAATCAGAGATGGTCTTCAACAGTGGTCAGTAGCTCATGCATGTTCATAAGGAACAAATATGTTTTACATATTCCCAGATGTCATAAGTGGGTTACAGATTCCTTATAACACAATGCAGCACCATGTTTAATAACTCTAAGTGTGTCTGTCATCCATAGATTTTTTCCTAATTCTCTTTTTAATTCTTTTTTTTTTTTAGTATTGAAGTCCTCTTTATCCAGAAGAAGGAGCTCTCCCTGTTAATTGTGCATCATGGTAAAAAGTACTTTGCCAGCTATATTTTTATGGACACACTGCTGAAAAGATATAAGCAGGCTTTGTTTTGCAAATAAGTGATAGATAAGCAAATATACATATGTAAACTTGATTTTACCTGCATTGTACCAGATGCATTATACACATTCAGAAGAACATAGGCTTGGAAGAAGATGAAATTGACCCAAATGGATCTATTGTGTGCAAAAGCATGTCATGTATTATCCCAGAAATTAACCAAACTGGGTTAACAGCTTGAAAGATGGCTTTCTTGCAGCCAAGGCAGTCATCAGCAGCTTTCTCCTCTTGCCCGTGAAAGTCAGACTGCCCAGAAGAAGATAGTCTAGGACCCATCTGGCTTGATCTGGTTGTCACTCCACATCTTCTGGTTGTGGTGGTGGGGAAGGGGGAGCAGAGAGTTTGGTTAACCTTTTTGTAATTACTTTATTTTGAAACGCCTCTTCACTTCCTGGTTTGGAACAGCAGTGGAAAGAAAGAAACCACGGAGCCACCACAAGAAAAAAAGAGCCATTCTGATGTTATTTTAGGCCTAGGTACAAAGAAAGGAACACTGCAGCTTTGTGTAGAAAAGCCTCATCAGTTCAGGTTTCCAACCTGAGGCCACAAGGGTGATCAGCCAGAATAATCTCCCAATATCTCCATGGCTGCTGTATTTATCAGCCTGGAAGAAGAAACTGTGAGTTAACATTGCATTTAATGAGGTAGGGCTAAGGGTTGAGGCCCATTGCCCAAGTCATGAATTAATAACCGGAGATTATTCTGTCAACAAATATCTGTTAAGGGATAACATCTTTCTCAGTAGAAACTAAGGCTGATTTTTATTCACAGCCATCTCAGTTTTCCTGGCAGCTTTACTGCAAAATTGAATATATCAATATTAGAAACAGAGAGCATGCAACACAGTATTAAAGAAGCTGTATTGAGCTGTGAGTCCCAGTGGTGCATCTCCATCTTCATCACAGGAAGCAGCATCTGCAGTCCCCTGACTGTCACACATGGTAGTATCATCATCTGGTTGACTATTCTTAGGATATCACTGCTATATCAAAGTTATTATCTAACTTTCTCCATGTATTTGCTTTCTGTGTTTTGATTTCTGTCAGCCTCTAAGGGCTGTCATATTATAGATGAGGAATAATGGGAATATTAAGGGAAGCTTTTTTATGGACCTGTAGTTCCCAAAAGCCCCCAGACATCTCTGAACCACCTCTTCTCCATATCCCATATTCAAAAATGGAGCTATAGTATCCAAACATGAAGGAAGGGACAATGAAGACTGAAATATCTTTTGAATATGTCTGGCCTAAAGCACACACACACAAATAAAGTTTAAATAGCTCACAGACTGCCTCGGAAACATTGTAATGGGATCCATGTAGCTATGCGAAAATGCCTGTCACTGAGCTGAAGACCTCTATATAGACCATGAAAAGAAGTTTGTACCTGCATTGCTTAGTAAGGCAGTAACAAACTATAAATGAAAAGTAGGCTGATTTTTGCTATCAATTCTTTTGTACAGGGACATTATTTTGAGGGAGGAGGTATGGGAGTAGTTTCTCAAAGTCCTTTCTGTGAGGACTGGTGGGGCCCAGACTTAAATCACAGGCTTCCTCTCCATCACATTCTGTGTGTGCTGGAGATTCCTGTGCACCGCTGGGGCTCTGCATTCATGGACTTGAAATCAGCCCTTGCAGTCTAGTGAAGAAAACCTGCAAAGATCCATGGGCCCTCCTGTGCTTGTGTTCCAGCTATTACTCCATGGAGAGCAGAGCACCTCCGGAGTTGCCATATCACCCTGAAATCAGTCTGCACAGCAGACAAGATTTAAGTGGAAAGTAAAACGAGTTTTAGCCCGCTAAAATACAAAGTTAAAGATACTAATTACTAGATTTGGAAAATGGATACATAGAGACAAAGCAATAACACTGCTTATTATCTACCTGTACTTGGAGCTGCTCCCATTCTCCACTCTGATTTGCTCATCTAAGAGCTGACAAGACATATTTGCAGCTTGTTGGAGCTGGGGCCCAGCTCCTGAGATAAGCCTTGTCCCTCAGGCACTGTCTCCTTGTGCTGGATATGCTTACTTGGGACAAAACCTCCCTCTACAGATGTCTCTCCTCAGCAGGGATTCCACTTAGCGAAAATAACCCTATATGAGTTTCCTGTAACCCATATCCTTTGTAATTAATTCAGCTTGGATAACAGCTTTGTGAAATGTTTGCTGAAGAAAAAGTCGTCTTATGAGGTCTTTGCTTGTAAAATGCTATTTCATGCTGGGTGGCCCAGAGAACGTTATCGCCTCAGCTGTCAATAGATTAGGCCGTCATATGTGACGAATGTGCTCCTGTTTGATAGATGAGCTGCAGAAGTTGTGCCAAAAACACTGTGAATTAATATCATACATTTTAGTGCTGATAGCTTTAAAACCATTGCAGCGGTAAAGCTAAGCTTTTTGTGTGACAGACTTACAGCAGGTACTTTATGGGTGAAAGAAGTTTTAGAACTAGAAACTAGTTCGTTTGTTTTCCTGTCTGGCAATGAGGAACACAACAAAGGAAGCTCCATCTCCACTGCTCAGAAAGTGTGTGAAGAAGAAAGAGTAGTATCTATCCAGGCATTTCCTGTATAGGATTTCTTCCACAATACCAGCATGACACAGTCTTCCTTGAAACCTTGCAAGTCTACCATGTGTCTTCATGAAGATTCATTCCACGCAGGCTACGTGGAGGGGTACAGGCTTCCAACATTGCCTCCTGCTGCTGATGCACCCAGAAGTGGAGCTCCAATCGTGGTGGATGTGTCCTCTGCTGCCAGAGGGTTTTGCTGTGGCCTAGGTGAGCTCAGTTTTGAAAATATAGATTTAAAGCACTTCTCCATCTCTGCTAGAGTTTGAAGTGACTTGGGAGAGAAAGAGCAGTCATAAGGGAGGGCCACTGACTATGACTACCTTCTCACCAGAGATCCTTCAAGCACAGAGCCTTGAAGACGTGGTCAGATCCTCGTGCATGCCCACAAAAATGCTGCTCCCCTGCAAGGGATGCAAAGGCTCTATGGGAGTTTGGGGGACAAATCAAACATCTGCTGGGAGAGAATAAGGCTTCAATGTGGTAGTACCTGGACATCCTTTCCTAAGAGCACTAATTCCCTAGCAAAAATTGTAAGATGTTACATATAAGCTATTGCTAAGCCTTTGTCACAGCAAATTTCAGATCATGACTCAGATATTTCAGGAGCAGCCCTTTACAGAAAAGACTAAAAACTAGCAACTTCAGGCAGGGCAGGAGTGTTTCACATTGGCCACCAATCTACCTTTTTTTTGTCAACAGATGCAAGGTAATCTTGACCACGCACATTGACCACAGCATGCTTTTTTACCTAAAGAGTCTGAGTAGGGTTTTTTGTTTTGTTATTGTTACTTAGTGTAGAAGGCACAAAATATTAGCTGTGACAGCTTTCACATATACACCAGCAATATTCAGTTTCAAGCCAGAAGGATGGAGAGGCAATTCTCAGAGCGGGGCAGAGGAAGAGTTTGCTCATATTGGTTTGGATAAGTCATCTTTATTCCATTTTATTTTTAAGAGACACATAGCTGCAATGTTTATCATGACAGCAATGGTGTTTATCATACCAGGATTATGTTGAAGCAAGCTTAATTGTATTAGCATAAAAGATATCAGTGTTAGTAGTGACGCAATGTGTTTAGCATCAATATAAAGGTTGCTAAGCTTTATGCTTTCAGCTGGAATCGGTGCAGCAGCAGGACAATGGAACATATGGAACACATTTTAGGTTTTATGTTCATGTCTCTCAAGGAGGATTAGTACATTTGCAATGATTCTTTATGTGTTCTACCATGGGCAGTGATAGTACACATGTAACAGCATTGCTGTTCCCTCCCCCACCTCCCCATTTAAACCTGAACCCAAATGTTTGGGAATTCCTTAGAGGCTTGACAGCTGGTCCTTGCTCACAAACATTATTCCATATGAGCTTCCTAATGGCTTATAAAAGTATCACACTGTATATAGTACACTGTTCAGCATGATAGATTGGATATACGATACTGCCAGATTCCCTCTGTGCTGTATCCATTGATGTGTATTAGATCTAGTAAGGTAAAAACTGTGGTAAGAACCTGCATTTTATCTCTGCATGGTAGAGAGCTGATTAGCTAGCCTTCATTGCTAAAGGTTTGCAAGGTCAGGAGGACAAATTCCTTCTCTTTCTAGACAGTAAAACTGATCCTAAAAGACACTATTTGCATTTACATTTGAACCCTTCCATTTAACTTATTAAAAAAAAAGAAAAAAATATTTTGTTAACAAAAAGTAGTCAATCTCTATAAATCAATTAAATTTTAAAATATGAGATCTTCAGAATAACTTAGATGTCAAATTTTCAGATAATTTGCATCAAGAGATTAGATTTTCATTCCTATCCAGACCTCTTGAAAACTATTATTTTCTTAATGGGTCTCTTTTTTTTCCTCTTAGATTTAATTTCCAATGATTTAATAGAATCATTATTATTTAGGGAAAAGAATAACAAATAAAATACATACAGTCACACCTACTCAATGTCTACCACACACTCATACTCACACACACACACACACACAAGGATTCTTAAAGATGGGTCCTATTAGTTGATGTTTGTGGACCACATTCAAATCATATGCCAACCATATGCTTCATTCTATATTTTTGTACCAACAAGACAAAAACAGAAGTCTACAACTATCTGAGAGAAAGAGAGGGCTAAGGGTTTCCATGTAATTTAAGCTGGATAAATACTCTCCATAGCAACATATCGACTTAGGGTGACCTTGCCCTCCATCTGCAGCAGCAATCTGATCCTGAGCATTTGAAGTACACTTGAGCTTTCCCTCCTTGAGCTCTTCTTTCATGAAGATGAAATGTAATTTTTGAATAAGAACACAAAGTGCCAGGGCCAGAGAAGTGTTAAGCAACACCACTGATAAACTAGGTACAATCCCATAAGCACAACAATAGTTCAGCCCTCTCTTGTTGTCACTCCCGGGTGTGCCTTAAGACTGAATGCCTTCCTGGAAGATATGCCTTTCTCTGACACCAATTATTGCACTCAGCTCTGGGGTAAGTAATGATACTATATTGAGTTATAATTTAGGAATTCAAGCTCTCCTGTTGCTTTTTGGCCTCAAACACTTGAAATCTGAGTATCCATCTTTTGGTCCTCTGATTAAACTATCCTAAACCAATTATTGTACTGACCTATCTACAGGACTTGGAGTGGGACAAAGCTGCATTGGAGAGTGAGGTGTAGATGGTTTCATCAAGTCAAGTCTTGCAGAGGACTGAATCTTAGCTTTTCTCTCTATACAGGCAACATCTCAATTCTCAGTGGGCCTTTTCTGGAAAATAGCGAAAAGTAGTTCGGAACAAAAATCTAAAAAACTTACATGAAGGGGGAGAAGATCAAATATAATCTTTATCATGAGAGCTGATAGAAATATTCAGCTTTGGAAGCCAAAATTTTGGAACTAGAAGTGTCTTATCACAAAGCCAGAATATTTCAACAGAGAAATATTTCTCATGGATTTTGTAGATGATTTACTTTCTACTCCAACTATTCCAGCTGTTCTAGTTTGCTTGGTAGGAGCACATCTTCCTTCTACTCTTTCTTTTCTTAAAACTGCAGTTTAAAACATTTTAATCCAATAGGTTACAAATCCAATAGGGATTAGAGGAGGAAAGAAACTGATAAGGAAAAAAAGACAAGCATTTTACCCTTTTCCTGAGTTTTTGTCATTCTGTCAGTAAAGTTCTCCTTTGTCATGTTTCTCCTATTTTTGTCACATTCAACTGCAGTTTGAGAAAACCACCAAGAAAAAGAGGAAGTTGCAGACTCATTACCAAGTCTGAAAAGTGCTGTAAGTTCTTACTTCTGCTCCAATAAAAGAGCCACATAATTCCTTCTCCATGCACATCTGTCCCAAAATGGACACTTTATCAGATGCTACTTTATCCTGCAGAGAAGTTTGTTCATTCAGTTCTGATCCCCACTCTTTCTCTCTTTTTTTTTCAGCTCCCGCTCTACCATTGAATGGCAAGTTATATAAAAGCCACAAAATTCCAAGCTATATGTAGCACAGAGCAGATGTTTGTCCCAAAATCCCACGGTGCTGACAACAGCAACACACAAATTACAAGCTTCACCTAATCACAGATACCGTTGCAACTCATTTCTGGCTTTCAGAAAAGACAGTAAGTGAGGTTCAGTCCTGCAGCTGCCTGCGGCAGTTTTGGTTCCTGCTCCGTTATTCTAGATACGGATCTATACTGGATTATTCATCTGAGGACTTTGCTTCAGAAATACCTGAACCCCCAAGAGGCAAAGAGAAAGAGGGCACTGATTCAGCATAACCTCCATGACTTTGGCATTGCCAATCCTCTGCCAAGCAAATGCTTACTTCTCCTATGAATATAGAAGTATATGAAATGTCTTCTTTGACTATGATCTACAGGAACCGTGTTGAGTGAACTGGGGATGTGAGCAACCATCTAGCTTTAAATACCTTTTTTTTTTCTTCATTCTATTATGTATTATATTACATAAGATCACAGCAGCATCAAGAAAGATGACTAAGACTTGGGTATTTTTGATGATGGAAGCTGTCTGATCAACGCACGTGTCAGCACAAAATGGTACAAAGTCTAGCCGCCTTTAGCAATTTGAGCTTTGGTTATGGAGCCCTACTGACTTCATTAAAACTTTGAGTGTCCAGAGGGTGTGTTATTTGGGCAGGTTGAGGGAGTTCCCACACAGCTCAGTTGAGAAAGCTCAAAGATCCCATCTTTACTGAGGATCCATCAAGTTGAGGTAAAAAGTCTGCAGAACTCAGTATGGCACAGACTGAAAAGCCTGGATACTGAGGCAGTATCTACAAATTAGTTTAGTGTTATTTAGCAATAGTAAACTTTGCAAACTCATGGTCCTCAATGCTTTCAGAGGCCAGACAATGATGTGTGAGATATTCCAAGGTGTTCCTATACCTGTCTTTACCAATCTTATGACATTAACTGTGGAAATTTTGCCCCTAACTCTCATATGGAGAGTCACACAAAAGCCTTCCTTGTCCTAGTCTTTGCTCCTTTACACAGCAAAGGCTCCAAGAACATCCAAAGCAACACCAGTATGACCATCATGCCTATTTCAGCACAGGCATGAAGCCTTCCTGACAGACCTGAGGACCTGGAGGCATACTTCAACCTTGCGCTGCTCAGACTGCTGTTTGTTTGTGCACCCTGGTTGCAAAATGCTTAAAAAGACAAACAGCAACAGGAAAACATTTCTGTGGGTGAGCTGTGGCTTCAGCTCCAAAAATACGCTGAGTAGCTCTCTGCCACAGGCATGCAAAAGAGCAAAGGCTCGGTTTGCATTTCACATGCAGAGATACACTTGCTGCATTTTCACCTGTAACCCCATCAGAGGCTCCTCTGCTCAAAGCAAAGTCGGAAGAGTTAATGATTCAAGCATCAGGGACAATAAACCTCTCCTCCTCACAGTATTCCTGAAGTATCTGCTGCACTGATGAAGGATAAGCCAACCTGGGGTGCATTGATCCTTGACTTCTTTTGGGGAGCCACTGCTGCTGGTGTTTCTTCTTGTGCTAGAAGTGGCAGCTCAAGAGAGCCACAGATGGTTCCCAGGGAGCATTAAGGCAGGCACTGCAATTCCATGAGCAGAAACACGAAACAGAAGCCACAAACCTCTTCTTTTTCCTTGGTTATAATAAAAACAAGGTTATTTCTTCATCTTTAATTTGTCCTGGTTTTATCAGAATATATCCCATGTTCTACATTCATTCTGAAAGGGAGGTAAGACCACTTTTCCTTGCCATAGCACCCTGTGGCAACGTACTGAGAACTATTTCTGTTTGGACTTTTTATCAGTATTACACTGCTCCCTAGGAAGTAGATATTTTATTTCCTTAGTAATAACCTCATTGAAGAGCCACAAGGAATTGCATAAACACTAGAAAAAGTCTTGAACATCTGACAGTGAGAATCTGCACATGCTCCCATTACATGCAATTGAGACAAAACTGTTAGTTTTCCCTTGTGCGAACGGAGAGCACAGGCTGTAGACAGAAGAGAAAGTAAGTAAGTGACTTGTCTATGGTTATATAGAAAACCTGCAAAAAAGCCAGAAACTCATTTTCTGAGTTGATACTGAGTTCTGAGTATCAACTCATACTGAGTAGATTTTCCTTCAGGCTTTTCCTGTATTTTACATACTTCTAGCAAATGGCTTTCACACCATATGCGCACAAGGATATTTATCTTCAGCAAAGATAATAAAACCCTTACAGGAAGGCTCAAATCCAGATTCTGTTACAAGCATAAACAATGACACTTATATCTTGCATTGCATTTTCAGAAGGTGCAGTGGATAGTTTCTGCTATAAGGAAGCCTGCATTCAGGCAGAAATTTGATCTGGGAGGTGATAGAACTGACTATTATTATTATTATTATTACTATTACTATTACTATTACTATTACTATTACTATTATTGATTTTATTACTATTATTACTGTTATTGCTATTATTGCTATTATTATCTCTATCTATTTAGATCTATTTATTTATTTATTCTATTTATTTTTTTTAGATCTATTTATTTATTTTAGATCTCTATCTATTTATCTATTATTATAGATAATGTATAGATTATCTGTCTAACTAGAGACTTGTGAGGCTTTAGCATATAAAGCATATAAGCTGGCTATATTCAACAGACCTAAGTAAGTCATAAGCCTATCAAATACTTCAGTTTAGCTTACTGCACAAGCCTATGTACTTCTGTCTTCCTCAGGAAGTCCACATCTAATCAAGGTGCAGATAGACTGGACACATCAGTGATGCTGTCCGTGGAAAAGACATACAGTCACACAGAGCTACCTCCCTCTAGGGCAGATCACATCAGACTCATGCTTTGTAGTACTTGGCTTCCTCTGGACCTACACAGTATTGCTGTCTTTGACATAACTTCTGTGGTTGTTCATCATGTTAAAAATATTTGAAATTACATGAAATCAATTACAGTCCACAGCAGTGGTGGCAGTCAGGTCTCCAGCCTGTTCTCCAGGCAGATCTCACATTACAAAGTGACCCAATATCTCTCTCAGTGCCAAGACAATGGTGAATATGGAGGCAGAGGGTCCTTGGAGGTCAGATGGACCTCCATCTGACAACACCATATACATGGCACAGCATTATCTTCAAGGTGTCGTAGGAGTCACAATCGCTGAAGAAATATATTTCATTAGCTTAGAAACCAGGTCATCAATTTTAAGTGTATTAACCAAGGATAAGCTACATAGCTATATAGCTACAAGTGCTAACATGCAGGAGACAGTAACAGTTCTCGACAGGTATAAGATCTAAGCCTCACTGATGTCAATTCATACTGATACTGTAGTGCTGGGCCTGTTTATGTAAGCCAGAAGTCCAGTTTCTAACTCAGGCAAATCTCTGCATCAGGAGGAGGTTGGGAAAGAGGAAACATCACAAAACAGCATGATATAACATATTTCCTTTAAGCACTTCAAACTTCAACATGGAAAGAATGGTAAAATTTTCCATGAGGTATTAGTAAGTCTCTCAGTGAATAATCAAGGGAACAGAAAATTAAATCATGCCAGGGGCAACCAACATGCTTTTTTTTTTTTTTTTTTTTTTTTTTAATTCCACTCTCTCATTTCACTTTGTATTAGGTAATTCGTTATCTAATTTAAAAAAGGTATTATGCATTAGAGTCTCCACAGTTTGCAGCTGGCATGTTTAGACTATCTTTTTCATGTGATCTCTTATTTTGGCTGCCTGTGTTGTTTTGGCTGTTGGAGTAGAAATCCCTTGCTCCTAGTTTTCAGAAAATCTGAATACCCAATTTCCTTTCAAGTGAGTTGGTGCAGTGAGAATGCTGATCGCCCTAGGAAGAAAATAGAAGCCATCAGTGTCACAGATCTCTGGAAAAGTGTCTGAAATGTCTTAGATATAATTTTTGAAGTGCCAAAGAATAGCGTTAATAATGCACAAATGACTAACCATAAAAATAACGTTTAAAAAAAAAACCTATCCAGACTACCTTGTACCTTCTTCTCCAACACAGAGAATTCTTCTTCTTTACTAAAAGAGTAGCTGCAGATGAAGAGTGAACTCTAAGGTCATGTAGTTTTAACTCCCTTCACTCGTTCTCTCTTTTAGGACAACCTCCACCTATGGCAGGGCGCCTAAGTAGGTGTAACTCACGTGGGACCTGATCCAGTTCTCATGAAGTCAACAAGAGCCTTTCCACTGACTTTTATGGGTGTTGGATCCAGTCCACAGTGAGGAGCTGGAAGGTGCAAGCTAAAATTCCCCTCTTATATTCCCTCTCGGATGTACACAGTAATAGTGTACACTGTAGCTCTTTCTGTAAGACTTTGTGTTTTTTTAATGCAGACTCTTCTGTACAATCGTTTTATCAGAGAGAGGGGTTTTGTCCTTAGGCTATAGAAAATCTTTGAAAGTTCTGGGATTTTGAAATCACTATTTGATCCCATTTGCCTGATCTCTATCATGGAGCTTTTATTCCCTCCAGTTTACCTGAGATAAATTCAGGAATCCAACCCATTTGGAGAAATAAGGTCTTGCTCCTACTGCCACAGGCCTGGCTGAAGAATGTTGCTATTAAGAGATGCTGTTCTACCAGAGGAGAGACTGGACACTCCTAAACCTCAGCTTGCTCTCAGTTTCTGCAAAAAAATTCCTTACAGACCACTAACAAGAATGTTCCTTGTACTTCCACCTCAATAGAAATTGCAATGCCATTTGATTTATCTAGATATATATTTATAGAGCGTGAGAGAACTGAGATGATGACAATAATCAGGTTTGACAAAGCATGATCAACAAATGTGCAAAATAAAGGGGTGTCTTCATCTGAGCTTTATCTATCTCAGGCTTATCCAGAGTCATGGAAATGGCAATACAAGGTTCCCTCTGCCTTGTGACCAAGAGAACCCATTGCAGTACCTCCCCCAACAAAGTAAGGTTGACTGAGGCCATGTTTCTTTGGGTGTCTGTGGCTGCATAAAGCTAAAAACGAGACAGTTTTACTCAGGGCTACGTGTCCATTGTAGTGTAAATGGACCATTCTACATTCCCCCAGACATTCCCAGCGTGCAGGTGGCAGGATCATTCTGGAAAGGACTTGGTCCAGACTCCAGGTCAACCCCATGGTCATGAACTGAGAGGGTTCAGGAAATGTAGGGCCCTTGCAAATCTTTAATAGGTTGCCTGGTTTTACGAAGGATGAGTTTGTTTGTGGGTAGTTTGGCAAGATTGTTGTTTTTAATTAAAAAAAAAAATTGCTCTTCCACAGTCTTTGCTTTGTTGCAAAATCCACATGTTCAAAAATAAGAATCAAATCCCTCGCTTCCCTCCCTCTCCCCCACCCCCAAAAATCACTTTGTAGCTTTAGAAACTAGGAACTTGATTTTTTTTTCTTTTTTTTTTTTTTTTTTTATTTTCAGGAGAAATGCTGGAAACCAAAGGAAGACTTCAGAACTATTCACTTTGGAGCCATGTGCTATGAGTTCAGCCTTCATAAACATAATAGTGCTGGGAACAGGGGCAAGATGGGAGTAAGGCAAATGAATTTGTAACTGCTCACCAGGCTCAGCGAGTGACGTACTCCACAGCAAATCCTTGATGTGACAAAGTTGCCAGAACAGTATGATATGGGTGACGTTGAATGTATTTGCACATTCTCTTTGCATTTAGTGAATGGTTTCTAGAGTGAAACATTTTCTTCATGCTGAGATGAATTCCCTTCCATTCTCCAGTACTTCCAGAATATTTAGTTTGTTTTACTCTGTTTCTGTTTTACTGTAGGGAAAAAAAAAAACTCACTTGGATTTTTAAACAGAATTTTGAGACATTAATCTAAGCCTTTTTGTTTCAACTTGGATCATACTTAAATAAAAAGTCTGATTTGAAACAGAGAGCTCAATAGCTGAAATGAAACTCTTTCATTCTGAATCACACAATATTTAAACTAAATTAAATTAACCCACTCCTTCTTCCCCGCATTGCTCTTCCAAGCCCTAAGAATTTGTATTCTGGTTTGACGGTCACCTAATTTTCTTCTTGATATTTTTGTTAAGTCTTAAACAGAAAAGATCTGAAATTACTCACCTTTCCACAATGGAGTGAAAGGTAAGATTTTCTTCTTCCAACCCTCCAACCGCCACTACTGTTCCTGGTCCAGTGAGTTAACCCCAACAGAGTATTAGGAAAGCAGATACTACAAAATGAAGAGCAAAAATAATTTAAAAGAGCATTGTCAAAACATAACACAAGAGTTCTCACTCTCATCAAAGAATATATATATATATGTATATATATACACACACACGCACACACACATATGTATCTCCATCTCTGTATTTTTTCCCTGCTTATGTGGAAGTTTGTTTGTTTGCTTGATTTTTTTTTTTTTTTTTTAATGTCAGCTTCAAGAGTAGCTACATACCTTAAAATGGTTCAAGCCTATATTCTCCTTAGGAGGGAAGAAGACAAATACAACATGACAACAGAGAATCGAGACCCTACACCAGCCTCAGGTAGAGGTCCAGCTCCTCCAAGGCCGGAGAAAGACAAGCAGAAAAGGATCTGGAAATCACAAGCAGAAAACAATGTGTGCTTCATGCAGAAAAAATGAACTCTGAGGAACACACAAGGACAACACAAAACCTCCAAAGACCTGCTTGGAAAGGTCAGCTGGACTCACAGCAATTCAGGGCCAGAGCTTCGTCCAGGGAGTGTGGCTGCACTTTGCCAGGTTACACCCTCTGGATTAAAAGGAGAAGTGTGCCAAGTGTGAGAGTGGGAGAGAGAGAAAGACAACAGGACAAATGCTTTGAAAACCAGCAAGCCTCAATGGAGTTACATCAGAGGGAGACCAGCCCAGCAGCTAACCAAAAGTCTACAATTCGTAATAATAAGTTTCTGTCTCTGCCTCAGACAGAACTGAGAACACCTGCGGAAAAGAGCAAATCCAAGAGTTTAAACAGCTGAAAGATCCTACAGGCATTTTCTGACTGTTCACATGGTTCCAGAAGTCCCATCTTCTGTTGCTTTTGAATTTACATAGAATTACAGAATTATAGAATATTTTGGTTTGGAAGAGACTTCTAGATAACATCTAGTACAACCCCCTGCTCAAGCAAAGACACCTAGAGCACATGGCACAGGGTTGCATCTCAGTGGGTTTTGAAGATCTCCACAGAAGGAGACTCCACAGCATCCCTGGGCAGCCTGTTCCAGGGCTCTGGCACCCTTACAGTAAAGAAGGTCTTCCTCAAATAGAGAAGAAACATCCTGTATTTTAATTTACACCGTTACCCCTTGTCCTGTCACTGACCACTACCAAGAAGAGTTAGGCCCCATCCTCTTTACATTTACATCCCTTCAGGTACTTCTGCACATTGATCAGATCCCCTCTCAGTCTTCTTCAGGCAAAACACACCCAGCTCACTTAGTCTTTCCTCATGAAATAGATGCTCCAGTCCATCACTTCTGTCTCTCTCCACTGGACCCTCTCTAGAAGCTCCACGTCCTTCTTATACTGGGGAGCCCAGAACTGCCCCCAATGCTCCAGGTGCAGCGTCCCCAGAGCTGAGCACAGGGACTGGATCACCTCCCTTGACCTGCTGGCAACACTCCTCCTAATGCAGGTCAGGGTCCAATTGAACTTCTTGGCCGTGGGGGTACATTGCTGACTCATAGTAAACTTCTTGTCAAACAGAAGACCCAGATCCCACTGTATGGAGCTGCTTTCCAGGGTTGGTCAAACATGCCTTCCCCTTGGCGAATCCATGCTGACTATTCTTGATCACCTTCTTTTCCTTCCCATGCAGAGAGATGGCCTTGAGGACGAGCTGTTGCACCACCTTTCCAGAGGTGAGGTTGATCTGCTTGTAGTTTCCCAGCCCTTTTGGAAGAGCAAGCCCTTTGGATTTCTTCCAGTCCTCCAGCACCTCACCCACTGTCCATGACCTCTTGAAAATGATGGTGAGTGACTGAGCAATAACCCCTGCCACTTCCCTCAACACTCTTGGGTGCATCCCATCTGAGCCCATAGATTTATGGGTGTCTATTTTGGGTGTCTAAATTTGACCAACAGAAAGTCTTCCTCTCTCCTACCTTTCTCTCTTGTGTGCAGGATCTGTAGATCATGGGGACTAGCCTTAGCAGTATAGACAGAAAAAAAGGTGGCATGTAGAACATTTAATTTAACTCTGTCTTCTACACTGAACCAAGCACCCACCCTGTTCAGCAGCAGGCTCACATTTTCCCTAGTTTTCCTGCTGCCAATGATGTATTTGTAGAAGCCCTTCCTGTTGTCCATGACATTTCTTGCTTCAAAACTCTACTTCCAAACAAGCCTTGGCCTCCCTCATTGCATCCCTGCATTCTTTGGCAATGTTCCTATATTGTTCCCATATGGTCTGGCCCTTCTTCCATATTATGTGTTCTCTCTTTTTCTCTTTAATTTTTCCCAGCAACTCCTTGCCCATCCAGTCAGGTCTCCTGCCCGCCTTGCTCAACTTCGTTCTTGTAGGAATGCACCAATCCTGAGCTTGGAGAAAGTGGTGTTGGAATAATAGCCCACTCTTCCAGCCGCCCTTTCCTTCTAGGGCTCTGACCCAGGGGATTCCTCCAAGAAGCTTCCTGAAGAGGTCCAAGTTAGTTCTCTTGAAGTCCAGGGTTGCAACCCTACTGCTTGCCTTGCTTGCTCATCGCAGGACCGTTCATTCCAACATATCATGGTCACTGCAGTCAAACCATTACTGACCCCAACCTTCATGTTTCCAACTAGACCATCTCAAGGTCATGTCCTGCCCTTTTCCCTCAGACCCTCCTCACCACCATGCTAGAGCCAGCAGGTCCCTTACATGTGCTTCTAGGTCTTCAGGGACTCCAGATGATGGGATCAGATGGGATCATCTGGAGTCCCTGGGATGCTCAGAAAACAAGACTTGTCTATCACATCACTTGACCAACTCACAGGGAGTTCATGTCTATTCCTCCTGTCATGACAGGTCATGACATTGCAGGGAAGCTGTTTATTTCCTAGTGGCAATGTCTCCTTCTCAAGCTTCAGGGGCTCCACATGGTTGACTGCAGATGACTGGTCACCAGCCAGCTCAGTACTGCGCATGATTCCTGTGGGGGGGACCAGAAGAAGCAGCTATGTGATGCCATGGAATAAGCTGTAGCACTACAACAGGGGAGACTGAGATAAGAAGTTAAGAAGAGGATCCTTCTTGAAAGAGAGATATTCACCCTCAGAAAGACCAATGTGTACAGCAGCTTGGAATTTATTGCTGCATTGAGATTTTTAGGCCTAGTACCTTTCTGATATATCCTTACCTTCAAAGTAATTCTGTTCATGCTGTCCCAAGATTTACTGGGCTTCTCTTTGTATAGCACCAGGTTCTTGAGTCATGTGGTTATGAATCTCTGCCATTTTAAGCAAGAAGTTTCTGGTCCTGAAGTGACAACCTCTTAAATCAGGAGAAATAAAAGTTAGTGTAAAGAATTTCTGTTTTAGAGAGTACCATAACTTGACAATTATTTAACACTTCTTTGATGTTGGCAAGATAGTTCTCCCTGATGAACTCTCACTCTCCATGGCTATGTCAAGTCCCACATAGCAGCCACTGTCCCAGTAGATTTGTTCCATATGAGGAGCAATGAAAAGTGGAGCATCTGGGCTGCCTGGAAAAGGGCCAGACACAACTCCCCTGGCCTCAAGTGCTGACCCATAAAATATTTCAGATAGAATTTTTAATAGAAGAAATTTCTTTAGCAGATTTTTTTGGACATATATTTTATTTGTTTTTTGTTTCTAAAGTTCCCTTTCCTCTTTCTTCTCATGTTCAGGTTTAAAATTTGGGCTAATAAACACATCCAAACTGCAATATTGACTTTTTATGCAAACCAAAAGGATAACAAATTACTTACAGAGCTATAGCTTCAAGGATATGCCTGTCACCTTTTCTGCCAACTAAAAGTCACCAGTTTCAGTTAATTTGTATGAAGCCAGCCCAGCTCCAGTTGCTGGCAGCTGGACACCCAAGGTTGTCATCATCCCTGGAGCAATGCCAAGACCCCTTGGGTCATGACCATTATCCTTCCACTCACTATAGTCCGTAAATGAAATTTATTTCCTCCCACAAGCTGAAACAAATGCAGGTGACTCCAGGGAGCTGAGGCTCAAGACGTCATTTCAGGGATCATTTAGGGTTTCCCTTTCAATCTTCCAAGGGAGAGTTTGGGTCTTTCTGCTGTACTTCTCTGAGCTGAGAATTGATTTCCCACCCAAGTAAGGGTTTGAAAGCAACTATAGGTATGAAAAGCCTTTTTTTTTTTTTTTTTACCTCTTTTTCCCACGTCCTCCAGCCAACCCTGCTTAAGAGCTCCACCCTGCTGAGGATACTAAAAGAAATGGAAATCATAAGTTTTCCCTCACCAAAAAAAAAAAAAGAATTTCCCTCCCTCTCTCTTCCTCAAAAGACACCCAGCTAGCCCTCACCCACCACTGACTTAAACACTTGCCTAGTTTCAGTCAAGAAGGACTTCGAGAGCACAAGCACTCATATGACTCATATGCTTAGAAATCAGCATGTGGAAAAGGCTTTGCTGGCTCCAAGGCCTAAAGACTCAGCCTGCATATTGGGCTGTCCAGAACAATGTGCAATTCATTACTGTGAAACTGACATTGCAGGGACAGGCTGATTGCAGACACACTGTTTGTTTCTTATTGTCCTTAGCTAGGAAAGGAAAGTGCTCCTTGATAGATCAGAGGTGCCTAGAGAGGGCACGTAGAATCTGGACATCAGGCACAGTTTTATTCTACACTAGTCAGCTAATGAAATAGTTGTTGAGAAGCAAAATGGCCATATGGTATCAAGATGAAAGGGCTGTACAGCACAAAACAGTGAATCTGTTTCAGTAACAAATGAATTGACATTACAGTTGACAATATGGATCTCAAGGGAGAATACTTCTCTTCTTTCCTTACTGAGAAAGAGCCTTCCCAAGGACTTCATTTACTCTCATGTGTATGGAGAGTTTATAGCCTTCAGAATAGACTATTAAACTTAAATGCCTACTGCAAAGATATTTACTAAAACACCACGTTTGTGTCTGTCTAAAGTCTCTGTTCTCCAGAGAAAGTAATTGCAGATCTACAAAATCATGAATATTGAGAAGGATAAATTGGAATCTGCTACTCTATAATCTTTAGCTTGAGATAAAATAGAAAGGCATACTAGGAAAGAGATGATTTTATACGTCATTATGGCTGTAAGTCTGTGATATGGACTGCTTTAGGAGGCAAAACTCTGAAAAACTTTTGGCCTGACCTATTTTATTAGACTTTTGTGAAAACTCTTATGCTACCTGAAGTACAGCTTAGAATAGCAGCATACACCAGACCATTTTGACCACTATATCATACCAAACTATGTAGGAAATACTAAAAATCAGGTGGTTTTTCTTCACATAACTCTACACGGATGGGAGGTATTATTATCTCTGCGTTAAGAACTAAGTCACAGAGAAAGTGAATTTATAAACTTGTCCTAGAGAGTAGAGCCTTGCAGAATGGATGTGAGACCTCCGCCTTCTTGATCCCAGCAAGCTTTCCACTGAAGTCTTCTACCCTTCATAGCATGTGGTTCATCACAGACGTCAATCCACTTCTCCTTACTAGGCTGCGTGCTGCATGCTTGTGCAGATGAAACAGTTCATTTTTCCGTCTGAGGTCATGCACCCAAGTTTGGCTTTTGCAATATTAAACAAAACAGGCCCTAACAGGACCCTCATGGGATTTTTTTTTCAGTCAAGTATTTATGATCCAGAATTAGGTCACCTCACAGCATCTTCTCATTGGTGAGACAAGATCATGCTATTGAAACCTTTCCAGATAGCCATCATGTGGGGTTGGACTAGATGACCTCTGGAGATCCCTTCCAACCTTAACCTTTATATGATTCTATGATTCTATGTGCTAAATGGTTTTCTGAATACACCAAACTTCTTTCCGATCCTTCTGAGAAGTTCGCAGTTTCCAGTATTCTGGATATACAGAGTGAAATTTCAATACAAGTTGCAGCCTTTGCATGTATTGAAACACTCCCATGTGACAGTTGTATCAACGAATCCTTTGATATTCATTTAAGATAAGACTTTTAGCTAAAATTTCAAGAACTTTCATTTCTGCTTTGTGTTTTTTTTTTTTTTTGGTGGAGGATGGGAGGTTGATGTTACCTTTTTTTCCCTTACTTCCTCCTTGTAATCCTCATTCTCCTTTGTCTATGTATTCTTTCAAAGTATTAAAGATTCTAAATAACAAAACTTTACAGAACTTTTACAAAAAGTTTGAATGCATCTCTGCCCTAGTCATCAGCGACAAATTAATTTCCCAGATTGTCGTAAGTGAAGGACTCACATGTTCTTTGAACGTCAAATAAATTATACCATTAGTTTGCCATGTATCTGATACATGCAAAGTGTTCTGCTGAGACGATCTTTAAAGTGCACTTAAAATCAAACTTTCACTCTGTCATTCAAGGTATAATGACTGAAGTAGGGAACAGCTGCATCAGTTCAAAGTATACACACATACATACAGAGAGAGAAATAAAAAACCAGTGTTGTTGTATCTTTATGAAAGGATTGCACAAATGTAACTTTCTTGGTAAAAAGATCACGCTCTTTGTTATCATGTATTAATGCACACAAAACTGTATGTAAACCACAAAACCTAGTTATTAGTGTTGTTAGGAAAAACAGTCTAGCACTCAAACATAAAGAGGCATTCAGTCAGCCCTCCCAAGTGTCTCCTCATGATGATAGTAATTTTCAGTGACTCGAAAAAAAAAAAAAAAAGCAATTATTTTATTCCTCTGATTATTAGTGTTTCAGAGTGTTTCTTCTCCTTTATTTTATAAATGAAATACAAAATGTTCTCTTGTAACAGCTTTGTGGACTTTCTAGAGAGGGTCCTGTGGAGCTTCTAGAAAGAGTCCAGCAGGGAGCAAACAAGATGATTAAGGGACATATATGCATACCTGAGGAGAGAAGGTAGAGAGGAAGGGGGCAAGCTCTTCTCAGTGGTGGCCAGAGATAGGATAAGGGGTAATGGATATAAGCTGAAAGACAGGAAGTTCCATCTGCATGTGAGGAAGAACTTCATCACTGTAAGGCTAATAGAGTCCTGGCACAGGCTGCCCAGGGAGGCTGTGGAGTCTCCTTCTCTGCAGATCTTCCTAACCTGCCTGGATGCCGCCCTGTGTCCTGTGCTCTGGGTGTCCCTGCTGGAGTACAGGTTTGGACTAGATGATATCTAGAGGTCTCTTCCAATCTCAGCCACCCTGTGATTCTGTAATTCTGTGTTTCTGTGATTCTGTGAAAAGAGAAGTCAAAGAAATTGAACAACTTTTGAGGCAATGGAAGTATTTTTTCACATGAGATGCACAGACACATACATAGACATATATGCACACATATTTACCCTTATCATCTCATTACCCATATAGAAGAAAAAAAATGTTTTAAGAAAAAGGAGCAGATGACTATGTTTCAAATAACTCCAGAGGCAGAACTTCTCATGAAGGTTATATCAGGCCATCGACCTGTACTTAGAAGTGGTAAGCAGCCTAGTTTAAATAGAAATGTAGAGCATTATATAATTTTCACTCTTGGAAAAAGAAATGGTTCCCTTCAGAAGCTCTGTCTGCCCACCATCACTTTTACTTATTTCAACAAATTATAACTTTAGAGTCATGCATTTTTTATCTTTTTTGATTTTCTTCTACTACTTCTTGCTTATTAGCAAACTCATGTTTCATTCTCAGTAATGTTTTGATATGCTATTAAAAAAAAAAAAAAGCAGGAAACATATACAGCTTTGGTAAAGTGCTAGGGAAAACTAAGGCAAAAGCCTTGCACAACAGAAGAGAGATATGGTCTCGCGGTGATGGGTACTGACACACCAGGAATATGGTTTCAATTGCTCTTTCCGACACAGTGTGTTTAAATGACCTTGTAGGGAGTCATTAAAGCCTTGATCTGAGATGGTAAATACACTTGACCTCGACGAGGTTAAACAAATAGTGATCATGGTCTCTCTGTGTCTGTAGTCCCAGTCTCTAAAACAAGGATATCTTAAACCTAGCTGAAAAGAAAGTTTCAACAGAATACCTGCCAGAAAGTTGTTTCAACAGAAGTGAAATAGTCCATTGATGCATGACACTTTTTGTCAGGAATCTTTTGAAAATCTTTGATCCAAACAACAGCACAAGAGTTTTGTTTCAATCTATATCTTTTTATTTCTCTGTTCTGAATTCCTTCTTTTATTTTGAAATAAAAAGAAAGAAATAAAATAGAAGGTATACAAAGATTTGAAAGTAACTACCTTTTTACAACAACAAGAAAAAAATTATATTAAAATTTCCCATGAGATAGAAATTCTATTTCGCAAACAGCTGTTGGATATCATTTTTCATGCAAATCTTTGCTGTCCTTTTTATATGTTTCCTGAGGCAGGAATTCCCTTCTATTCTCCACTTTTGCTTTTTATCTTAACTGCAATTCCTCATTAGCTTTCATGATTTTTCATCATGAAATGGCCCT
>VZSG01000262.1:295798-307373 GCA_013398315.1 Nothoprocta pentlandii | reverse complement strand
ACACACCCTCAGGTAGTGACACCGAGATACTCTTAGCTTTTTCTGGGTATTGTAATTGATGCTGAACTCCTGCATCACTGTGCTGAACCTCTCTTTACAAGGAGGGATACAAAGGAAGCAGCCCCCCTTATGCTGACCTGCAATACATTCTTCCTTCCCACAAATTCCAGAGAGAGGCTTATGGAGCACTAACTGCTCTTTAAAGCCCCTACACTTTTTGCCCTGGGCGTTGTGTTTCCAACCTACCAGGACAAAAGATAACATGTCCAAGACTAACAAGCTACACACTGATATAGCCTAGATTTTCCTTTTTATGAAAGAAAATGCACGATGAACAGCAAGCAGTCAGGGAGTCTGCACCCTACAAGTGCCCAGGTCACACTGTGTCAATTTCCCACAGCAATGCTGATATCTGGCACTGCTTTTGACCAAAAAAAAAAAAAAAAAAGAAAAAAAAAAAAAAAAAAAAAAAAAAAAAAAAAAAAAAAAAAAGTAAACAAACAAAAAAGTTCAAAAAAGTTTTAGCGTTCACACTGAAGGAGACATGTTCACAGGCAGCTCTGTGGCCCAGGCTCATAGCAGCAGGATGTTTGCTATCAGGATTTTTCTGCCTCCTCTGAAAGTCCCATGACAGTTTCTCAAGGCAGGTTGCTACTCAAGCGTGCTGGAATCACACAAAGCATTGGCAATGTCATGTGCATCTCTAGAAGACTCAGAACATGTTTGCCCGTGTTATGAGCTAACCTTTTTCAACGGTTACTCCAGGATGCATTTTGTGATCTTTATCTTGCCTGATCATGTGTCCAAACTTCTGGGGTCATAATCACCAATGCCTGCCCCACTGACATTGGAGCTTTCACCTGTATTGAGGTGGATTTGGGGCTCAAACAACAAAGGTACTAGAGTTTTAAATGTTACTGTATAGATGAATGCATTGAGATAAGGCCACTCCTGTTAAGTTGTTTCTAGCAGAGGTGAAGGCAAGGGATTTGGGGATGATAAGCACATTTATCCCAGAAGAAGAAAAGCAGAGTATCTGAGAGAAAGGTAGTGGTTTCTGAACATGAGCCTATAGCTCATGTAATAGCTCAAGTGAGGCAAGTTCCCATGATGCTGAACTAGTTGGACATGTTTTAGCATCCTCTAAATCCTCCTTCCACCATCTTCTTCCACTGAAACTGAGAACTATGTTCCAGGGTCCACGTCCATGTAGCTCTCTGACTTAGGAAAATTTGTATCTCTTGATTCTCTGAGGCTTTTCTTGAAAATTTTCAATCAAAATTTTGCATTTTGAAAACTTTCACAGCAAAAACTTCCACAGGACAGTGCAAAAGTCTTACCCTTGTTGTGATGGTTCTCTAATGATGCTTAAAATTTGCTTAAAAACTGCTTAAAATGATTACAGCATTTTCTAAAACCTCTTAATGCAACTTTCAGTAGTAAATTTGGGAGCAAAAATGTTGCACATTTGTTTAATGTGAGACAACTGCTGTCCTCTCTTGGATTGTATGAAATGGAGAAGCAGAGATAGTGCCAACGTTGTGAGGTAGAGGAAAGGAATAGAGGAACTGACCCTTCAAACACTCAAAATACACACTTCTTCTGTGGTATATGAAGATGTTTAGCTGAAAAATACTTCCTAAAATCCGAGTCCCAGAATTCCATTTGCCCAACTCCATAGTGTCTCACAAGAAGAGCTTGCCCATCAGCGTTACTTCCAACATCTAAAGGGAATAGTACTCCATACAGCAAATGAAAACAGCAAGCAGCAGTGACAGGAAAAAAAAAAAAAAGAACTAATGCTACCAACGCAAGAAAATAAAAGGATCTGGGGATGCGGCATGAAAAGGAAATGTTGGATCCAATCTCTGCATTTTTTCCAAAGAGTGAATGGTTTTGTGAAAACTCAGTAAATCCATCTCTCTCTAGAGGCATATTCAGTTTCACATGTTGTGAGATGGAATCAGAAGACATGCTTGCATAGGCATACCCACTCCTCAACCATCAGTGCTTTTTCCATGTCAACTCCTGCTTCATTTCTGAAAACTAGAACAAGCCAACAGACACACAGTGGGACTGAAAAATCAGGCAGAAGGTGGAGCTTGAACTCCAATCATGGTCTTCAGGCAATGGGGCTGCTGATGGGCCAAGCCATGAATCAAAGAAGATGGAGGATGTCCTCAGGCTCAGATAATAATGTATTATTTAGCCGCATCTAGATAGGGCAGCCAGACATTGTACCCAGGTTGCCTCGTGCGGTGCTTTAACCGCAAGACTTCCTTCCTCTCTAATTTAAACTGCTTTTCTTTTCTTTTCTTCACTCTGACAAAGTGGGAAATCAAGAGCACTATATACATTTCATACTTTTAATAAGTTGTGTTTTTAATAATAAAAATATAGAAATGTGACCAACTGGGATGTTTCCACCACAATAAGAAAAGGTAAACATAAACTGAAGAAGGTGCAGACTGAAACTGCATATCTGAATTGGACTGTTTGGGTAGTCCCAGCCTGACTTTTAAGGGAGAAGAGCTAAAATCCCTCTTGCATTTGCTCTGCAGATTATCTGCAGAGCTATTCTTGGACTCTCTTTCACACATTTGGTTTAAATATCTGAAGGTGTTTACCTACCGCATGTACCTTTTTTCTTTTTTCCCCTTCTTGAACAATAACTGATTTCCTTATGTAAAGGTAAATATTTGAATGTATGTACAGGAAAACTTTTTCCTCCTATAGAGATTTCAAGCAGCATTGTAATAGGCCTGGCTTTTGCACATGAAGTTTCACATGTTTTATTTCCAGGAGTTTAACACTTCTAAGGTCTGTGAGGTAGCAGTCGTCAGCTAACTGGGAACGGAAAGAAGTATATTATCATATAGCTTATATGTGCATGTGAAAAATTTAGGTGTGTAGTCTTGCACAGTTTGGCTAGCCTGGTTTCATGATCCATGTTTTTTTTGAGAATTCTGCTTACATGGAGAATTTTACTTACATCTCCAAATTCCTTTTGGAAAAATGGAATTCTCCGAATTCTGCATGTGGTTGCAGGAGCTTTCTGCTTGTGTTCATCACGAGGGTGACTTTCCCTCTCAGAACTGCTGGTTTGCTGACAGGCTGCCATGGACTTAGCCTTAAACTACAGAAATCGTCCTCTGAGTGGATGGCCACCTTAATCCTTTAAATCTGGTTAGAGTTTTATCTTTTCAAAGCTTTTAAGTAAACTTGGCAACTCGAGGTAACTGTTTCAATATGAAATGTGTGTGTACGAACATACGCGCGTGTGTGTGCATAAAATTCATCCAGCGCCTCAAAGGAGAAATTGAAATAAGAATAGATTTATGGAAAATGAAAACAGGAACTGACTAATCAGTCAAGTTTCACAATTCTCTTAAGCACAAAGAAAATATAAAACATTTGCAACACTTGCTGTTTTCATGAGCTGCTTGAAATTAGTGTGCGAGCAACATTTTCTGAAAATAATTATTTGAAAAGCAAAAAGGTAAAGCTTTTCCAGTCATTTAGCTGTACAACATAGTTGGTTGTTGGACTAGTCACAGTACTTTTCCACTGCAATTTTGTAAAATATCTTTTCATAATGTAGTTTTCCTGATAAGTTTTGCAGTTAATTTTCCTCGAGTGGGGATGGATTATGTAGGAAACTCAGGTTGAAGTGAATACTTGTCTGTGATTATTGTTGCAAGATATTTAGGCATAGGCTTGACTTGAAAATATAATAAATTCCCTGTTTTTTGTTTCTTTTCTAATGTCCTGTCTCAGTGATTTCCTACATCAGAAGCAAGAGAATAAGGCCTATCTATGCTCAAGTCTCTCCTCTTGCCACTACAGAAGTAAATAAATACCCTCTATGCTAAATCCCACCATGGAAAAAATATATAGATATATAAATATTTATTATATAAATAATAGAAATTATATGAACAACAGAAATGAAGTTGCAAGACAAAAAGATCAGGATTTCACATTCAAAATACCATCTGTAAAAGCACACGATATACAAGACTTAAATGTTCACGTGTCAGCTTATTTCCAAGTACGAGTCTGGTCATCTGACTTCTGGATGAGCAGGATTTTGAGAATATGCTGAGCGCAATGCTTTTTTTTTTTTTTTTTCTCCCTAAAGAGGATACCAAAGAGTTTCTAAACTGATCACCCTGGAATTGCCTATTTGACCGCAAAAAAATTCCCTTTGGTCAACAAGGCACTGTTCCACTTCAACCCAATGCAATGTTTCATTTTCAGTCTGCATTGCATTGCCTGGGATCAAGAAGCATCACAAGAGCAAAAGGAGCCTACAGCAGCACACTGAGCTGTTGGCTGAAAGCACATCTATGCCATAACTTACAGAGTCCCTCACCCTGGCTACAGATTCCATAGCTGTCAGCATGAAAACTTTTTGTTTTCAGCATGGAAATAAACATTTTTCATGTCAGTCTAAACAACCGCTCATGCAAGAAAATGATAGAGAGAGAGAGAGAGAGAGAGAGAGAGAGAGATTCCCTCGTTCAAAGAGAACAGGGATTGATTTTTTCTGGACATACACAAATTTCTGACGGTCAAGGTTCTACTAATAACGTTGAATATTTGCCCCTAAAGTTAAGGTACTTTCCTCTAGGCACTTTCTGCTAATATTCTTACAGGGAGCTGAATGTTAGAGATACAGGACCTGCAGGGAAATGGAAATGGTTATTAGCTTAGGAAGCTTTTTTCTTCATCCACCTTCCCAGGGAATCGTAACAATACACAAGCATTCTCCACATGAACACAGGATGATTTATTGAACACATGAATAGTATGATTTATTTTTCTCAGTCCAGCTGAAAATATAAATGACCTCCTTCCACCACTGATGGAAATTAATGGTGTATCCATATATATCTAAAATGATTTTTCTTCTGCATATAGTCAAATAACCTACTGTGATAAGGCTCATTTATTCAGATGGGCACAAACTATGATGGTATTCAAAGCACTAAGTGATCCTAGAGAATAACCTGCACTAAGCTCACCATTCCTGATGCGATGTGGTACAAACACTAACACCATAGGTTTGGTGAAATATGAGATAAAGCTTATCCAATACATTACAGGCAAGACTGTATCCGAATCTGAATCCAAATAAAGGATTTTCTCCAAAGTAAACTATATTGTCTAGAGTGAAGAACTTCTGTCTGCATTTCAGTGGTCAAAACTCCCTCCCCTTTCCTTGCCATTCCCAACGGCAGATATTCTGTGTCTCATTTCTCCTTACTCAAATGCATTTCCTGTTAAGCTTTCCTGAGACAACCTGGTACTGTTCACTCTTTCAGGGCAAGTTCTTGTTGATATTGTCGTGTCCATAATGGAAAGCACCTTGTGATCCAGCCTAATCTTATTGTAAACCTGGGTGTAAAATAGTCCTTGCAGATAGTTGTGCTCCTGGACAGATTTTACTCTCAGGGAAGCTAACAGCAATGTTATTGCTGCCTTTAGTAGATCCATGGTCAGAAGACTGAAAGTCCAAGGAATTGTGGAGATGAAAATCATCCACATGTTGGTCATATCCATCACTATAGAATGAGTGCTCATGCAAATAGCATTTTTTTTCTTTAGAAACAAAAATAGGTGTTAGGTGATTGAGGAAAACAAAACTTCATATGCTGTGAAACTTGGATGATGTAAATGAAAGCATATGTAGAGGAAAGTCTTCTGCAAATACATCATTAGCAGGAGGAAGACTAGGGAAAATGTTAGTTCACTGCTGAATGAGAAGGGTGAGGTTGTGATAGAGGATGCTGAGAAAGAAGATTTACTAAATGCCACCTTTTGTTTCTGTCTTTACTGCTAAGGCTAGGCCCCATGAACTACAGAGCCCAGACACAAGACAGAAAACCAGGAGAGAGGAAGAAATTCCACAGGTCGAGGAGGATTGCATTAGGGAAGCTTTAGGTGCTAAATAATCATCAAGTTATGGTACTTTCTAAAACAGAAATTCTTTACACTCACTTTTATTTCTCCTGATTTAAGAGGTCATAACTTCAGGACCAGAAGCTTCTTACTTAAAATGGCAGAGATTCATAATCACATGACTGGCTGCCTGGAGACCAGTCATCTGCAGTCAACCAGCCATGGCCCCTGAAGCTTGAGAAAGGGACATTGCCTCTAGGTAAAAAACAGATTCCCTGCAATGTGACCTGTCATGACAGGAAGAATAGGCATGAATCAACCACCTGTGTGATGGGCATCTCTTCCATTCAAGTGGTGTGATAGACAAGTCTTGTTTTCTGAGCATCCCATATCATCTGGAGTCCCTGTAGACCTAGAAGCACGTGTAAGGGACCTGCTGGCTCTAGCATGGTGGTGAGGAGGGTCTGAGGGAAAAGGGCAGGACATGACCTTGAGATGGTCTAGTTGGAAACATGAAGGTTGGGGTCAGTAATGGTTTGACTGCAGTGACCATGATATGTTGGAATGAACGGTCCTGCGATGAGCAAGCAAGGCAAGCAGTAGGGTTGCAACCCTGGACTTCAAGAGAACTAACTTGGACCTCTTCAGGAAGCTTCTTGGAGGAATCCCCTGGGTCAGAGCCCTAGAAGGAAAGGGCAGCTGGAAGAGTGGGCTATTATTCCAACACCACTTTCTCCAAGCTCAGGATTGGTGCATTTCTACAAGAACGAAGTTGAGCAAGGCGGGCAGGAGACCTGACTGGATGGGCAAGAAGTTGCTGGGAAAAATTAAAGAGAAAAAGAGAGAACACATAATATGGAAGAAGGGCCAGACCATATGGGAACAATATAGGAACATTGTCAAAGAATGCAGGGATGCAATGAGGGAGGCCAAGGCTTGTTTGGAAGTAGAGTTTTGAAGCAAGAAATGTCATGGACAACAGGAAGGGCTTCTACAAATACATCATTGGCAGCAGGAAAACTAGGGAAAATGTGAGCCTGCTGCTGAACAGGGTGGGTGCCTTGGTTCAGTGTAGAAGGCAGAGTTAAATTAAATGTGCTGAATGTCATGTTTGCCTCTGTCTATACTGCTAAGGCTAGTCCCCATGATCTACAGAGCCCAGACAAAAGACAGGCAAGCAGGAGAGAGGAAGACTTTTTGCTGGTCAAATTTAGACACCCAAAATAGACACCCATAAATCTATGGGCTCAGATGGGATGCACCCAAGAGTGTTGAGGGAAGTGGCAGGGGTTATTGTTCAGCCACTCACCATCATTTTCAAGAGGTCATGGAGAGCAGGCAAAGTACTAAAGGGGTGGAAGAAAACCAAAGGCTTACCCTTCCAAAAGGGCAAGAGGGAGGAGCTGGGAAACTACAAGCAGATCAACCTCACCTCTGGAAATGTGATGCAGCAGCTCATCCTAGACACCATCTCTCTGCTACAAAGGAAAAGAAGGTAATCAGGAGTAGTCAGCATGGATTCACCAAGGAGAAGTCATATTTGACCAATCCAAAAGCATTCTTTGACAGGGTGACTGGCTGGATGGACAATGGGAGAGTCGTGAACGTTGTCTACCTTGATTTGAGCAAGGCTTTTGACACTGTCTCCCATAGCATCCTGTTGGAGAAGCTCAGGAAGTGTGGATTAAATGGGTGGACAATGAGGTAGGTTAAGAACTGGCTGAATAGTAGAGCTCAGAGGGTGGTGATAAAGGCCACCGAGTTTCATTGGAGGCCCATGGCCAGTGGTGTCCCCCAGGGGTCAGTGCTGGTCCCAGTGCTGTTCAACCTGTTCATCAATGATTTGAATGAGGGCACCCTGAGCAAGTATGTGGATGATACCAAGCTGGGTGGAGTGGCCAACAGTCTGGAAGGCTGAGCTGCCATTCAGAGGACCTGGACAGGTTGCAGAGTTGGGCAGAGAGGAACTTCATGAGGTTCAACAAGGACAAGTGCAGGGTCCTGCATGTCAGAAGGAATAACCCCAGACATCAGGATAGATGAGGAGTTGACCTGCTGGAAAGCAGTTCCATGGAGAAGGACCTGGGAGTCCTGGCTGACACCAAGTTGCCCGTGAGTCAGCAGTGCCCTCGTGGCCAAGAAGGTCAATGGGATCCTGGCTGCATCAGGAGGATGTTGCCAGCAGGTCAAGGGAGGGGATTCTGCCCCTCTGCTCACCTTTGGTGAGGCTGCACCTGGAGTACTGGGCACAGTTCTGGGCTCTGCAGTACAAGAGGAATGTGGAGCTTCTAGAGAGGGTCCAGTGACAAAAGTGACTAAGGGATTGGACCATCTATTTCATGAGGAAAGACGTGAGCTGTTGGAATTCACTAACTGGTGTTAAATGACACCGCTTTGGTTCCAGGGCCCGAGGCCATCCACCTCGGGGTTAAGAGCACCGACACCAATGTGATGGTATGCTAAGTGATGTTTATTGCTTGCTTCACACATTCTTTATACTTTCCCCTCTGGCGGAAGCGCTGCAGGCGATACCCAATCCCCAGTCACAAGTGTAGCCTGGCATATACCCTTATTTGGCAGCACTATAGACACATCCCTATTCTTTCCGTAACATCGTGAGATCTTCCCAACGCCATGCCTTATACTAAATCCTGTCTTATGCTACGTCACTTACTTGTGCTAATTTCCCTTCACTTCTAAGCGCCCTACAGTGAGTTGCACCAGTTTTGCCTGAAGATGATTGAGAGGGGATCTGATCAATGTGCAAAAGAGCCCGAGGGGATGTAAATGTAAAGAGGATGGGGCCTAGCTCTTCTTGGTAGTGGTCAGTGACAGGACCAGGGGTAATGGTATAAATTAAAACACAGGAAGTTCCATCTCTATGTGCAAAAGAACTTTCCTGTGAGGGTGCCCGAGCCCTGGCACAGGCTGCCCAGGGAGGCTGTGGAGTCTCCTTCTCTGAAGATCTTCAAATCCCTCTCTCCCATGCTCTGGGTGTCCCTGCTTGAGCAGGAGTTTGGACTAGATGATTTGTAGAATTCCTTTCCAACTTCAGTGATTCTGTGTGCACCTTCTTTGTAGAACCAAGCTTGGCAGGGCTTCTTGGAGAGAGAAGGAATACATGTCCACCAGTCGAGTGAGCACCCCGTTTTGCAGAGCCAGAACAGCCAAAAGCACCATATCTAAAGCTCTCAGTGGCTGTCTCATGCTTGTCACCTATGGATTTCCCTTAAAATGTTATGATAACCACAGATACATATATTACGATAACACACATGTCATAAAATTTTTTCGGGCAGACAAGACCATTACTAGATTCTGTAGAAAGGTCTTCACCATTTGTGAGTTCTGACCCTTCATTTTACAGAAGACAGACCAAAAACTCTCTGCTGTCAGGTGCAGACCACCTGTGGTCAGTGGAAAACTGAACAGCCAAATTTCAGCTAGCCTCCATCCTATCATCTGTTTTGAATGATGTCTTTCACTCCATAGAAAATCAGCCCATCAAAGAAGTCTGGAGGAGGGCTGAGGTGGAAAACAGCTGCTATGGAGCACTCAAGACCCAAAGGAATTGTCTGCCAAAAAGCTGTAGCAGCCGCGAAAGTCCAAATCAGGCACTTTTGCCCCCCTCAGCTTTGGGGGGCTTAGTTTTCCTTAGTGACCATTTCTCTATTCATGCTTGTCTCCTAAAATTAGCTTTACCTTTGAAAGTCTTAATGATATTTTCCCATGTTCGTGGCAGATTTCATGAGCATAATTAGCCTGTTCCCTTCCCCCCTTTCTCAGGAAGCTTGTGGAGCACACACCAACTGCCAAGTTCTCTTGTTGGAAAACTGTAACCAAATATAGAAAGTCTGGACAAGAACTGGACTTTTTTTTTTTCCTTCTCTTCTGCTGTCTGGGTTTAAGTTTGTCTGCAGCTGCTGGAGTTACACAGAGCTTTGAAAGAGTGACCACTTTTATTTTTTGACTAGACTGCAAGCCAGCCTTACCACAAACCCATTTTTTATAGTTTTAAAAAAATCATGTGGCAAAACTTTGAAAAGCTACTTAGTCATCCTGTTAGTGACCACTGTGTTCTGGAGCTTTTTTTCCTTCTCTCCTATGCTTTGTAAAAATTTTTATTTCACATTCCAGAGCACAGATAGAATCTAATTAGCTATGCAACAAACTCAATGCATGTTTCCCTATTGTTTTCTAAAGTACTGATGCTTATGGAGCAATATATCTTGCAGAAGAGGTTTAAATTTTACTGCAAAGGAAACTTGCAGATTAACCAACAAGTGACCAACTGCTGATAAAATTTCCCTAGAGACAATTATTTTTACTAGTGCATGCTATTGCAATTTCTGTACTATGGAACTAGGCAAAAAATAGGAAAAAAATTAAAAAAAAATGTGGATAATTGAAAAGAATACTAAAAAGTGTTTTGTGAGTAGAAAGTGGATGATTGCTGTGTTCAGTGGTAGGTTTCAGCTCTGTTTGCTATAGGAAAATATCTATAGAAATGTGCTAAGCTTTTAAACCCCATTGAACACCATCCTCAGCCTTTGGTTTAAAACAGATCTTTTGCTCATTAGCTACTTATTTAAGACCCTACTAATCCTTGATGATCTCCACCTTCCCAGATGCAAATTGATGCAGTGTGCTCCAACTCCTGTACATACTTTCTTACTGATTTTTTTTAACTCAAGAGCAATCTCTCCAGCTGCACAAAACTAATAAATTTGATTCTGTAGACTGCTGCATCATTCTCATCACATTGTATTATTTTGTCGTAAGCATAGAACATAGCTTTCATTCTGTCTTCAAGGCAATTGCCAGTGTTTTCCCTTTCCCTTGGAAACATCCCATTCTAAATTAGGACTTGACCTAAGATCCTTCAAACCTCTCTGTGAGGTATCAAGTGACAAAAGGACCCATCTAGAAAGAGAGAATACACATTTGCCTCAGCAGGCACAAGGCACCACCACATCTGCATGGCAGATGACTACTCCTAAGGCATCTTGTTCTCTCCACTCAGTGCTAAGACCATATAAGTGACTCAGCTCTAAAGCAGACTTTTACCTCCATGGTGCATAATGTAAGGCAAGTCAAAATGTCATTAAGGATTTCCAAAAGGATGGGATACTACAGTTGGTTTCTGACATGAAATTCCACTCTCGATGTAAGAATAGATGTAAGATTTCCAACACTGACTCATCCTCATGAAGTTGTGTTACTAGAATAATGTATTGGTTGACAGTCATCATTCCTGTCCATCACTCCACCTTCATCCTGGAGAGAGGATGATCTGGCTCAGGGTGAATTTGTTCTTTTTCCTTAAGAGGATAAACACTTATCCAATTCAGTCTAGACTCTACAGAAACTCATCTCACACGTAGATGCCATTACAAAAAGGGTTCATGTTGTGACATCCAAGTTAAATGCAGTACAGTTCAGTAAGACCTGGATCCTGACCTCCGTGGGTGTGCCACACCTACCTCAAAAATCCTAGCAGCAGGGCCTCAGGTACAAAGGCAGTACAAACAGTGCATTGAGAGGTTATGTAAGTCACATTTTAAATCAATATTTTAATCTAACATTTTCACTAAACAAATTCAGGGGAGAAAGTCCTCTACGTGCCTGAGGAAACAGGAAAATCATTTTTTTTAAAAAAAAAGGTATTTCA
>VZSG01000262.1:239218-285219 GCA_013398315.1 Nothoprocta pentlandii | reverse complement strand
AGAGAGAGAAAGAGAAAGAAAAGAAAAAATAGAGAAAAAAAAAGAGAGAAAAGAACTTACAAAGCCTATTTGCACCCATATTATCTATTAAAACGGCCAAAGACTGGAGACTAAGATTTGATCTGCAAGATGCTGTATGTATGCCCAGGTCTGAGCTGATATTAATGTTTGTTTTCTGCAAAAAAGAAAATATTTTCACCAGAGTGCAATTTCAAACGTGATGTCACTTTTGTATGATATGTACACAGCATATACACTTGCAGAACTTTTGATATTCATATGAATGTTTAGATATTCAATAATATTGCTCTACATCAATGCGAAAAAGATTTCTGGCATGGGGTGCTTACACATGATCATGTGCTTGAAAATAGTCCAAGCCTCAAAGCATTTGCACTCCAAGCAGACAGCACAAGTAGTAGGTAACAGTAAAAAATATCTCTTTCTGTAGAGAGATGAACCTCAGGAAGTTTACACAATTTAGGGTCAGATAGGAAATCTGGAGAAGAGCTGTGAATCAAAGGCAGATCTCCTCACAGTTTTTTAACTTCCAGAATATCCCTTCTTTTTCCTTCACCTTAACTGGGGAAAAAGAGATCTTCCCACAGCATTTGAAGGTGTGTTGCTAACTAGGACTCATTGGAGTAGTGGAACTGTATTCCTGCATGACACAGTCCCGCTGACTGTCTCATTCTACCTCCACTGGTCACAAGAATAATTTTTTCCACTTGTACACACATGCCAACAGATTTATGCAAAGGTTTAGCCCATTGCTCTCTTTCCACCTTGACTTTTTTGCTTAGGAGCCCTCAATAAACTGCAAGCTCAGCTGAGAGATTCCCACTTCTCCCAGGGATGCCTGGAGAGCCAACACTGTCCTGAGGGCATCAGCAAACCTGATGTCACTAGCCAAGGAGAAAGAGAAGCAGCCATGTACTCAATAAGTCTCAAAGTGGCTCAGGCAACACACAGGTGACAGGAAATCCTATTTCAGATGACTGAGAATATTATTTTGCCTCTTCACTGTGTTCTTTTCACATATCAGTCTGGAAGGCTATAGAATCATTGAATCTTCATGATCATTGAAAGGCAACACTCTACTGGAAAGCCAAGAAAACCCCTCTGTGCCTCAGGCACATAGTGACATAAGTCCTCCTGCTGAATGGCACAAAACCATTTTTCTAGGCATTTGCACCAGCTATATTTAATGCGTAGGCATTATTTTTTGAGATTAAAATTTAGTGCAAGGAGGAAAGAAAAGTGTGAAATCCACTAAATAAGCAGGTTCTTTAAAGGAAAAAAATAGAATCTTGGGAACTGGAAGGAATCAGTGATCAGATCTGGGTGTTGGGGAGGCCTTGAAACCGTTCATCTGGCTGGCTTATTTTTATTTTGAAAGAGGAAATGGTATGGAAACTCAAAGCTTCCTTTACTGCCACTCTGTTAAGGGCAGAAGACAAGGAGGTAGCAGTATGTAATACTGCCAGTTTAGCTCAGTGTTGTCTGTCTTCCCAGTTTCCCTTTGTGAGGGCTGGTTGGGATTCACAGCTCTTTAGAGGGCAGGAAAGAGAGGGGAAAAGTCAGCCTTTAAAAACACTTTTTACTGCTTTCTCCTTTCACCACTATTCCTTCAACAACCCAAATTAATTCAACTGCTTTGACATTGTGGTTAAAACTGCTGTGTTTTAGGCAAATTCATAATAAAGCAATGCCAAAACTGTTTATCTGAGTGTTTAGGTACAAATTGGACCAGACTGAGCTGGCCCAAAAGATTACCCAATAAAAAGGAAACTACAAAACATCAAGTGCTCATGAATTGTGCTCATGTAGGCAATTACAAACAGCTGATTTTCATGTGCATTTTCGAGGAGGACTAGAAAAAAGGTTTAAGGAATACTTTAATTTATAATATGAATTTTAAAATATAGTTTTAAATAATATGTCAGTAAAGAGAGATATTTTTATTTAATTCTTCCTTTGTGTGAAAACTTAGAGAAATTCTCCATTTAAAGACAATTAATGATTTGAGGAGACTGCTTCCCTAACACAGTGTTGCCTAAAGTTCAAGCTATACCTTAATTTAGTCTTCAACACCCACACCCTCTAACAGACATTTCTATATGTAAAAGAGACTCACCGTTCATGTAGTGTATTTTCACTCCCAGTCCCAAATGCACACTTCCTCATTCTCATAGGCAAAGAGAAGCCGGTCAGACACTTGAGCTAGTCCAGCTCCACAAATGAGAAGCTGTTTTGCAGCAGTAGTATCAGACATTCCACAGAAGAGCAGAGGGACCTTTCCATGAAACAACCTAAGGAGTTTCAAGCGCCCCTGGACAGGCACCTACATATAATGCAGCAACAACAAGGGGACAAAGCAAGTAGCCACAAGTCATACAAATTGAAAGAAAATGCCTTTCTCATGAAAAGCAACCCTTCTCCACACTTTAATGATGCAAGTTTTTTTTAACTTCCTCCAGTCTGCTCCCTCTTTCCTTTACTTGTTCTGTGAATGTATCCACCAGACATGGAAACACAGTCAATTTCACACCAGTCTTTTTGTGTTGTACTGACTGGAAAGGTCTTCCACTTTCGCACAGATTAAACATGAAGGCTGAGCATCAGTACAAATACCAAACCAATGGAACGACTGTGTGGTTCCTGGAGGAGGAAAAGATAGGGTCATTGAGGTTGTCTATTTTCCCTTTTCTCTCTTGTTTTCTGTGAGATATCTCTCTCTAGACTCCACAGATTTCTTCATCTTTTTTAAACTAATTTACTCTGTGAAACCTATTTCTCCAGAATTAGTTCTTTGCTTTTGTTGCTAAAAGTTAATTATCACTCTCTAAGCTTTTCAGATCTTAATTTCATGCGACAAAGGACCTGAGGAGCCTTCAAGACAGAACTTTAGGCCCAAAAGCAAATCTTGTTCACTTCCTCTTATCAAATAAAAGTTTTTTTTTTCTGCTTTGCAGAAACCAGATGGTGTGCAGACCACCATTCTTATCATAACAGAGCAAAACAGAGCTTGGACATAAACCCATGCTTCATGGGTCGCTTTGCTCATCCTGCCCCACCTTTTTCATTGTAAAACATCCCTGAAGAGTGTGTTAAAGCTACCTGCAAGCGTGCACAGATAAACCCCATCTGCTTCAGTTGATAAGGAGGGCACACATTCCAGGGATCCAGGTCAAACACTTTGCTGCATTCAGGGAGAAAGCTGGCAGTTTTAGATGTCACGTATTGTCCACCCTCATGTCCTTTCACGAACTTCACAACAGCAATGAAACTGTTTGCAACTCTCCCTACTGTTTTTTAAATGCAACTTACAGTTGTTTCCCTCATCCAGGAATACTACCCATGCCTACCTTGGCATTGCCCAGAAGCAGGAATAAGAAGACCACAAGTGGGAGGACAGCCTGAAAATTGAAAGATTTAAGTCCTGCTGTCCTCAAGCTGAGTATGAAAGGAGAGACAACAAGTGATTAAGCATAAAGCTCAAAAAATAACAGATGATACCTCATCTGGCCTAAAGCCCGCTGGTGCAAAGTGAGCCTGTCAAAACATTTTTTTTTCCAACTCAAGCCAGAAGAGTGAGTTTATACAAAAGAGCACATGACCATGCCTCTCAGGATCACAGTATTCCTGATTGTGTTTTTGGAGCCTTAAAGCCAAGTTTAGAGCTGTACCATAAGCTTACATAAATGTTTTTCTTATACAGTGGGCTGAAGTACAGAAGTAATTTTTGCCTCCATCCGACAAAGGTGTAGAAATTCTAACTAACATAACAAGATCCCCAGGATCTGTCTTTAGGAGCCTTAAACAGCCTTGTGAATTTTTGAAAAGGTCAGGCTTTGAAGCTGTTGGTGTGAAGACACCAGAACAAAAACACCAAACAAACAAACAAAATTGTAGAGAAGGGCATTTTGGTTAGAAAAGTCATTATTCTCAGTCCGGAGTCTGATATTGCAAATAAGCAATTCTCCAGCCAAGCAGTGCCTTCAAATCAAAATTGGCTGTCTGTCAGAGTGATATGCACAGTTCAACTTGTTCAGCCTCGCTCAGTCACAAATTACAGAGCTGAACGTGTGGATCACAGGCTGAAGTTTTACAGTCTATTGTTATGCAGCTCTAAAGGTCCTTCCTGGTCTTAAAACCTGGTGAGTGAAGCACCCAGAAAGATAATGAAATCAGAAAGGGTTCTGCATGCCCATGAGCTGAAGGAAAACTAAATCACTGCAGGTATGTCCATGCTCTAGGATATTCACTGCTTCAAAGAATGAGGGTTCAGCAGCAGGCCAGGGAAGTGAAAGGAATTAAGCTTGTAAAGAAAATGATACGTAAAAGAAGTTCCTGTAATTGTTGAAAAAACTTTTTTTGGACTAGTCAGTACTACATACATAAAACATGTTGCTCCTGGTAACAGAAAAGCAAACATTCTCCAGAGATTGCAACTGCAGTTTGGGTGGGATTTTGAAAAGCACTTAAGGAACTGTGAAATCCAATTTCCATTCTTTCAGGTGTGCTTGAAAATCTCCACATTTATGCCGCACCCTTCCTTTCCAATCTGCCATTTGCCATCCCAAAATAGAGCCCTGAGTACAACACTACAATGAGAGCTGATTACAGTAGAATTCAGGCAGTCAGTGTCCTGAAAATGACAGTGAGACAGACTTCTTCAGCTGACAAATTCCACACTCATCTCCAAGAAGAAGATGATAGTAATGTATGGCAGAATCCAGGAGGTAAATCCTGAGTCAAGTTTTTATCACACACACACAAAAATAAAAATAATAAATAAATAGATAGATAGATAAATAGATAGATAGATAGATAGATAGATAGATAGATAGATAGATAGATAATCCTATTGTGCCAAACCAAAGATTTCTAATTTATGTAGTAGATGGTCATTACCAGGAAAGGAAAGATGGAAAATCTGAGTTCAAGAAACTTTGCGTATCAAGTGGCAAGGTAAAATGGCACTCATTGAAGTTATATACATAGTTCATATAAATGCTTAAATATATTTAAGCAATGCTTACAAAACAAACTACTTCTGAAAAACTGTTATGCATGGCTATGTACTTTGTATTTGTAACGGAGGGGAATTCACTACAAATTTTAATGGGCAAAGAAGCAGAAAATGAAAAGTGAGGAGGATAAATATGCCTTCAATAAAAAAAAAAGACTTCTCAGTACATGCAAAAACATAAGGGAAACCTTAGGAGCAAATAAGCCATTTGCAAGCTACAATAATATTTAATATAAACCTTTTGAAAATAAAATGGCTGAAAAACAAGATAGTGTTCTTTTAAATGGATCAGAAGTAAAACAGAAGATGTCAACCTTAATTCCTTGCCTCAACCAGGAAAAATCAATGGAGTTAATCACTTCCTATTCAATAGGAAGTTGAATAGCCCAGTCATCCTTCACACACAAGAAAGCAGTTTTGTAGGTACCCTATAGTATGGATCAATGCTGCAAACTTCAAGGTCCTGTCTTACCCTATTGGTAAGACCCTATTGGTAGGGTGTACCCTATTGGTGCCTATGCCCCCTAACCTGTATCCAGCCTGGAAGGGGACTCTGTACCTCTTTTCACTCAATTTTCAATTTCAATAAAAGGTTGAAGAAGCCTTTGTGAAAACGCATGTCATCTATAAATCCAGCTGCTGGAGTGCTAGAGTGAGAAAATGGTAGCAGAACTGGTATAATCAAACCTCAGGCAATATTCTGACAATATTCAGGCAATTTTCTTCCTTGATTTTTAACAGTTTTAAAAGGAAAAGGAATATGAAATCTTTCTCTCCTCAGCTTTAAGACTACATATTCTACATTTTGTATATATATAAATATGTATTATATATGTAGAATACATGTTTTTCAAATTACTAATTTTCAAGTGCTTTGAAATGCTTTAATTTTCTTGTTCTGCAAGGGGAAGACAGAGGGAATAGAAGAAAAGGAGAAAAAGTCAAACTTACCTTTTTCTTTTTAGCTTTTTCTCTTTAAATAAGAATGAAAAACACTCTAATTTCAACTGTTGAATGGAAACTAGGATTTCATGTCAACTAACACTTTCCACAAGCTGAATCCTCTATTTCATTCAAACACTGCATCTACCAAAGAAAGTTATTTTCTAATAAAAATCTCATCATATGACATTGAAAAAATACCTCATCCTTTTCTGTGTAATGAACATTTTACAATATTTCTTCCTCTTTCAATCTGAAAATTGGAAAATTTTGACATCCATATACACAAAAATTATTGTTGCATCTCACATAATTGGGAGTAGGGGGTTAAACAGCATATTTGATAGAGATTGGTTAGATGAGCAACAAATACTCCCAAAACAGACTTACTCTACTTAGGTTTTGCACAGATTTCAGACAACAAGTGAATGGTTACAAATGGAAAAATGTTATTTAACTTCACTTGTTGCTATCGAAATAACAACAGAAACAGATGGTGCTCTATTAGTGTCATCATGTCAGCTGGTGAACTGAGCCTGTACAGTGTGGCCCAGGAGCATCCCTGCTCCCTAAGCACACTTGCTACAAAACCAGTATTTCACAATACTTCTTTGCAAATTTACTTTTCTCAGCACCTCCAAGGTAGACTTGTTGACATATTTACACATGACTTCTCTGAGGCACAGAAAAAAAAATAAATTGCATTTTTCCAAAATTGATAATCTAGTTCAAGATGATATTAGTTGGATAAGGAAAATACTTATTGCATAGTTTGTCCACACATGCAGTCAAGTCACGTTCAGCCTGGACAGTTAGCTTCAATACAGGAAAGAGAAATGAGACAAGATTACTCTGTCCATATAAAAAGGCCTTGAGCTACCAATATTTTCTAGCTTTATTAATTTCAAAGAAATGACTAGCATTAAAAGGCTTCACTGTATACAGAAAAGTTCTTCTGTCCTTGCTTTATCTGTGCCAAGAGCTATCTTTTCTTGAATGCTAATGGGCAACACACTTCAGCCTTTCACAAGATCTCTTCCTCCAGAAGAGATGTGAATGAAGTGAACTGCAGTGTGAAAAGTTAGCTGTGCACCTCTGAAGCATTTTAATGTCTCTAACCACACACAGGGATTTACCTTTTTCCAGTTCATTCTCAAGTCTAACTCTGCACATCCAAGTAGACAGAACTTCAGTGGGATAGATATTGTCACCAGTGAGAGGACAGGTCTAATGGGCAGACTATTGAAAGTGAGAGGCAGGACACCATTAAATTCCACTGCAAATGTTTGTGTTCTAGGGCAGCAAGTCTAAATATTTCAAAAATTTGGAACTGAGACATGTAAGATAGTAGGTAAAGAATATTAAGATATAGAGATTACTCATATGTGATCAGTAAAAGTAATGTTTCTATTTTGTATATATTGTACATGGGCAAACTCCACTTTTCATCCAGTAGTTAAAAACACACAGAAATACACAAACTATATCTATCTATTATTCCTTCTAAAATATTTAAGATACATCATTGCATTTGTTCATAGTAAGATGAAAGCACAAACAGGAATCAGATTATTTATCATATATTCTCATGACTGAATTTTGTTAGCAAAAAAAAAAGCTAATCATAATGCACACAGAACTAGGAAATACTACAAGCAAGTAACCTATGCAAGTAAACCATGTGTGCAAAAGAAACATGAGTACATATAATCCATCCATTTTGGTTACAGTCTGTTCCAAAAAACATTTTATCGGCTTCCATACACAGATTCTATGCAATGCATTCATCAGTAAAAAAATCCCAGAAAACAGAGAATTACTTGGAATGTGACTTTAAAAATTCCTGTAAAATAATCATTTTAAAAGCTGTTCTCATGGAGCTATGGAACACTGAATAATAAACACAGCAGTACATTCAACATTAAGTAACAAAACCTGGTTTTGAAAATATAATTTTATTGGAAACAATATATTTTGAAACCAGTTTGTCCAGTCTCTGCCAAAACTATAGTGAGCAATATAAGAGACTTTTTTGCTTCAGATATATACAGTATTTTAAAACAAATATAATGCAGATACCTCTTTCCTTCACTTTTATATCTTCTGACTGTGAAGGGAATTTATTAAAACATTTCTGCTTTCTTCTTATTGAAACATCAGTGGGCACAAAACATCCTGAGGTAAAATATTTTGATTTCATCTGGGATTTTGGGTCTGGAGAATGAAGCAAATAGCAAAACTTCATTTGATTTCAACAGACTTCAGGTTTTAACCAGAGCTGAGCTTTGTAGCTTTGGCACAAAAGAAAAGAACCACCTCATCATTTTGTTTTAGTAAGCCTCCTCGTCTGTGTCCACACACTATTTCACATCAGTTCAGACTGCAATCTTGCAGTGGAGTGGATGCTTTTCATGCTAGCACTGCTTGAGTTTACTACAACATGTCCTGCATATGACTTTTTTTGCATGCTATCACACACTTTCCCGCTCTTTTGTTTCTGGCAAAAACTGTGCTTATAGACTTCTTAAGGGTACAAATATTTCTAAGTGACATTCTTTAGTGCAACAAATGTTGGCCATTAGATAGTGTTCAAAGCACAAGGCAATTTTGTTCACAGGCTGTTCAGCTGGAGCCCAGAAGAGGAGGGGTGTTCTGAGGGAAGGGAGGTCTGAGTTGTTTCCATTCTAGAGCAAAGGAGAGTGAAGGAGCAGTTTTCATAACTAAAATAGCAAAAATTATATCCCTTCCACAAAACAGCCCAGTCCAAATGCTACTGGAAGTGATAGTACCTCCATTAATATTCACAGGTCTGCAATAAAAGTCAGAGAAAAATGAGTTTTTTGACTGAAAAAGTCACATTTTACAGTTTTGGGTTTTTTTTTTTTTTTTTTTTTTTTTTTGAGAGAGAGAATAAATTTAAGTTTATAAAGAAAATAGAAAGGATGAAGAGTTGTTTGCTCATCCATTAACCTACAGACCATTGGCAAACTCTTAGACACAATAACAAAAGCACCACCCCTCAGTCTCCTATTGAACCTAATCTGCCCTCCTGCTGTATTCACGTTCTGGTCCCCCAGAGGTGCTTCATTTGGTTTCTCATCACCAGCAAGGACGTACACTCCCTGTGCCTCCTTCAGCTGCTTTAGCTTGCTGGAGCTTGCTGAAGCTCAAAACTGAAGCTCACAAGGCCAGGAGGAGCTGGCCGAGGGAAAGCAGGAAAACCAGAAAGTACTTACCTCGGCACAAGCATAGCACACTGCCAACACAGCTCCTACTCTGTGAATGTCACTGCTGCCCCAAGCAAGAAGAGAAGGCTGGAGAGAATTTGACATCTTTCAGTCTTCCTATTTCTGTTAAATGCTGACTTTCAATCTAAAACATACCACCAGCAAGCTAGGGTTTTATCAGGCCAAGCTGGTACACTTCTCAGCTTACCCTGCCATGAATGTTTGACTATTTGTTCCTTACTGATATCAATTATATTAGTATAATAAATGCCACCTTTGCTAATATTTACCTTGTTATCACCTATGTACATCTGTTGACTTCTTTGTTTGCCTTTCTCCTGGCAAATTTGTATAGCATTCCTGCAGTACATAGCCCTTCCCCTGCAAAAGCACAGTGTGCTCCAGAAGCAATCAGGTAGAGTGCATCAGGACCTTAACCTGCTCCTGAGGAGCCAGGCAAATTCCACTATGGGCTCCCCATGCTCCTCCTGTGGCCCTAATATTTTCTTCACTCCTAAGATAATATTTTCTTCATGATTTTCAGTTCCAAATTCAACTAACAATGTGCATCTCATAAGCACATGCACTTGTTGGATGGCACAAAGCCTACTAGGATTTTACTGAAAGACCATAGGAGGTGGAAAAAGATACATCTGGTATTTCTCCCCCATATTGTCTGTAAGGGAAGGTTCCTTAACACATGCTATTCCACTCCCAGCTTTCCTTTCAAAAGGAAGTAGTGGTTTCACTCCAAAGAAAACCCTGGGTATATTTACATTGCATTGTATTACTTACAGGGAGCCTGGAACCTGGGAAAGTAATGGGCAACTGAGATATCTGATCTGAATACACAGAGGGCATAGCTGTCTACAGATTCATCATGATACTTTTTTTTCCCTCAACTTTTTTTGGATTCAGGTATTGGGCCTTAAGGATCAAATCACAAGATTTTCACACTAACTTCTTCATTCTGATTACAACATGTTTTGGGATAAACTGCAGAATTTAGTATGCTGGGGCAGAAGGGGAGGAGAGGGAAGAGGGAGAAGTGTGGAGCTATAATAGCCGTAGAAAAAAAAAACCCTAAGAGAGTATTTCTATAACTTTGCAACACTCTTTAGAGCACTTAACAAAATTGAATAATGCAAATCACTGCTACTTCTGTGAATTCATGTAGCAAAATGTGGCTGCATTATCTACATTCATTCAAAGTACTGAATCATCTAATCACAAGATGAAAGAGGAAGTATTAAAAAAAAAAAGCTCTAAATTCAGGATGTCCTTGAAAGCATTGAAATACATATTAAAGATAGCTGATCCAATTTGGGAAAACTTCAAAAAATGTTTTCTGTTTGAGGAGTAGCTGAAGATTTGGAAAAAAAAAGTCTTTAAAAAATACTAAAAAGTAGGATTTAATTTCAGTTGTGGAGGAGCTTTACATACTGTTGTGATGTGGCCCTTAATTGGCAAAAAAAATTGGCAAAAGAAAACTCTCTTGTGATCCATCTGATTTTGCTGCATTAGGAAAATCAGATAACATAGCTGTGTGATTTTTTTCCTGACAGTTAGAATTAATTATTGCTAACAGAGCTCCAGTTACTCCTCCAGGAAAATATTTTCTTTCTTTAAAGAAGAATGAATTTTTTGTCAACCATTATTTTCTTCTCAATGTTCTGATTCAACAACTAGCAATGAGTTGGCAGCTATTATTTTGATAAAACAAAAATTTCTTGGCCAACCAAGAAATTCTTAAGCACGTACCTATGTGGTTCCCTGGAAAAAAGAAGCCTTCCTAAATCAGACTCTCCAAGAGCAAAGGGAGCAAGGAGGTGCTGAATGTTTCTGCAAACTCAACTAGCCTGGCTCGGACTCAGCAACATCCCAAAACATGTGTTCAGCTCCAAGTGTGTTCAGCAGTCCAACAACCATGTTCTTTCAAAGGCTTAAGCACACAGGGTGGATTTGGATGTGCGGAGAAGCAGTTAGCTGTGAACCAGTGGAGGTACTCCCTACCCCATGCACATGGTGAAAAAGAGTCTTGAAATGTCTGCTGGTTACAAATTCTTAAGACACTTTTTATATTTTAATTAGTACTGTCCTAGCTCCCTTCATGTCTACTTGAAAGTGTCAGATTTTATGTTGTTAAAGGATTCTCTGATATCCTGTCAAATTTCCAAACAAATAAATCTCATTCTGCTGATATCTGTAAAGTTCTGCTTTAGACCATAGATCTCTCAAAGAGTTCTGTCTTCAATAAAAAGGGGTAGAAGTAGAACTACTAATTTAGTTTCTTTAAAAGGCATGTATTTTCATGCACATTAAGTCCATCTGTTTCTGAAATATATGCCTCTCTTCAGTGTGTAATTTGATAAAACCCAAAAGAAAGCCTTGGATCTCCAACCTTGAAGTGGAAAGTGAGGAGTGAGCAAGACAACAGCACAACATGACTGGGAACTTTGCAAAAGGATGAAAAACAATGTATTTTTAGAATGCAAAACATTATCAGTTTATTCAGAGGATCTTGATACAAACTGTCCACACAGAATCACAGAATCACAGAATGATTATGGTTGGAAGGGACCCCTAGAGATCATCCAGTACAATCCTTCTGCTCAACGTGGTTAAACTTCTAGGAAAGAAATTCAACCCCCTAGGTCTGCAGCCTGCAGCCAGCACCAATGCAGTCCTGGATTCAAATGGATGAAAGCCTTCTCCCCCTAAATATTTCTGCATACTTTTGAATATTTCTAGTGTTTGTATTTAAAAAAATCATCTTTAGAAACAGACTTAGGCCGCTTGCTTCATGCATGGCACTTGCCTCCAAGGTAATCTCAGATTACTTGCAGCATTTTCAGATTCATCGTTGTCTCTGGGAGCACTTACATAGTACGCTACAAAAATATGATCTCCATTTCAAGGAGCAAAAAAAAAGTTGTAATAGCTCAGTAACTATCTTTATGTGAGCAACAATGCTACCAGATGTGTCTAAACTTAGGTCCTTATGTCAAATCCAAGCTTTTGAGAATTTTGTCTTTTAACAAACCCATTTAACATTCAGGATTGTCAGGATTCTAAGACACTTTGATAGCATTTTTGAAAGCTTTACAGTGACCCACTACAATCCTTTTCTACAGAGCACTGAAATCATTAACCATGACCACAATGTGAGGAGGCAGGAGTATGTTGTAGGTCAGCTGTTGCTATAAATTATTCCACAGATGCAGACAACTGGAACCCAAGATGATGATATCTAATTAAAATATAGAGCCTAAACTTCACTTTGAAGACTGACCTGACATCACAGACATTTCTTTTGCTGTTTTCAGCAGAAAGTGATGGTCTGCGCACAAAAATAGCAAATCTTCAAAGTGCACCAAGCAGGAGCCTGTAATTCAGGATTTATATTACTTGGAAGTTGTGCTGTGGTTTCATAATTTTTCTATATGTGGGTCCACAATTAGGGCTAAATATAAAAGCAACAATATAGTTTTTATAGCACATTTTTTTTCTTCATAGCTGAGAAAAAAAATCTGTGTTTGCTTCACATATATAAGAAAAAAAAATCAAGGATATGTCTAAGTTTCATTCAAGTGGTTTGTTCGATTGCTCTTGAGCAAAAATATGCATAGTGAGGGAAGAAGGATATAAACATTCGGGCACTGGAACATGTGTGCTGGACTGTCATAAGTATGAGCCCTTGGCATCCTGCTCGGCACAGCTGCTGCTTTCTTCCCTCATGCAACTTGGTGCTCATTTGCTTTTTTTACTTGCTCTTTCTGCAAGGAACTCATCTCACTTTGGCGATCCTCTCAGGCTTCTCTATCTATCTGTATCTTATCTTTTTTCTCTTATTCTCTTATCCATCTCTCATTATTCTCTTATCTATCTATCTATGTATCACACAGGCACATGGGCCCCTGAAACATGTCTCCTGACATTTTACCGTCGGTGCATCAGGTACACTGACAGCAAAAACAAAAGAGGGAAACAGATTATAAGATTGTTGATTTGAGTGGATCTTCAGAACATTAACACTGATATGCACAGACACAAGGTTACTTAACATGATTATTTTTGTAATTGACAATTACCTGGTGCCAGGAGAATGCTTTAATGTAGGGAAGATGCTAACTCTAAGTTAAAAAATGTATTTTCAACATGAATACATGGGTCATTTTCTGCTCTCATTTTATTGTCCAGCCTGGATTCTCAGAAGGAAAAGGAAGAGGGGTTATATAATAGATTTCCTATATTACAAATTAATATTAGGCATGAATATGAGAGAAACAGGAAAAAAAGAATTTCACCAAGGTAAAAAGGCACATCACAGCCTTTATCTAAATAAAAAGCATGGCTGAGAGTAATAAATCCATCACACATAACATCAACTAGTGGAAAACTAACTCCCACTTACTTTTCCCCGTTGTAAGTGCATAAATATAAACACATTCATTTAAATCATACCTGCCAACACTGAAATCCCATAGAATTTTCTACGGTCAATTCACCTGGGAGGTTTAATTCTAACTGACACACCTGCTCAGGATAAGATAGTCAGGCTGGCATGAGAGACATGGGAGAACATCACCAGTGTAACATCGGTTCGAGTTCGCATTGGCAACCTCTAGGTTTTTTGTCCTCTGAAACTGATGCTTGTAATTTGTGCTTACAATACTTTATTGTAAAGTATATACTCTGCCTTGAAATACATGGTAGATTTCTTTAAAATGATTACAGATGAGCTCCTGTAATATTTGCAATTATTATATGTGCATTCCCAGCTTTCCAATAAAAATATAGTTTTATTATTTCACCTATACACACAGAGCATCTCAAAGATGCTCTCTGTAAAATCTCTTGTTTGGGCACAACAATAATTTGGAGAGAATAATAACCCTATAGTGACACCAGACTCTGCCTCAAGTTCAGCTCCAGTTAAACATCATTGACCTCTTGGTAGGTAGAGGCAACTAGCACTCAGCTTCATCATTTGGAAACTGAATGGATATGGAGTACTCTGAACAAGGTATTTATGAAATTAAGAGTTACAGGAAGCTCAGTTTTTGTCTATTAATCTATAAATATGAATCAGCTGTAGATTGGCTCAACCTGGTGAATCCTCCTTTGTACACAGCAGGGATCAGAGAGAGTGCTTTGTCATAATCCCAAGTGCAGCTCTGGTCAGTTCTCCTGGTGTCTGCACACATGGTGAACACTTCCCCTTAGGAGTCACCATGAACAATTGCCCAGTGTGAAAGATGGAAGACAGAAAGGTACTATCACAGCATTAGAGCTATTTATCTCAAAATCAGGCTGCAAAATTGAAGCATTAAACTTTGTATTTCTTCTGCATCAAAACAAAATTATCACTGTCATTCCGGATCCTCACAGTGACAACATATCCTGATTCCAACACTTCGGTGTTCTTCCAGATTTTTAGGAGCATGTCTTTTCTACATTTTAATGTCTTTTTCTACATTTTTTCACAAAGAACTCTGGGTAATCACATCTCACTGAGTGTCTTACCTATTCCCCAAAAGTTTTAGTCTTGCTGTTGACAAGCAACCTAAGAAGTTCATTCAAAACACTATTCCCTCCTTTCCTCGTGCAACCTAAGGCATAGGAGCAGCCAGAGCTTTCTCCACCAGCAGAGATACTGATATTTTTAGCAAGGAACTATGAATCAACTAATAAAAGTTTCATCCTCTCTTCTGACATCAATGTGAAATAAAGCTCCACGTATTGGGCCCATTTAGTCTTTTTAAGTTCTTTGGTGCAAAGACTTTCTCAGTGCACCCCCATAACATATCCCTGGTGCTCTGGTCTTCATTTGGGTCTCCTGCTGCTATTGTAATCTTGAGTGCATCACTCTTTTTATCTGCAAACAGCTATCTTATCTTTTACTTTTATTAGAAGAGGAAAATAACTGCCCAGCAAGTACTCTTTTTTTAATCAGACACAAATCAAAGCTGGTTCTACTTTTCGAAAGATGTAAATATATACCGAGATTTGCTTGCATTTCATATCTTTTGCAAGCTCTGAAAGAATAATCATTTTCTAAATGTGCAAAGTAAGTTAAAACATATGATTTTTTTTCTTCTTTGCCAAAAGCCTAAATCCCTCAGCCCTCTCAAAGGAAAAAGAAAAAGGGATAAAACCCCAAATAGGCCACAGTTCCTCTATGTATATCCCCTGAGCAGTTCTGATAATCTGGCTTTGCTGCTTTTAAGCTTTCCCATCACAACCATTTTCTCTGCAAACTGGTTTTTCTCCCAAACTGGTTGCAAGGTTTTTCCACATCACTTTCACAATGTGAAAGCACATGAATGTGCTTTATTAGAACTGCTTACGAAGCAGCATGCCAGGAAGTTTTGGTTCTAAAGATCCCCCTATACATATAAAATCTCCTCTCTGGCAATCTGATCTCACAAAGACAGACAGATTCGAACATGGAACAGCCATCACTGTCAGTAGGGATGATTCCCAGGGAAAAATTTCTTTCCACAATGCCTCAAACATCTTTTGTGAGCAAGTGGGATCACAGATCATGCTTGCAATAAATAAGACATGTTGGGAAACTCAATAGAGGAGAAAAAGTTTACATCATAGAAAATGTTACCCTTGGGGTTGAAACATGGGTATAGGAACCCTTTTCAAGTGAAGGATTTACAACCCTGCATTTATGAGAAAATGTTGCATTGCTTTGAAAACATTCTGGCTGAAAAGGCATCTAGGATAAACTTGTGATCAGCAGAGTTATTTACTCCTTCTGTGTTATAACAATAAACTCTTGCAAGCCTGTGTTTAATAGCTTTTTCAGTGCTTGCTTCCTAAGAAGCACAGCACCCTTCCTAAACATACTTCTTAAGCACAGAACTTCTCTATTCACTTGTGTGCACAAACTTTACCTGACAACTTATTTGGCATTTATTTTTTTCCCCTAAATGGATCCTTGCTAAAGGAATTATAAAACATCTGAAGTAAGAGCCATCTTCTTGCTTTTCATTTCTATAGCACCTAATCCTATAGATGTATAATTTTCAGCTGACTTTGTAATTATAAAAATACAAATATCCATAATATTTGCCATGTAGAAGAGGCAAGTTTCTTGAAAAGAAATGGCCTCTTGAAAAGAAATGGTCTTGAAAAGGCAGCATGCAGAGTGATGATACAGTTTATGGATGTTGAAAAGATGCAGGTGTTGAAACTCAGTCTTCTTCTTCCTGTTGTGAGAAATGCCCAACATCCATCCCATGCTGATAAAAATAATTGTTCATAACTACAATGCATTCATTGTTATTCAAACCAAAGAGAATGCTTGCATTGGCTTTGCAAGAACACTGGAAGGAAAACAACCCCAAAGATCACACAGTGTTCAGATATCATAATAGAGAGGAGCTTGGAGAAGTGTCAGAAAGACAGAGTGGTGTTTAATATGCTGTACATCATGCATGAAATCGGAGAAGGAGTGAAGTGGCATAAGGACCTTGGGAGGTTCCTCCTCCTCCCTGATCCTTCCTGGGCTTCACTCTGCTGCACTAAACTTGAAAAGCTAGAAACGAAAACAGAATCAGCTCCAAGAAAGAGGAACTTTTCTCCAAGCACGACCCCAAACACAGCATCTCCTGCCCTGTGCGATTTTTGGCAGGTGGTTATGCAAAAAGAAAACAAAATCAAAAAAAAAAAAAAAAAAAAACACAAACTTGAAAGTTTTTAGTCAACTAATCAGAATGGAATTTGTCTGTTTCTTTCTCTTGTTCATGTTTTCCTTTCCTTTCTAGTCTCTCCAATCTCATTTGTTCTGATGAAGCTCTGTTCAGTTTCACAGATTTACAATTTTAACACAACATTGACAGACTTCTGGTTTGAGCTTCTGTCAGCATAATAAGGAAAAAAGTCACGTTCATAGCAGAATTTAAAGAAGACTTAAGGATTTTATCATCCTAAGTGATCACTACATTTAAGGTATCTGCAAAACAAAGTTGGTCTTTACTGTCATCTGTACAAATCTGACAGGTCTATACTGTCAAACTGAGCAACCTGAGGATTTTATGGGACAGGAGGAGTGAAGATTTGTGCTCAAAGCTACAGGAAATGTTCCATGTAAACAGCTGAAGGGAAGAATAGTAAACTAAATCCTTCACTCATGGTAGAGCAAGGCAACAGGATTGGAAGCATGCCCTTATTGCAGATATGGCAAAACTGTGCCACTGTCCTTGCAAACACTGCTCTGAGTCATCTGCAAACAATGGAAGTACTAATTTGAATGGATTTCACACCACATATTTCTTTCAAAAGGAGGACTGTGAGACCTGCTCCACTTGTTTCAGATTTATCAGTAGGCAGCATGACATTTCCAATCCCTGTGAAACATCCATCTGCAAATAACTGCTGATTTACAACCTCATTCAAGAATTCCCCATTTCCTGATCTTATTTAAAGATTTCCCCTACCATCACCTTTCCACAAAACCTTTTATACACGCTTTTGTTAAATTTCTTTTGTCCATGTTGCACAACAAGGTAAATGCCATCAAGAAGCCACCAAGAAGTTTGAACTTTGGCTTTTCAATGAAGAAAGAAAGGAGAGAAATAAAAGGCTGCATTTATTTTTAAAGAACTAAAAATAAAAAAAAAAAAAAAAAAAAAAAAAAAAAAAAACAAAAAAAAAAAAAAAAAAAAAAAAAAAAAAAAAAGAGAGAGAGAGAGAGAGAGAGAGAAAGAGAAAAAAAGAGATTGGGAAAGAGGGAGAGAGAGAGAATAAGATTTCATAAAGGAAAACAGGAGTTTATTGATGAAGAAGGCAGAATGTATAAACAGGTCTTCCCACTGAAAATATCAGGGAGTTGCCTAGCAAATGAAGATAAAACTTGCCTTCAAATAACATTTTTTTCCAGCATGAAAACATGAATTTAATGAATATATTGACTACTTTAAGACCAAATACATTACGCTTGCAGAGGATTATTCCTTTGGGACACCATAAGCTCCCCAACGACCATACTACACAAGATAATTCTTCATACCAGATTCCTGATTTTTCATTCCAAAGCTGCAGCTGGAAACCCAAATATATGACCAAAGCAGAGGTGTATTACATCAATACAATGGTAAAACATCCTTTTTTTTTTTCCCAAATCATTTGTTTTTCAAGAGGCAGCTGGCAGAACTAAGGGTACAAAGGGGTTTCTCAAAGCCTTAGAATAATACAGCAGGCCAATCAATAAGCCCAGAACCATATAAGCATACAAGGCTTTTCTTGCAACTCTGGAGAAAGTATGCTAATGTTATTTAAAGACACAAGACAGGAATTCAATCTCAGATCTGTGCTTGGTAGCCAAAATCGTGCTCCACACCTGACACAGCCACAAAGCATGACAAGAGATGTCAGGAGACTCTGATCATCTACAGAGCCTCTGCATTGGCACTAGTGAGTGAGGCAAAGCCCTCTCTGTGTGTGGTTTTGCATGTGAAAAGTCAAGACAGGGAGGAATGTGAAAGCAATTCAATCCACATTGTCATGTTCTGGGCAGGGGGCCAGCTTTTCCCTCTCTGTTGCTTTTCTTCAAGATAAGTTCAGCCCACTATTTTGTTTAAGTGGCAATGCCCAGGTGAAGCTGACAATGCAAGACAGCACTTGTCTCTGGTGCTGTCGAGCAGCAGTTCATGCATCTGCGAGCTGGACTTGCTGATGGCAGGCAGACCATGTTCCTTAGCCTAGACGGGGACCTGGTGTCCCTCTGGTATGATAGGAGTGATCTCCTCACACTCACACCCTTGTAACCTGAGCTGTGGTGATTGCTCCTTGGGGGTAAATACCCAGGAAATATGATGAGCTCACCAGGATAGTGTGGGTCAGTACCCTGGCCAGCTCAACACTCCTCCAAGAGCTCACCAGTCCCTACTCTCCTACAGATCCTGCACCCCTTCTGGGTGATGTTTCATCTAAAAACACTGCTCCCTCTCCGAGATATGCGGCCAACCCTGAAATCTCAGCATCCTTGCTTTTCAACTCAGCCAGGCCACAGTGGCATTCTCTGGCCTGGGCAGGATGCTGAATAAGCCCCACACTGCTCCCAACCTTGGAGCAGTGGAAGACCTTGGTCTTCTTCTGGTCATAATGGAAAGTTTTTCAATGCTGAGGCAAAGGGACCTTGAGTAACTTGGTGGTCATCATGCCTTGCAGATGTCCTCCTCCATGCCACCTCCATTTTCTTCATTATAGAGGAATAGACACAGGTAGCTTGGAGTGGTGTTCGTGTCCCTGCTGAGGATGTGTCAGTCAAGACCTGTGCAGCTTCACGCACTGGTTAGAGCTTTATTGTAGCTGCACTTTCACCATCTCTTATGTGACATCCTGGTGCCCATGGCATGATATGTACAATGGAATAACACACTTCCCGTACAGGTATCACCAAGTTTAATCAATTTTGAGGAAGTTTTCACAGAAAAAGCAGAAGGAGGGACAGTAAGTTATGCTCTGTGCTCTGTTGCTGGACTAACAGTCAGCCACCTCAGTGTAAAGCAATGCAAGCTAATGGGATAAAGCAAGACCTGCATGCCTGATAAAAGGTAGGTGCAATTTGAGGGCGTTCTTTCAAGACAGAAAGAGGCAGCATGACCATGTTAAATGTTCTGTTAAAATTTTCACTGTTATTGTATCTAAATCTTTCTCTTCTTTGTTGTCTCAGAATGACAGAAAAAAAAATCACAATTTCCAGTGTGCAGAAGTGATCCTGCATTTTCCATTCATATCCCACCAACATCTCCAAAAGAAGACCTTTGGAATGGGCTGACTTTTTTTTTTTTTTTTTTTAGGTGTAGTTTTAGAAAGAAAACTTAATTTGATATTTCTGTCATTCATTCCACACACTTTTTCCTTATTTATATTATTGTGAAAGGAAAGGAAAGTTTGAAAAGATTGGGATTAAGCAGTAACACACAAGAAAGAATTGTATGTTTTAGATTTCCCCCAAATTGGTGCCGAACTCCTAAGTTTTCTTTTAAAAAATTGGAAGAGATGGACAAAATGAAAAATATCTTCAAACAGCAAAAACAACTCAAAGATGGAGAAGCTTTTTTTTTTTTTTTTTTTTTTTAAGATTGCAAGGAAATCCAGAAAACTACAAATCTGACATGGTAATGATACTAAGAGGAGAAGCTATAGTGAAGAGTAGAACCAGAGATCACCTGGATAAAAATGATCTAATTAAGGAGCATTAACATGGCTTCTGCAAAGGATGGTTCCCTTTTAGAAATCTCTTGGAGTGCTTTGATAGGATCAACAAGCATTTGGATAAGAGTGATTAACATAATACAGTCTACTTACATTTCCAAAAACTGTTGACAAATCCCTTTACCTGAGGCTTTAAGGGACACTAGGCACCCAAGGCACAGGAGGGAAAGTCTTGTCAAGTATAAATAGTGGATAAGAAGGAAACAAGAGCAAAGGTGAGAATGATCAGTTCTCCCAAATGAGGAAGCTTACTCATGAACAGCCCTGCTCTGTGATCCTTTTATTTCCATGCATTCATAACCGATCTGTAAAATGTGAGATAAGCAATGAGGTAAACTTTGGTGATACGAGATTTCTCAGGGTGCTATGGAGCCATGAATGGCTGAGATCTGGGAGTTAAAATATGTGTTTCTATAAAAATGTCAGTTCAGGCAGATGACCTTAGGGCCATAAAGGCCTCATGTAGCAATATTGGAAAACAAACAAACAAACAAAAAATCACTGATAAAACTTATATAAACCTTGTATTTTGACTCCTGGAGGAGTTTTTCCTGCAAGAAAATAGAAAAACTCTGGCTAGAAATTGAAATCATTCTTTACTATAGCTGATGACATATTATTAAAAAGATTGGCAACAAAGTAGTAAGTTATCATTTTAACATAGTCACAAAAAAAAAAAAAGTTGTAATCTTCAGTGGAGGATCTGCTCTGAATTCTAAAATTAATCCTCTTTAAATTCTGACCAAAGTTCTCAGCAGCTGTACAGTTGTAAAGTTGCCAGAAATCAAGTGGGATCTTGTAATATGAAGATTTGGGGAATGTATTTTCACTGTGCTTGAGTCCATTCTGTAGTAAATCTAGTTGATATATGTTTCAAATAGAGAATTCTACTACTATTAATTAAAAGGTTTGTTAGTAAACTATTTCTTAGGTATGTGCATTTCTTATGTATGCTCATACCAAGTACAACACCTATCCAGATGTTTCTAGATATGGAAAAGTAAGATACTGAATAGATATGTAGACACGTAACTGTATTTCTTTTTTCTGTCTCTAGAAAAAAAATATAGATCACTAGCACAGCAACCTGTCATGGTAGCATGTGCTCAAGCTATTGAAACACTAAGAAAAGAAGTCAAGGGACTTGAAAATGTATCTCTAGGTTAAATACTGCAGGATTTCTGCAGTAAAGTGTCATTTTGGACTTCATTGACTTTTTTTTTTAATATAGAACATATCAGAGGAATCTAGTAAAATCTAGTCACCTTTTGCTCTTAGATGTTTTCTAAGATGTTTTCACAATGTTTTCTAACCCTCTGTTCATCCTTTATCCTGCTTTTACTGATGTCCTTCTACATCCCCTGCTTTGCCTGTCCTATCCTGCAAGACTTGTCTGGTTTAAATAAATCTCAGTCAGGCACAACCCACACAAAAGCCGTGGGAAGAGATTCCCTGCCACCACCCTTAAATCTTTGTCCTCTTTATAACCAAGGTCATAAATAAATAAACAAATATAGTGATTCTGTGGTCAAATGGTTGTCACTTTCTCTTGCATTCTCAATATTCACTAAATCTAATTTAAAATGCTTTTTTTAGGTACTTGTCTTTCAAGTTCACTTACAGGCTCATGCTCTATTTTAAATTTATTCCCTCCCAGACCAAGTGCTGGCTTTCTCAGTGCATCCTCCCATGTTGTCTCCATCTTTAAAGGATTACCTGGATTTTCTCTTTTCCTGCTTTCACAACCTCAGCTGACAAAGATTCTTGTCTCTCAGGTTTGTTTGTGGCTGCCTTTGTTTCCAAGGAATTTTGCAATCGATGTGTTAAAGACATTACATGAAAACATAGTATCCATGATGATACGATGATGAAGCTGCTATTTCTTTTAATAGCTTTATGGGCAGAAAGCAGCTTCTCCACACACTGAAAAAGCAGGGAAGAAGGGTAAAATGGGTCAAGTAGTACCCATATCTGAATATCTGAGTATCCAAGAATGTCCATTTTCCATCAAATCAATCTTATATGGAATTTCAAAAAGTTAAAGATTAAAAGCTCCTTGTGCTAAGCCTGCAAACACATGTGCAGTCCTTTCAGAATTTACACAGATTTATTTATTTATTTACTTATTTGTTTATTTTATAAAGGATGATTTTTTTATCCCTGTAACCTTACTCCTGAACTGAAGTGACTAAAGCAATAGACACATTGACCACTCCCCTTTGGACACCTGAGACAGCTAGAAACTGTCAATCAGTGCTTCCAAGAGCATATTTTATGCCAAGCCATTCATAAATGCCAGGGTTCTTTTCACATTTTATTGTGTTCTTTTTTTAAGCCACTGATCAGCAGGGTTCTTCCTTGCCCTCCCTTTATCCGGCCACTCCGAGCTCCAGAGATTCCTTGGCTGCGTTTCCCTCTCGGGCTGACATCATCACAGGGAGCTGCACCGGTGCTGCCACTGCTGAGCGCCCGCAGGGTGGAAAAGAGGTGAGCAGAGAAATGGGGTGGTCGATGGCAGAAACTGCCCCTTTCTGCCCGCCACGGCCAGGCTCTGCTGCCCTCTGAACCAAATTACCTGGGTTTGCACTCAGCTTTCTTTCAGAAAAGTAGGGAAGGTTGAACAGGATTTAGAGAGAAAGATTCCCAAAAGACAGTAGCTAGAATTTCAAAACGGGCAAGGTTAAGTCCATTTTATGAGATTGGGAGAAAAAGAGTATTACTGGCATCCAGACCGAGTTGTGCATCAGGTCTTGTTGTCTACTATTCAAATCAGCCTTCTTGCCCAGGCTCTCTTAAGCCCCCTTTTTAAGAGTATGATCTACAAGAAAACGGTGAAAGCCACCACACAAAAGCAATCTGTGGTCGCTGCTCCTCGTAGCTGTGAACACCCCAGCACAGGCACCAAGGCTGAAATTGAACTCGCTCCCTGCCGGTCAGGCCAGCATATCCACACATTTACCTTACCCTCAGGTTACCTTCCTACATACGGAATGAAAACATACGTTCTTACATCCATGTTCAACATGCAACCATTTGAATAAATTGCAAACAAGAAAAACAATTGCAAACATGAAAAAAACTCTCAGAAGGCTGAGAGGAGATCTTATTAACATGTATAAATACATGAAGGGAGATTATAGGGAGAAGGAGGCCAAGCTTTTCTCAGTAGTGTCCAGTGACAGGACAAGGGGTAATGGGTGCAAGCTGAAATCCAGGCAGTTCCATCTGCAGGTGAGAAGGAACTTCTTTACTGTGAGGGTGACAGAGCATTGGAACAGGCTGCCCAGGGGGGTTGTGGAGTCTCCTTCTCTGGAGGTCTTCAAAACCTGCCTGGATGCCACCCTGTGCCACATGCTCTAGGTGTGCCTGCTTGAGCAGGAAGGTTGGACTAAATGATCTCTAGAGGTCCCTTCCAACCTTGAATATTCTGTGATTCTGTGAAAAAACGTGTTTTTCAGCTTCCCTCCTTGAAAGAGGATCACATTTATCTGGGAAAAAAAAAAAAAAATCTGCATTGGGTTGTTTTGCTTCCATACTGCAGTGGAAGTCAGTGTCTAATGGAGAATGAAGTCTAAGGGTTCCTGCAGTGGGAAGAGGAAGCATCCTCAAAGTGATGTGAGATGTAGGAAAAAGATGGACAATGTTTACATGTGGAGTGACACAGCTCTGAGGGAAAATGTTTTGAACTCACTCCTGACTTCAGGCACAATTGTAAGAAAGAACAGCAGAGGGAAACACAGATAGGAAGTCTGAAATTTTTTCTTGTACACTAGGATGTGTTCTGAGAATTGCACTTGAATTATATAGCACATTGAAGTATAAATTAATTTTGAAACTCTTTTTCCAAAGACCTAAAATTATTTTTTCTCTGTACTTCTTAGCTTCTGTCCAATTAGACTCTAAAATTCTTATTTTCCTAGGATTTAAGAGGGTATCTAATTAATTTCCACAAGAGAGTTAAGAGCTCTTACACTTCTGCTGCTTTTATTGTAAGTTATTGTTACTTCATGAGGCAATAGATTTTCTGCAATACCAAAGACTGGCCTAGATAGAGGCTTTCCTCTCATTTTGGAGAGAAGGTTAAAAGAAATTTCCTGCTTCTTTTGATTGCCATGGTGGTGCTCCATCACGAAGATGGAGCCAAGACATCCATGAGTGAGGGGTAGTTCCTCAAGGAGCGCCCTAATACCTAGGGAAGCCTGGGAACAACATGGGCATAATCCCATCCTGGCTTGCAAGAAGTAAACTTGCATGCGATGCTGAATGAATGTCCCAGAGAAGCAGCGGCCAGTGATTCACTTTGAGTAATGCTGACTCACTCCGAGGTACTTTCCATACACACACGCACATGCTGAGAGAGTGAACGAAAATAAATGCCTGATCTCAAGAAAGTTCAAACCAAATATTGTTGTAACCTTTTACTTTACCCAGAGAGAAAAATCAGTCTCCTTTTTATGGAGAGAGACTGTTTGGCAGAGCGGCCAAAGCTAGTTGTTTTTGTTTATGCAGGAGTTTCAAATCCAGAGATAACTGTTAAGGACAAGATTTTTAGGATGTGTGGGGCAGGCCGCAAAATTGCCTGTGCTTGAGGCTTTGAGTATGTAAACAAAGGCTAGTAAATACTGAGAGATATCAACATACACATCTATATCGGGGTACAGGACAAAGCCACAAGGACAGTGGCCGTCAGTGGCATTTCTAGAGCTTTGCCATTCTGACAACAAGTCAGAGGAAGCACAGTGCAAAGCAGCCCGTTCTAGCGACCTGCAAACCTGAGCAGTGTTCTTGAGCCAGGATCCCTCAGAATGGGTCCCCACGGCTTGGCCTGCACAAATAGGTCCCAAGTGAAATCCTCCTCACTCCCTTCAGTGTATGGTCTTGGCTGAAGAAGCTAGAATACTTTCCTGAAAAAAAAAAAAAAAAAAAAAAAAAAACTATTTCTATTTGCAGATACTCTACACAGTCCCCCTCATTTTCTGCAATTCCAACTCAGTTGTGGCATGCTGGAAGTCATGGTTTCTATTTCCTTCCTCAATTTTCTGCCGTTTCTCCCCATCCGGCTCCATGCTTCATGTCATTCATTCCCCTGGCACTTTTGGGTGCATATCTGGCCAGAGAAGAGGCACTTCTGCATTGCTCTCACTCCTGCCGTGCCGGGACAAAGCACCTATGGAAAATAGCTTGTGGACATGATGAACACATTTGTCCAACTCATTAGGCTTGTGGCATCTCTGCACTGCTCTTGAACACGTCTGAACACTGGGTCTGATGTGTTCAGTGCCAAAGCCCGTGGGAATTGATTCCTTCTGGCTCTCTGCTGGGATCGGGTTACACACAGTGAGCACCTCTTCTTTGTGGAGTGTCCTCAGATGTCTTTTGGCTGGGGGTAGTTGGAGAGGAGGGGGTATCTCTCTTTAGATATGTTTCCTTAATCCCATCTTAATTCCTTATGAAGAGCTTTAGCCCAAAAGCTTTTCCTCCACTTAAAACTTTCCTTCTTAGAGGAAGAGGTCCAAAGCTGCATTTTTTTTTCTATTAACTGGGATTGCACAGGTAGAGAGGGAGCACAGAGACACTGCTGTATCTCTAAATACAGAATTGTTGCTCAGAGCTAAGAGCAGATCAAGTCAAAGAGGATCTTTAGCACAAAAAAAAAAAGCCGTCTGCCTGTTGCCCAGAGAGCAAAGATCCTGGGCTGCTTATAGATACCCCAGTCCACAGTCACATCTGGATCACATCCAGGTGGCAGGAATTCAGGAGAGGTGCCTGAAATTTGAGACAGATAAGCACAAGGAAGGAATGTTCAGGCACCTTATGTTGAACCCAGGATCAAGGGATGCCTTTTAGTACCTCCTGTTTTGAAGTAGTTTGGTTCACGCAAACTTCTTGAGTGAAGCTATGGACAGAGATCCAAAATTCCCCCTGCCATGCTAGATATATGGTACCTCAGAGGGGCTGGAACGCACACAGAACATTAGGATTAGTTTTTTGGCCTAAAATCTGCCTAGGATAGTCAGTTTTTGCTGTAAATCCTGAGAAATGGGCATTTATGGGTGCGAGGGAGTTCATGGGTGGCTGGTGAGAAGGACGAGAGGAAAGCATCCAGTGTGCCAGGGCGATAGCAGCAATGCAGATCACCTCCCGCGGGGCTGATTCAGAAAGCAGAGCCTCCCAGCGTGGTGCCCTGGCAGAGCCCTCCCCTGCAATACTGCCTTCCCCTCAAACACCGTGTATGCAATCCCACCAAATCGCCTCTAATACTGTGCATGCAATACTGTGCCTACGCATTGTTTATTGGTGGTCAGAACCCGTACATCAGCTTGCACCCCTACGGGGAAGTTAGGGAAATCCTAGCAGCCCTTATTTAGCCCACCAAAATGTTATCCATAAATTTATGTCTCCAGCTGAGTGCACATATTGCCTGCCAAAAGGAGAGATGCAGAACACCTGCCACGGAAAGGGAGCCAACAGGATCATCATTAATTAAACCACACAGAAATAAATAATGACAGAGATAATAAGGGGCAAGTGAATGAAGATTATTGATATCAAAACAGACAAAAACTACTGATGTGCAAAACCATCCCACTAAAAAATGCTGCTCTTCCTTTTCTTGAGTTTGTTTCAAAATTTCTCATGGTAGGTAGAATTAAATAGAAAGCTTTCCACCACTGTCTCCTCAAAGCATCACAAATGTGATTTGATCCCTGACAGAAGTGAAGTAATCTTATGTTGCACAGGGAAACTGAGGCACAGAGCACTGCAGTATTAGCTGTGGAAATTCACAGCCAATGCTCCTCTGACACACTGTTCATCATACCCTTGGGGAGCCTTGTTCTCCAAAATGGTGAGCTTTCCTCATCCACTTCAACGCAGGGCGACCAGGTTCACGGTCACCATGTTTGTGGTTTCACATTCTCTCTTCTACCCTGCACCCAAACAAGCATAGAGAAGGTGTCACTAGTCTGGAGGGGAGGGCAGTTTTGCTGATATGAAGTCTAAGACCATCACACTGACCCACAATCAAAGTCCAGAACAAGCTCTAGCACCGCTGCAGCCTGGTTTCACATGGCGATATTTTAGGAGTGAGAGAGTTCCTCCTGTCCTACCCTTGCCTGTTCAACAGTGTATGAAGTCCTGGGCAGGCTCTAGCCCCTTCCTCTCTCTCTCCTACTTGGTCATGAATTTGCTTGCATCCTCTAGGATTGCATCCAGGCCCAACTCTTAACCCTCCGAGTACAGGAACAGAGCTTGCTTAGAAATGCCTAGGGCAACTCCCACACGAAGCTGAACCACCCAGATCCACACTTGTTCAACCCAGGCAAGCTGTCCCTGGCACCAGTTGGAGATTTGCTCAAAGCTTTTGCTCAGGAAGCCTCGCTTTATTCAGAAATAAATGTTTTAATAGTTTTGGAAGCTAGTTTATAGGCAGAGCCAGGGAAATGAGTCTTAAGACACAGAAAAGTCTTGAATCCTCCCCATAAGAGGTGGGACCACTGATTTTAGGAGCGCTATAGCATCCTGCAATGCTTTCCGCTCTCATCCTGGCTCTTTCCTTGTCAGACTGAGGTTCCCCTGGCTCAGCCAACCACCCCATTGGATCCCAGAGATGCTGGGGGATCAGCCTCCTTTCTGCAGCTTTCAAGAGCTCAGACACGCAAACAACAATTAAAAAGTGGAGGAGGGGGGAATAAAGGCCTATCCCAAATGCCCTCGGGAGCCAGCTGTTGGCTGTGCATGGTAATTTTTAATCAGGGCAGTAAACACATTCACGGGCCTAATGAACAAATCCTCTCCCACCGATGCGGAGGGCGGCTGGCTCCGCACGCTGCTCCAGCTCTCCCTGGCGTGACGGCAACTGCTGGGTCTTGCTTTGGAGCTTGGCAGCCGGGGAAGGCACCAAGAGCCAAGGAAAGAAGCGGGGCCTTGTTTGACGAGTGACGTCTCCCCATGCCTCCGCGCCGACGTTCCTCCTGGCCGCTGCGCTCGCACACAGTGACCGAGGGTGATTACGCTATCCCGAGGCAGCTTTTTAGTATCATTGGTATTAGTTAAGCAGGGTATTTCTTGTTCCAAGCTGGAGCAGCAGACTTGATACTCCACTAGGGGATTTACCAAACGGTAAGGATTTTGTTAGGAATTTTGCAGAGGCCCTTTTCAGAGGGAACATTCTGTGCCTGACTGCTTTGCAGCTCATTTGGCTCCGAAGACATCTGCTTGCACTGGTTGCCGCTTCTCCTCCCCTTCCCTCCCTGCCTCTGGCCTTTTCTGCGAAGAGAAGCAGCAGTTCAACCCCTTGCTTTCCTGAGGTGTGGCAGCCTTCACTGGAAAACAGAGGATGGGGAGAAAGGTACCCCCTTTGCCGTTGCAAGCAGAGTGGGACCCTTGCAGCTCCAGGCGCCCAGCATCCCCCAGGCCTGCGCTCTGCAATTTGCTGTTCCAGTGTCAGAGCCAGATGCAGTTCCAGAGAAATGAAAACTCATATATGCATAATCTTTGCAGGCGCCACCAATGGTATGAGGCAAAACAGCTTTGAAAACACTTACTCATGTTCCAGCCACTCCCAATACTGGAAACATCATCAATGATAAATTGTATCTCTCAATTAACCTTGATTTTTTTTCTTCAATGAAAATCTAGCCAAGAATTTATTTTATGTCAAATGTAGATGTATTCTTTCCATCTATTTGTCCTTCTTTAGTTATTTTTTTTAGCTGAAACGTTTTGCCTTTTTAGTAGAAAGATTTGAGAGCTGGGGAGGGAGAAGGAAAAACAGCATGGGACACTACCAGTTCTCAGAGAATTCAACACCAAAGGATGCAATAAAGAACACTTATCCCAGGGCACAGATCCTTCTTATACTATATTGACAGCCTTGCTGATCAAAATTTACATTGCTGATTGCACAGTCTTGATCAACTATTAGAAGCTGTGTATTGATTAGAAATAGCATGTCCATATGACACAATAACAGCAGAAATGTAAGAAAGATAAATCCCTATTTATCACTGGCCTGAGAAATGAAGAGATCAGTTTAATGTGCAGCCCTTGCTCATATAAGAATCTAACCCATAACACCAAGCATGTTGTTTATACTCATAAATCATTTCAACTACAAACTCTATTTCAAGAAGTGGGAAAGCAGCATTATTTCAAAAATATGTAGGTGTGTAAAGAGGCAAAAACATCTAATTATATCTGCAGAAGTGGCAAGGTACTTTTCCTTGTTTTTGAAAAAGGTTTATAACAGTTTCTTTGTGGTTTTAGAGCCATAGTGCCTCAGATTTATCACATACTGAAAATGACTTTCCAAACTTCCTCAGAACAGAGTCTTTTAGGAAATTCTTTTGACATTTAACAGAATCACAGAATATTCAAGGTTGGAAGGGACCTCTAGAGATCATCTAGTCCAACCTTCCTGCTCAAGCAGGCACACCTACAGCATGTGGCACAGGGTGGCATCCAGGCGGGTTTTGAAGACCTCCAGAGAAGGAGACTCCACAGCCTCCCTGGGCAGCCTGTTCCAGGGCTCTGTCACCCTCACAGGAAAGAAGTTCCTCCGCACCTGCAGACAGAACTTCCTGTGCTCCAGCTTATGCCCATTACTCCTCGTCCTATCGCTGGCCACCAGTGAAAACAGCCTGTCCCCTTCCTCCCTGCATTCTCCCTTCCTGAACTTATACATGTTAATCATATCCCCTCTCAGCCTTCTCTTCTCCAGAGAAAACAGGCCCAGCTCACTCAGCCTCTCCTCGTACGGGAGATGTTCCATTCCCTTAATCATCCTGGTTGCTCTTCTCTGGACACATTTGTCTCTTAGTTTCTCCCCTAATGTTGAAATGATTCTTAAATGTCTTTGATCACCTGTTCTTCAGCTTCCCATAGACACAATGAGTTGAACAAGGGCTCCATGTCTTTCCTATGGCTTTTCCCTATCCATAATGCTCTCTGCCCTTGAAACTGGGATCCCGGAATGATTCCCACACACAAGTAATAGCCCACGATATGTCTTTTATGAGAAGATAATCTTTCTGCTGGTATTATCAGCATGTTTCAAACCATGCAGCTTTGTTTGTCCCTAATCCCCCAGGAAAGGACCAATGCTGCTACATGACAAGGAGAAGTGGGAAGGAGGAAAGCATCCAAATGTCTGCCTTGGTGTGCTTGTAGGGTCCTTGTCCTTTTACTGCACCTGCAAATGATGAGACTCCATGAAGAGGGGACTCCATTTTCTCTTTATCATCCATCCATTTTCCCAAGCTCCTCTGGGGTGGTGTGAGTAATAATACCTTGTAAAATGACGGTTTCTTAAGGATGGTTTTATGGATCAGCCTGCATTTACTGGTTTGACATAATGAAGTCTCTGGCATTTCACTATGTCTAGAAATCCTTTCCCTCTTATCATACAAGTCTACAAGTAGACTTGAAATGTCCTGTACAATATATGTGGAAGCAGCTCTTCTGAAGAAATTCTACTGAGGTAGGAATAGGAAACCAAGGTGAGAATCCTCTAACACCCTTCACGACAGGTATTGGAAAATGTGTGAGTTGATCTGAGTGGCTTATACTAGGAGGCACTTGCAACAGTGACCACTGGCCAGAGAAGAAGGGAGTTGAGGAGGTTTGATGTGGTGCTTGGTAACAGCATCCCTGGCAGTGAGCCACTCACGCAGGGGGCTGATGCACAGGGTCATTAGGCAGAGGCAGATGTGACTCCTTGATGAGGCTGCACAAACTAGCCTGATTGTTACAAATATGTCTACCTGACACCAGCCACAGATATCTAAGGCATGCATCACCCACTAGAAATGCATCATTCGCTCTAGAAAGGCAATATTCCTCCATGAGAGTCCACCAACTGGGCAAAGATATTTTTATTTCTCTTTATTCTATTTCTTATTTGGATTTATTGGACTTTTTGGATAAAGAGTTTAAGAAAATATGGACAAAGTTGGGAGCAGTCCCACTGGCTTTCTACAGTCAGTGGCATGAGTAATATTTACATTGTAATGAAGGTAGCTGATCACATCTGGAATATCTCCATTTTTTTCTCTGGGAAAATGTGATTGTTTTAATGGACTAGGTTGACATCAACAAGAAATAAGCCATCACTTCTCCTGACCTGAGATTTGAGGAGCTTTAACTAGTTCTATTCATGAAGCTGGTGTGGCTTGGGCTCCCCTCCCCCACCAAGCTATTTGTAGAACTAATTCCAGTAACAAAGAAACTTCTGTAGAAATATGGCTATTTGAAAGTTCTCCAGAAAAAAAAAAAAATACATTTTCATCACATGGCTGGCTGCAAACAATCCAGTCAATTCTAGCCCAAAGCTCATACATTAAATTTGGGGACCATCTGCTGACACTCTAATCAAATCCCCAAGGCTCTGCTGCCTTTGTGCCAGCAAATGAACTGGTCCAGAACCTCAAAGCACAGTTTACAGCCTGAAAGCGGTGGCCATCCTGACCCTTCTTGTGCTTCATCATGAAATCTGCTTATGACCAAGAACTGGAAAACATACACCGCATTCCTCAGAGAGCCAAGGGGCCCAAAGGGATCTGGGAGCAGTTCCCGGATAGGGCATGACAATGGGCTTCCCTGGGGGAAGAGTGAGTAGACACTGGGCATGCACTTGTGTCCCAGGTTGACCCTGTTGACTCTGTTGCTCTTCCTGACTCCTCTCAGCATGGAGCTTGCAACACAGATCACCTGGGAGTCTTGCACCAGCTGTGAATACAGGAAGTCCTTCCAGCCTGCAATTGCTGTTCTTGAATGCCATAAACCTGATATGGCACCGCTATATCATCTGCAACGTTCCTGATGGTGTCCAGCACGTTCACAAAGAACAGGCAGCATTCCTCTCTTTCCTGTGGGACATGTGGTTGGCTCAGTTTTTGGCCTCTTTTGGAAGTGACTGAATAAGAGCTCTAGGTCAAAGCCTCAAATATGTTAAGTGCAACTCCTTGTGAGTTCATAGAGAACTGTATCATTATAAAGATCAGAATTTGGATTTAAGCTTTCTAATCTCTCTAAAAAACACATATTTGAAAGAAAATAATCAGGTTGGGAAACAAAAAAAATTATTTCACAGGCTGTTGAATGAGTGGCTCAACTTGTCACCTGTCAAAGGAAAAGCACTCAACTTATATTAAGTGTCCAACCCATATCCCACATGAATCTCAGGTAATATCTAGAAATCATAAGGAGCCCTAACACATGGGCCTATGTTTTGAAGGAATTTGCCCCATGGCATACCCCAATAGTTGCGCTAAACTACCTGACTATGAAGCATGTCTTGCTCCTGTCAGGAAGCTGCTTGATATTTGTGATGCCTTCTTAGCACGATCCTCACAGCTCTCTCACAAACAGAAGGTTATCTTAATACTCAGGAATGATTGAAAAAGTATCTGATAGCACTTTGGAGGAACCAAAGTGGAACTCATGGTGAAATTTCAGAATAGCACTATGGACTAAACTCAACTATGAGATTACTTGTGCCTTGAGAAACTAAACTTGAACTCCTGGACCTGTCTCTTGAGGCATGTGTCAGAGACCTACAGAAACCATCACACATTAACAAGCTCAGTAAGTCAGGATACTTCCTGACTTATTGGTATCCTTCATGGATACCAATATTGGTTTCACATCTGGCTCCAAAATGTGACTGTTAGCATTTTGTTTTGTCTTTTCCAGCCTTTGTGCTTTCAGTGCCAGTGCTAATTTCTTAAAGAAGGAGGCATTGAGCTTTTTTCTAAGGACACCAAGTCCCGTGATGGGAAAGGGTCTTTTCCCCATGCTTACATACTATGAGGCATATGTGGGTCTGGGAAGGAATTATGTCTTAATATAGTTTTAAAGCAAATGGGGATGTAACTACATGGATTGGACTACAGCAAGGTATAGTTAACTTGCGGTTTTGTTTGTTTACTTGCTTGCTTTATTTTATTTGTTTGTTGTTGGTTCTTTGTTGTTGTTGTTGTTGTTGTTGTTGTTGTTGTTCTTTGCTCTTTTTTTTGTACATATGTACCTTGACCATTATTAGAGGAAACTAGCAATATTAATTCAGTATTGTTTAAATAGTCTTTGGTTATCAGTATTATTTCCTTCTAATTTCCTTGCAGGTATAAGTACTTTTATTCTGATTTTCTTCAGTAACACTCAGAAAAAAATATTATCTGACAAAAAATAGATTTTAGCTTCCTAAATGCTTTTCATGAAAGTACAGTTTTTACTTTTCAAAATGATATCAAAATAGGCAAAACTAATGCAGATTTGACACTTTGGCCAAAAGAGACTTTCACTTCTGTTTTGGTAAAGACTTTCAGATGCAATTATTATTCCTTTATTTTTAAGGAAAAAAAACCCAGCTTTTATCTTCCTCGACATATACGCTATACTAACCATGAACCACACTTATGCTGTCCTAACGACAAATATATTAGACAGCTTTTGAATATGAAATTACTATTTATGTAATCCAATTCATTCTTTTAGTATTGCCTAGGCACTTGACTAACCACTTGCATACAAAGCTGTGTATTTTTGCATTATCAATAGGGAGCTCATGTTTAAGTTGTAAAACAAGATTCCCAAGGCATGTTACATACATATACTAACTTGTAGAATTGTTATTGTTTGGATCGTGATAAGTGAATGCTACATTCCGTGTTCAAGTAAAACTTTAGTGAAGTTTGAGTACTGAATAATGTCACAGCTTTCTTTTTTTAAGTCGATAAGATGGTTACTTACTTCATGATAGGGTAGTCCCTATACAAAGGCACTATGGTTTTAAGAGAATTTTTATCTCTCTGGGATGTCAATATTTTTTCAAAAATTTCTTTTGAATTAGAACATCAAAATCTACCTCAACTTTTTTTTTTTTTTTAAAAAAAGAAAAATTAAACCTGTTCATTTAATTTTTAAGTTTCTTAATCCTTCCCCAAAGAAGCTTATTATTCACATATTATCTGATATTAACGAAGTTGGCACAGTGCTGCAAAACACTGAATTTAGGTTAGCCAATGTCTTCTGATAGAAAGCATCCTATAGGAAAAACCTTTGTGCCTCACAACATTACCAGACTTCTCATCAGTAGTTCAGCAGGGCTCATTCTCCCTGATGGGGAATGAAAATATTTTCAATGGGTCACACTGGAATAATGAAATAAACATTTTGGTGCCATCCATATGCCAATCATATTTGCGATTCTCCCCAAAAAAAGCTTTTAAAAGACAAATGAAGTCTGTAAATAGCAAACTGCAGACTCTCTACTTATGAAAGGCAGTGAAAAATTCCTGGATGTGCTTTATTTTAGGCATAGGGTCTGACTGTTTAGGATGGGTTTATAGAGGCTTTGGCCAGCTCACGGGATCTGGAGTGCACAGGTAGAGCTACTTCATGCTTGTTCTGACCTACTAGGCATTCAGCAAAGCCTAGCTAGCCCAAAGCCTCGGTGGCTGATACAGACTGCAGCAGGGCCTGTTGTCCATCATGGTGCTCCACAGGCGGAGATGTTGCAAGCAGCTGGAGGGGGTGACGGCGAGGAGCTTGGCATCCTCTCTGATGGTTCTTGGTCTAGTTAAGGATAAAGAGTTTCCACAGCCGAGTGGTTTTCTCTCAAGTGTCAAGCCAAGGTTTCTTATTAAAAAGAGAACTCCCAACCTAAATATCTTTCTTGGGAGTGCAGGTTCAGCAGCTGGATCCTGCCAGAGTTTGATAGCTTCATGCTATCATGATTTGATGACTCCCATCTGAAGGTTTGATCTTTAAATTAGGAACTTTAATTAAACAAAAATTGTTTCATTAACTCTGCTTTCAGAATATAAGAGCTTAACAGCAGGGACTGATTATTCTTTTCAGTGTAATATGTTTTTTTTTCTTTTATTTTTATGATCCAGTTGGGAAATATTTTTGGGAAACACTTGTTCAAAACAAAACAAGACCAAAAAAAAAGATTTTTCTAAGCCAAGAAAGAATGCTCCTAAAGAAATATTTTGGCTGGAGAGAGTTGTGCTGGCCTGGTACTAGCGATGTACTTCTGTTAATACTCTAAATTCAGGCCAAAGGGAAGTGCAGCAAACTGGAATCGTGGCTTTGGGAATGACAGCATGTGGATTCATGGAAATCTGTATGCATGCCCACTTCTTTTCCTCATACATGCTTCCATTCACCATCTTGACACTAAACTACTCAAAAGGGACAGCAAGCACTGACATCTACTCTACGTGTCAGTAGGCAGCGTTAATAGGGGAGAGGCATCAGATCTCCCAAATCTGTGCCGTTCTAAGGCACGTTTTATCATCATTATCATTATCATTATTATTATTATATGTGATTTTGGGGGTTTTTTTTGTTGTTTAAAAGCACTTGTATGTATGCGAACTTTGTCCAGAAGAGATGTCAAAATTTATCACAGAAAGGCATTAGAATCCATGTGAATACCAAGGAGGGGGACACAGAGCACATATTAAGGCCCAAATTGATCATCAAGTCTTCAGCTAGCCATAAAGCTGGCATCAGCCAGCTCTGTATTCTGATGCTGTTTAATATATCTCTTCATTTGGACATGTTGGTTCATTTCTCTGAAGGGCCCATTTACAAGCAGCTCTGGAAAAGAAGGATGTCCCTTTCAAGAAACGGAATAATTTGCAACTAGTACTGAGACATGTTACCCATGACCCAGCTAAGACCCACCGAGGTCTCCACTTTGGGCTCTGCACACAGAAGTTTGCAGGGAAGACATGACACAGTTTGAGCAGAGATCCTTGTTATACATTGGCTTTACTCACAGGGCACCAGACCCTGCTCATCTCTGGGAGTAAGAGGAGCTTTGGTTCTCTTTCAGCATACTGTTTGATAATGTTTTGGGCAGTGTGAGCTGTGGCTGTGGGGCCTGTGGGGATTTTCCCCAAGGAAAATCCATTCTGGAGATTTAATTTTTGAATCTTACTCTTCAGGGTCTTCTGGCTCTTTTTTAGTGTAAGTGTTTCATTATATTATATAGTGCCTTGGCACTGGGGGAACTGTATAAATAAAAGTTCTGTTACATTATTTTACTAGGGGTTGTGCTTTCCAGCACTACTCTAGCTAATGAAGCTTTTTCCTCTGATAATCTGGGGCCTAATAGTACTCTGATAGCCGAGACCAAGAAGAAGATTATATTATGTAGTGAAATTATGGTAGCTTTTGACCAGCCAGGATTTTATTCTACAATCCTCAGGAGTGCCTCTGACTGCAAGAGCAGCATTTCTCTAAAAGTAGCAGTATAGCAGAATAGCAAGCACTAAGTGTATTGACCATATGCAGTGTGATCAAATGCTCAGGATTGATGTAAGCCACATAATAGAGCTTGCATATTATCAGAACAGTCACCTTAGTCTAGCTTGTAATCTTTGTCCATAAAGTCTATCTCTGTCTCTTCTTTGCAAAGTAGGTACAGATTGGGAGGTGATATTCTTAGATTTTGTGGTGAATCATGAGCAGCAGAAAATACAGAAAACATACATTGCTGTCTTTGTATGGGGCTTTGTGGATCTTCAGTAAGGCATGGGGAAATTTATCACCCATAAAGAGAAGATAATTTTGGCTAACACATCATTATCTGGGTACATTGGTCCCATTTACGGTAACAACTGAGAATCCTAAAAAAAAAAAAAAAAAAAAAAAAAAAAAAAAAAAAAAAAAAAAAAAAAAAAGAATTTGTGGTTAAAATGTGGTTAAAACTTGTATGATAATGAAGGTATGAGGTTGAATTAAGATTGTCCCCTACTACCATCTGGGATTCCACAGCCTCCCAATACCAGGCCTTTGCACTACCTTATTCACCAGGGCAAACAGATTAGTATTAGATTCAGCCATAAAATCACACCGTTATTCAGTCAGACGGTAGACATGAAATGAAATGCACACCTGCCATGTGTTCTTAAGCCAGCAGTAGGCAGACAGACAATAAATGATCCACCACAGGGCACTGTGAGTTGCGAAGGGCCTGGTGGTGATCACTTAAAGGGGTGGAGCAAGCTTATATCAATCAGTTATTTGTGTTTTTCAGCTGTGACATTTTTTATACGAATCTAGGTGCCCTAAAGCCAAGTTCACTGTGCTGCTGAATTACTGAACCTGGATCATTCTTATCCTTAGATCTCCTGACTTCATAAGTACAACGGTCTTTCGAAGCATGGGGGTTTTCCTGTGTGCTGGCATCTGGGATGCTTCAGCACAGGGAGATAACAGAGGCCTTAAGCCCTGCAAGGTGAGTGCTGAGTGACTTCAAAGGAAGGAGAAAAGTCTGCATCCGAAGGGTAGGCCAAGCCTTGCCAGCTTAACTGGCCCATGCCAAGTACAGTTTATCCAAGCAAGGCTTTCCACATTTGAGGGAAAACTTTCATCTCATGCAGACTAAGCCTGCCTGTTGCTTTTTCATCCAAGCTCCTGGAGGTTTCGAGTTTCCCAGTGCCTTCTGGTGTGCAAGCACCTGAACAGCCACTCTGGCTAAAATACAAAGCCCTACAGGATAATATTTTCCTCTCATCACATATTTCCCTCTGGTGACACTATGGTCAAGGTCTGGATTGTGGACGCTTTTCCTTTTGTGATCGATTCTCATTATGTGGCCTCCGGTGCTCTTTTATGATGTTCTTCTCTTCTATTCTTCTCTGCACTTTGAAGTACTATTGCATGAAACAGCATGACATAAAATAAAATGACATTCGTTATTAGTACAAATGAAACATTTGGTTTCAATTATCTCCCCTCTCTCCGGTTGTGAGGAGTGAGAACTCACTCATAAACGCATGGACTGTTTTAAGAAATTGCAAACTTTACAGAGTAAAAGAAAGGAAGAGAAACAGATCCTGATATATTGAACTTCTTACAGTGTCCAAAAAGATAAGACAGAGAAGGAGCCTTGACCTGTTGCTTCCAACCTCTTTAATCACACTGGTACAAAAAGATCTTCACAGACTGGAAATAAGGACAACGCTGGGCACCAAAGTAACATTATCACTGAGCCCTGAAGAGAGAATCAGCTCTACCACTGTCCTACATGTGACCTTTCAGAAATCACTTTGCCTCTTTCCATTTCTGGTTTCACTCAGACCATATTTTTGTCCATTGAGCTTGTCAGCTGAGGAGGCATATGCCTGTTTAGCTGAGTTTCATCACAAATCTCTATATTGGTCCCAGCTTTAAAAGAACATTTTGGGACAGAATTTCTCTAACTGTTCTCCAAAATAAGAGAGAATGGCCTTTTAAAATAAAAATCTTTGACTGTCTCTCAATTCTTCCAGTTTTATTATAATTTTTCCCCTCTTCCACTCAGCTAGATAATGTTTAACCTTTAAAAAGAGTGTGCATGGCCTCCTTGAACTGAGAGCAATAAGAAGACTTCACAGTATGCAAAACAGAAATGTATCCAACCTCAGGGTAACACAAGTCTATTATCCCAGCCTGCTCCATAAAACAGCTGACTTGACAGCCCATGTCAGTATGGAATGCAGTTAGCTCTGGGATTTTTCCTCTCTGTCTAGAAACGATCCCATTGAACAACGGCTATGATGCAGTGCAATTGGCATTCCTAGGAATTGTGCACATCCTGAAAGAAGGGCTACAGCAAAGCCCTCTCCAGGGACCGCTGTGCTGGCTGTGCGGCTCGACACATAGGCAATGTCTCCTTGGATGGAAATCATTTTGAAGCATCCCCATGGACAGCCCTGCTTAGGACAGGTAGAGCAAGGAGAGTAAGGAAAGTAGTTTGTTGTGAGGAGGCTGCGCTGGGAGGAAAAGGGCTGGCTACCAGTGCACTTCTTGATCCTTGCCTCTCCTGAGGTGCAGCACAGCTGCTGTATAGTGCCGTAACACATGGATGTAAGGAAGGGAGGGAAGCAAAATAGCGTGTGCAGTAGAGGAAACTTTAAGTAAGCTAACGACTATTACTCATATTAGAGCCAGAACCTCCACCCAGGCCCTCTCAGTTTTCTCCAGCAGCGTAAAAGAGATGTAAAAAATTGGCTCTTCCATGAAAAGTCTATTAAGCAATTTCCCTGTGGCAGAGAGATGATATAGGTGGTTGTAGAACAGCTGTTTCATTTTTCTTCATGACAGGAATTAATCATGATAAAATCCAGAAAACTTCATGGAAAGCAGGTAACAGTGGGAAAAGAAAATGTTTGTTGAATTTAGACTTCTGGCCCTCATCTCATATGTGATCTTCTGAGTACATTTTTCTTCTGCAACATAACTGTAGCACAAGTCCTGTGAAGAACGAATTGCAGAGTTGGATCCATGGAAAAGAGAGCACATTTGTTGCTCTCACCTCAGTATCAGCTCGCAGTGTTGAAATGCAGATGAAACCAGGGGTAGGGAGACGACTCTTTCCCCTGCTCCTCTCCCCAGCAGGAGATGCCGTGACACGTGTAGCTTCAAGTTCTAAGAAGCGGTACAACGCAAAAACAGGGAGACCAGTCTTTGGATAATATCCCTATTTCTGCCTTAACACTTCAAGAATTTGATGCTTTTCTCTGGTAATATCTTACCTACCCTTGGGACCTCATGACCAGAGGTCTGAATATGCTTGTAAGAATTGATTTAGTCATTAAATATTGCAGGAATAGAGGTTTGCACATGGTTGCCCATTCTGTGACCAGCACATTTTCTGGTGGCAGGGGAGAAATGGCCAGAGAATGGGCTTTGTCTTGTTTTCTACATGTGGGGATTTTTGTTTCATTGTGAAAGGTGGAGAACTTGTGCTGTATAACATGGACAGCTAATCTTTTATACATCTATAATAATAATAAAAAAAAATCAATATGGATGGGGAGCCAGAAGCTTTGAAAGGGTGTTTCACTTAGGCTTTCACAGATATTACTCATACAAGCATGCCACATGATAATAAATGCAGTTGACCTTTCTCTTTTACTTGTATGTTCTTATTAAATCTCCAAGGACATGCCTTCTTGAATGTATTATATCTTTGTATATGGGTTCTTAAAAGGGTTGAATACACTTTTTTGTCTTTAATAAATCACGATTATCTGGCTTTCCACTACACAAGGAAAGGACTTGGAGCTTTGATACAAATGCACATCCCCTTTTCCCCAGAATACCATCTTCTTTCCTTTGCCAGCTCTTAGCTCTGGCTTGTTTTATCGCTAGAAAAGAACTGCCTGTGGTTCCCCCTTCTCTCTCAGCACTAACTGTTCCAGATGATCCTCCTCTGAAGGCTGCAAGTCCTCATTTCCCTGCCTTGGGTTGAAGATGGCATTCACATAGACACCACAGCATGATCAGGGCATCCCCCACAATAAATATCCCATCACCTTTGCCTTGTTGAAGCCGCCTGAACATAGCATATGCGGTGCCCCAGGCCATCTGGCCCTCTTGGTTCACCCTCCTGCGCAGCTGGGGAATACGAGGTTTCTATTGAATGTCAGCTCTTATTTATTTAGGACTCGCACTCAGACAATAGCCCACACACAGGGAGTGTCTGGCAGGCTCAGAAATATGCATGCAGCTCCGTAAACACCTCAGCCTTGTTTTCATGCCTGTGACCATTGAGGATGCTCATTCCTTCACACTTCAAATGCCGCTTCTAGACTTCTGCTGAACAACAGCTTTGATTGCCTGGACAGCTAGCTAGGGATTCATAAGACCCAGGTGTGTTTCTTCTTTCCAGAGAACCATAAGAAGCAGAAATGCAGGGTATTTTGCACTGGAACACTCTTGTAAGAGACTTCTCTGTTGATGAGATACTATCTCCCTATGCCATGATGATTTCTGCTTATCCTCTCTGGCAGCTGATTCAGTGCAAAGCTGCCATGATCTGCTAGTGGATTATCAGAGAAAACAAGCCACATGTTTGTTTTCTTGTTGTGAAGAAACCCCTGTAAGTTCAAGGGGAAAAAAAAGAAAAAAAAAAAAAGAATAAAATTAGATTTTCCCTGGGTCTGGATCATAACCATAAAAACTGGAGGGGAAAAGAAAAAAAAAATGTGTGTGTATATATATATATTCTTGCCTTAGTATGCAAAATTCTTCTGAAGCTTGGTGAAAATTCTCAAATGAATTTTTTATAAACTTAATTCTATATAAGAACTTATAGCCTCCCAAATACCTCCTCCAAAGAAAAATGTTTTTTTTAGTATTTAAATGCAATTTTGATGGATGAAATTGTCAGTGAAAAATCCAAGACGAAGGAAACTGCAAAAGTCAGGTGATGATTGACAACACTCTCAGAATTCTTGCCAGCACCTTTACCTTCTCAGGTTCATCTTTAAAGAGGTCTTAAGGCGAAGGAAAGGCAGACAGAACTGGAGAGGTGTTTTCATGATACCTGTTACCTGAGGAACAGCCTCAGCAGTAAGGTAGATTGCTGACCTAAGCCAAACCACTGACAATCTAGTTTCACACGCTTTAGAGAACTACATTCACACAACTTTTGGAAAAGGTTTAAAAGAAAGAATGATCAGTATGGCTTAGCCAAATTATTTGGTCATTTCTGGTCATTTCTGGATTCCTTTTTTAGATTCCTCTGCCTGTTTTATACCCATCTTCTCTTTTTGTAGGTAGTCACAGCTCATGAGGAGGGTTTGGCTTGCATGGGAATTCACATAAAATTACTGGATTGCTTCTTACAGGTTTTAGTTAAAATGTGCAAGCAGCTGCTGATTTCCAAATGTTTTTTCACTTGTATGTGAAAATTTAACCATTTCACATGTCTCAAATTAGGTAGCTGAAATCACCATCTCTTCTCAGAAGTAATGTTCTTAAAGCTTATTACCCCAATAAAGGGTCCAAAAGGAGAATAACAGCAGGAAGCATTCCTGTGCCTATCAAACAGCTCCAAGAGACTTCAGCCAGGATAAGAAAAGTCTAAATTAAATATTAAAGTCAAAGCCAAAGAAGGACATTTGTAATTAATAAGAACAGACTTACGATTTAAAAACCACAAAATGTTCATAAAAGCCACTGACTATGACAAGTGCCTCGAGGAATGCATCCAACACCGTTCCCGATAATGGGAAAGGAAGATTTTTGTAGACGAGTTTATAAACATCTTGGGGAATCACTTAACTAGTAATCTCCTGGGGATGCTCTCTTGTTCGTTCCATTATTTGCACAGTCCGTATGAAAACCTAAAACTTGGTCTGTATGCGTTTTTTCCCCCTTCCTCTTCACTCACTGCTTTAAGTTTTTTTTCTAATTAGCTGATTCAAAGACACTCCAAAGAAAAGTTTATACAATATTGTTGTCACAAGGCCTCTTGCCAAGAAAATGAGCAGGGCAGATGCTGGCTGACTTGTTGATTTGTTCACTCAACAAAAAACTATGTGGATGATTTTGTTTTCCTCTGAGGTGCAGGCTGTATCTTTCCTCCATGCTTTCTTGGACCTTCACAGGCCACAAGCTGTTGCCTTACTCTTGTTAACCTGCTCCTGTCTGCAAGTCAAGAAGTGGTTTACCAGTTCCTTCAAAATTTTCACCATCTGTCTTTAATTCCTGTAAATGGGGAGTTCTCATTGGTTTGTCTGCTCAGATCTGGTTTCTCTTCTTCTACCTTTATTGTCTACTAATATCTAACTTATATTCTGATTCCAGTCTGGAAAAGTAAAGGATAAGGATAAGTTTGAGAACTTACTGGAAAGCAAATTTTTATTTTCCTTTTTGGATGGAAATACTAAGTTTTAAATTCAACTAACATATTTGTGCAGCATGCTTCCCTCAGATTATTTTGGTATTTCATCTGAAAGCCAAAAACTGAGGAAAATGTGTGGTTTTGACAAAGCAGTTTTTTTTTACTGAAAATGAAAGAAAAAAATTAATTACTGTCATTTTATGCAAGGGTGAAGAACGTTCTTTTTGAACTGACTTTAAGAGATATTTTCAAGACCTTTCACAGGTAAAGTGTCAGCTTAGGTCTTCTTTCTGATTTTCACTCTTTAATCCACAAACTCAACCTTAAACTTCCTCATGGGTTATATTTTTGAAAACTGATGAGACCTGGAGAGTAGCCAAAATTTTCTGCATAGAATGGGATAGATCTGAAATGCCCACAGAGAAATTCCTGGTCTATTCTGCAGTCTGAACACCTGGAATTATTCTACTAAAAAGTCCAGATATTTGCTGTTTTGCTCTTTGCTCTACCTGAGACCTTGCTTTTGTAAACTTAAAGCTACAAACGGTTAAAAAGGTTTACATACCATTCCTTTTCTGTGTGATGGATTTTCACACTCATCTTAGGTAAATCTGTGCCTACAGAGCCATATGCAAACTGCAGAAATACAGAATGAGAAACAGTCACCTATTTCTCTGTTGGAAATTGCACATTTTTCCTCTTTTACAGTTGAGTTTATTTAGAGTTAAGTTAAATCACTAAACAACAGCTTTAAACTGACCGTTAGACACAAACATTTCACCATTCTATATACAATAAAAAGATCAATGAGAAAAAATCTGTGTTCTGGAATTATTTCTACTTTCCTAGCAGTAATATAGACAAAAACTTAACCTAATATGTTATTATAAATCAAAAGTTGTATGTTAAGTGGTTTATTTCTTTTATCATTATTTTTATTCCCTTTGATTTCAGTCACTTTAAAACACTCCACCTTAAGGTAAAGGGCAATTGTTTTCTGTTTCTGTCAAAATGGTGTAAAGAACAAAATATCTGGAGGAATTAAGTGGTGATGTCATTCCAAGAGGGAAACACACATCAGCTGCGAAACTCTCTTTCTCACTCCACCTTGGAAATATTTTGGCACTCCTGAGAAAATAAATATGCATTTGATGGCCGCTTGGACAAATTTAATAGTGCTACACAGAAACAAGAGAGAATGACACATACACACACCCTGAATATGCTGCAAAGATTTCTCATTGCAAACAATGCTATGCAATACATTAATTCACTTTTCTTTTAGTGAGAAGCAAAAATCAGAATGACAAGGCCAAGTGGGGCCTTTCTGGTCTTTTTGGCTCAAGTTAAAGTTCACCTGCCTTTTGTGTTAATAAAATAGTTCTTTTTTTTGTGCTAGCTGAGGCTTTATGTATCAGAATTTTAAAATTACGTGAATCAAGCTATTCAACTACATCTAATAACATTTCCTTACAATAATAGCTCTGTGAACATCTAAAGCTGTGGAAAAAAAAAAAAAAGAAAAAGAGCAGGAAGGAAGAGATTTGAAAAGCTAAGGCCTCTGCCTGGAATTTGGGAAAGGTAAGCTCACAACCTGGCTTCATCTCCAGCTGCTTATATTTGTAAAATTGGTGCAAGAGCTCAGAGTTTTGCTTCAAAGCTCATTCCTCATCATCCCACATTTGCCCTTTCAAAAAAGAAAGCAAATCTTATTTAAAGACCTAAGAAAGATCCATACTAAATAGGATCATCAGACCTAGTAGCCATGGCAGTGGATCTTGCGAGGCAGACTGGCAGACATCTCAAGGTGCAAAACTTACTTATTCCTTGATCCAGATAAGCAGTGGCCTTGCCCCACTGATTGCTCAGCAAGAATCAGAGGTCTTAACAGGCAATTTGACATGTGTTTTTAATGGACATTAATGCAGTATCACTCTCATGACTACAACAAAATCAGCACAAAGGAACTTGGCGTTTTAGATTTATAGCTCCATGTAGAACTGAATATTTATTTACTCAGTTGTCTAGCCGTACTTTCAGGGCTCCAGTAAAAAGCTGAGTTAGTCTAACCCCTAGGCTGAACATCTAGATGTCTAACTCATCCCTTGTTTCCCCAATAATATGCCAAGTACACAGAAGAAGGCAAAGCCAGAACCAGGCTCTGATTCTGGGTCTCTTAACACAGAATCACATAATAATTTATGTTGGAAGGAGTTTTCAGATGCCAGCTCCAGTTCCCTGCTCAAAACAGGTCTAATTAGATTAGCAACCTGTACTGTTGCAACTTGAGCACCTTCAAGAAAGGAGATTTCACAATATATCCGGGCACCCTTCTCCAGCATTTGACGGTCTTCATGGTATTCTTTTTTTTTTTTTTTTCCAGATCAAGATTTCCAAGATTCCAACTCATGCCCATTTTCTCTCATCACCATGCATCTCTGAGAAAAGTCTGGCTCTCGCTCCTCTGTATTCACTGATCAGACTGCTGCAGACAGTGGCATTGCCTGGACCAAGACTGGGCCAAGATGTATCTAACACTCTCACTTTGACAGTAATAAAAGTTTTAAGGCCAAAATAACTGTAGGATATGAATGTAATCCATGCACATAACATCTGTGGGATGTTGTTCATATCTGTTCAAATGAGCAGATACATGAACGGATCTGTTCTAAGTAAATAGTTGAACAAAGTAGCATAAAACTAGTTGCAGTCAGCTGACTAAGAGGCTGAGATATATCTGCTAGAGGTAAAAGTCTACTAAATTGTTCAGAGCAGAGGGATTAATAAAATAGCGCTCTACCAAAATCACAGAATCACAGAATCACAGAATATTTAAGGTTGGAAGGGACCTCTAGAGATCATCTAGTCCAACCTTCCTGCTCAAGCAGGCACACCTACAGCATGTGGCACAGGGTGGCATTCAGGCAGGTTT